>JARYHS010006964.1:14938013-14970101 GCA_031002005.1 Vandiemenella viatica | reverse complement strand
TCTTGCCCCCATCCTTTCCCGTCTCTAAAGACCACGCTGTTAGAGAGACGTTAAGCAATTTAAAAAAAAAAGTTTAAATTTTACTTGAATAAGAACATAGGCCTAAACATTGTGTTTTATGTGTTCGTGGAGTGTTAACTCCTCCCTTCGAGTGTGGTGAGTGGTGGGTGTATGTTATCTTTCCTTTACATATAAATATTGCCTCTCCTATTACATTTGTGCTGAGAAAGTAATAATGCAAATGATTTATTTTAAGACATGTCAGCCCTTAAATGGGTGTGAGAAATATTTTGCTTTTTGTGTATTTGTAAAATTGATAAAGCATCATAGTCAGTATATTTATGTTGGTAGAGGTTTTACTATCTATCTTATTGAAATATTTGATGTTAACTAGATTGCAAAATTTCTACCTAAATAAATCATTGATTGCTATACTTTATCAATTTTACAAATACACAAAAGGAAATCTTTTCCTCACACAATGTCCCTGGTTTTTATTTTATTTTAAATCAATGAGATAAATCTTTCTATTATAGAAAGCGTAGTGAATACACACTATATAGCAAAAACTTGACTCGGAAAAATGTCTCATAACTTCTTGTCACCAAACAGCCATGAGACTTAGTCTCATCTTTAAAAACTATTTTTTATTTTATTTCTTTTTGTAAGCTAATCATTTGTTCAAAGTCATTGGTAAAAAATGTCTGTTTTATATAACTTGACCAAGGCAACATATTTTTTTCTTCTCCATGAGAGATTATAAAAGTTTTGCATGGATAATCCATGTAGCAAAATGAATTATTAATGTGCTTTAAATAGGCTATGTACAAAACAAGTGGTATATTTCATGAGCTTTCATAGACAATACTCGATTCAGCTTTTTGACCTAGTTTTAAGGTTGGCAAAGTGGTATAATGGGGTTCCCTAATTGGAGTGTGGATTAGCATCCCAAACCTGATGAATCGTCTTGAATACACATTGGGTCTATGAAAGATGACCAGCATATTTAGCAAAACTTTGCAAATTTGCCTCAGGTATCGACCATGTAATAACTGAATTCACTTGTATTTCATCCCTATTATATTTTTGATATAGTAGCCTCATCTCTCAGTATTTAACATATTTGAGATTGCATCTATTTCCAAAGACTCCAAGAAATTAAAGTACTGAATTTTATATTCCAAATATTCTGTTAGTTTCATTTAGTCTGCTGCATGATAATGTCATGACTATATACTCACTCTCACTCATATACACACAGGCAAAGTCATCCACACAAACCATCTGACTCACCAAACCACACACTTTCAGACATCCACAAACACTTATGCCAAACACATTTCATCTCTAGCTCGTCCACATGCATCAACTTACATGGGCAGACATCCTCCAACATACTTAAACAAACACATAAGCACTAACCAAATGATATATACCTGCACAAGACAAAAGTCACTCACACACTAAAGAGATCACTCAAACATGCACCCAAACTCACATGCAGGAAAGGAACTGCATGTCCTATACTACATGGGCCACTTCAATATGTGTTTATTCTGACAAATATATAATCAGTTTCAATATTTCTTTAAATGAATTTATTACGTTTGACTTACTATTTAAAACACAATTTTGCAAGACATATAGTGAATTCTATTTATAAATAAATTGTTTACAATTTTATTTATTGAATTTAATTTTCAATATAATCTAAGGTATGGAATAGTCAATAGCCCTCCCTCGACAATTCTGGTTTTGAAATAGATGTCGTTAGCTTAAAGAACAATGGAGCTACTTAATACAGAAATTCTGTTAAATGCCCCATAAGATAAATTCTACCAATGTTGTGATTAAACATTCAAGTTCGACCAATAGTATAAAAAGATTCTGGGGACATAATAATATAAAAATGTTAATGTTGTGGTTCCTTAAGGTACTCTCAATTTTTTTCTCTCACTTGAGGCCTTACACCTCATCAAAGTCATTAGAGCCGAGAAATTCTGACAGAATGAATGAGAAGGTATTGAGCAATGGCATTTATGAAAGAACCGTCATACCATTTTCCTGGAGTGTTATTTTACAAAACCATAGAAAACCGAAATTTAAACGGCTCCTTGATGACTCGAATCTGTTTCCCCATGAACACAAGGCCAGAGCATTACTACTCATCTACAATTCTTGGTACTCCCTTATAACATTGATTCAAGTACTAAGTTTTTTCTGATTAACACTATCATTAATGATATTAATTGCTCTTCCTGTTGTCATCTCGCTTTTTACTTCAAAATTTAAATGCTTCTCAAACCAAGAGCTTATGTACTTGTAAACTGGTGTAATTGAACTCTGTTAACACCACTTTCTTGTAGTGGGTGCTCTTTGGTGAGTGTGGTGCAGGGTTTGAGTCCCACAGATGACACAAGAGTTTGTTTGTATTTCTAAGTGGATATTGATTAATTGTCTATTGGAAGTGATATCACTAAACTGTCCGATTATATCTTCTTGATATTTCTTCTTGTCAGGTTGATGGTCTTCTGTCTTGACACCAGGTAATTGTTGATAGAGCAGTATTGCCGAATGTGTAGACAAAAAGCTATTGAAAACAACTAAAGTCTGCCATAGATGTTATATTTTTTATTAAAACAAAGGCTGCATAAGTTCTTTGTGGCTTGTGTGTTATTACCCTGATATGGATTAGAAAGGTTTTACATTAAAAAAACCAGAGGTTACAGGAAAGTTCAGGTTTATTGCGATTACATATACACAGACAGTTTCACAAACACAGAATGTAACTCCTATTCCATGCAATATGTTAGCCGCTATCCCTGCTTTGATGAATTTGGATGATTATGGCTGAAATGAGATAAGCGCTTAGATCAAATGTCACTACATGAGCTCTCAGCAAAGACTGCCTGAGTACATATGCACTCACGAGGAAGTGCTGACACCATATCACATGTAGGCACGGTGTTGTGTTGTGGCTGGCAAACTGTGGCCACTAACAACGAGCTTAAATTCGTTCCATAATACAAAATATTACAGGGCTTTATTTGGTCCCCTTACACTGGAATTCTTCAAATTGGTTTAATTCAGTCTCTTTACATTGATGTAGCTTTCTATATGATGTACCAAACTTAAATACAATCCTCGCTGAGATCGCTAAATACTTTGTTGCTTTTCTCAGTTTCTATTAAAAAAATTCCTCTCCATTCACTTGCAAAGCCAATTAGCCTAATAGTTCCAGTATTGTATGGCGTATCTGTATGCTGTTTACAGTCCTAAATCCCAGCATACTGTATCTCCAGTTGAGCCTTGTGGGTATCGTTGAGTCAGAAGTTGAGTAATGGCCATTTTTGGGTAATACAAGGTGGCAACAGGACTCCCATAAAATTTTCCATACTCTCAACATGTCCAAAAAGTGATTATGGTTTTTGATTATTTGCATAAACAATGGTGGCTTCTGTTGATCTTCCTACTTGAAATACACTTTGTTTTCAGTTTTATTTCCAATACCTTCCTGTAGTTTTGTTTGTTGTATAGAATCAGCTCATTTAAATGCTATAGAGATTGAGTGGCTTAGTTTCTGTTTGGTGCTGCATATTACAATGGAGACATGTATTATGATTTGATAATGAGCTACTTTGAAAAATGGTATATTTATTAACATAAAGTTCACAGAATTTTTATTGTTTTTAATCATACTTCCTGTAATATATATTCTATGTTGGTGTAACTGTCTTTTATTTTTAATATTTTATTTTTTCAGTTAAAATTTTTTATCTATTTTTCCCATTCTTTAGATCCTTGTTTAAAGCACCATCATTATCAGAACTAGTCTGTGCGTTCTGTGACATTTTTATCTTGGTGCTCTCTAACAAAACATGTGTTCAGCCATGTCTCAGCTGTATCTGCCCCATTATATGATTGTACATACAGCTCTGGAATATTCGAAGATGCGGTGAAACTACAGATTCATAAGTATACTAATAGAACTTCACAAAGACGGTAAGATCACTAGTTTCTATTTAATATTTTTGATTCAAGTTTTTTTGATTTAGCATTTTTTTTAAACTGTGACTATCTCTGTAAAACTTATGCACTATAACTAGAGTTATGTGTACCTGATTATATCACTTTAAGTAAATGACAAGTTATGTGAGATCCTATAATAATAACAAGAAATGATAATTTATGCAATTGCCCTTTGTAAATATTCGGTTGATTGTTGTGTGTGTGCTGTTATAAATTAAGAGCACTTCTGAAATACAAGGGTGAATCAAAAAGTAATTTACACTAGCTCACCGTGCGAGCACACTGTGTGTTGTGGCCAATGCAGAGCAAGCTACAGAAATTGCCGACACGTCCGATAGGAAGGCTGGTGTGGTATTTTGTCGTGTTGTTTGCGCATAGTGAGCTAGGCTCAGTGATGCGTCAACTGGATGTTCACTCCCAATTGGAGGTGCCTATAACGATTAGATTTCTATGGGCTAAACAGTCAATTGCCCTTCCATTCAACATCACAGCTTTATATGGTGAGCATACAATTCCTTGGCCGCTTATTGTAATGTGGTGTAAGAAATTAGGGGTGGAGAAACAGATCACATGAATGAATATCACGAAGGCAGGCCCACAATGTTCCATACTGTTGCCAATATTAACTATAATATGTGATAGTTAGGGAATCAGTGCATAACTTGCCAGCATGTCAAACATTTTGCCTGGCACTGTGTTCTCCATCATTCACCAGCACCTTGGATTTTGTGAACTGTGTCAAAGATAGGATCCACATGTGCTCACCAATGTTCACAAGGGATAATGTTTCCAATCGACACTGTCATTTTTGAAACGGTATTCTTTGGAGGGGAAAGAGTTTCTACAGTGAATCATCACACAGGTTGATACGTGGGTCCACCACTTCATCCCTGAAACAAAGAGAACATTGATGGAATGGGTGCTCACTATCATGAAAGAACTCTGAGGTCCAACCCACAGCATGAAGGGTTGGCGACTGTGTTCTTTACATGGAGTGTGTGGTGCGTGTGAAATTTATGCCACAAGGCATGGCAATCAACTGGCTTCATATAGTCAAATGTTGAACCAGTTGTGTAAGATAATTAAAGAAAAGTGACAAGTAAAATTGAGCATCAGTGTGATTTTGTTGCATGGTTATGCAACACCTTGCATGACCCTATTTTTTCTATAGAACAATGGCGGCTTCAGTTGATCTTCCGACTTGAAATGCACATTGTTTGAGTTTTATTTCCTGTAGTTTTGTTTGTTTCATGGAATCTGCTCATTTAAATCCCATACACAGTCATTGGCTTTGTTTCTGTCTGATGCTGTATATTACAATACAGTCATGTGTTATGAGTTGTTAATGAGCTACTGTGAAAAATGGTATATGAGGCGATTTTTTAAGTAAGAACCGGTCGGCGATATCCTCTTATATCTCACACGAACGAAATTGAGCGCTGCACACACTATTCTGGCATCATATGAGCACACATAGACGCAGTTATCGCCAAGTTAGTGGCGTGTACACTTCGTGGTGAGCAATGGATGTGTTTAAGACGATCCAGAATCCTGCCGCATGTGAAATAAGGTCAGTCATCAGGTTCTTGTCAGCAAGAAATTTGACACCGGCAGAAATTCATCGCCAGATGTGTCATGTGTATGGCTCCAATGCAATGAATGAAGGTAACGTTTGTAAGAGGGTAAGATTATTCAAGGAAGGTCGGGAGAATGAGCACAAAGAACCACTCTCAGGCCGGCCATCCGTAATTGACGACGATCTTGTGCGTGCGGTAGAAAACAAAATTCGTGAAAACAGGCTATTAAGGTCCTTCGGTGGTTTAATTACTGATTAATTAACTAAACGTCCACCAAACAGGTTATGTTTGAAGAGTGATCCAAACAAGTCAGCGATATTCACAAGCATAGATACAATACCGATATATACTTCTGAATAATCGCAAAGATAATCTCTGTGAACTCAACTAAATGATTGAAACTCTCTGTAACACTGAATACCGTCAACTAAACTGACTAACTGCTCTGTCCAGCCGATCTGTTTATGTAGTCTCTATCGAAATTACGAGAATTCTCAAAGACATCCGCCCAATATTTCTCGATCATTAACAATCACTCAAACAATCAAACATATTAAAAACAATCGAAATTAATACAAAATTACTTAACATCATTACAAAATGATCAGAAATGGTAATTAGAGATACTTAAATACAAAATTATTTACAGAAATCCCTTTAAACTGTAGAAAATTGTCCTGTAGACATCGTAACTTACATTAATACATGGAATTACAAACATTTAAGAAATTCTCTTGCACCATTCGGTTCTTATACATATTAAATGGACTTTAAATAATTTTCTTACATAAAACAAAGTCTATGTACACTGATTTACATAACAAACATACCAAATCACTTTCAAGCAAACTTTAGCTCACTACAAATATTTCATACAGTACAATGCTATTCAAAATTCAGGTATAAGGGCTGTTACAACCCCTCCTCAGGATTCACTTAATTTTACACAGTTAAAATTAATTGAATCCGTCATGAATCTAAGCAGGTTGAATGTACACATAATGCAGACACGAACAGATTACAATCAATCAACCATAATGACTTTTACAATGAACAAATACAATTCTTCATTACATACAACATCTGCACATAGTCCATGACACTGAATTTGGTTACAATAATTGTCTTTTTTCAGATCCGATCATTTTTTCAGTTACTGTTTTTACACAACAAACGTTCAATGCCATCACCTTAAGTTACAATTATTTTCACTCCAAACTACACACTTGATGTCTGCTTGTTAATGACAACAGTCTGTTTACATTTTACAGCTGATAATTTGTCACCACAATGTAGAAAGTCACAACATCATGAAAACACCAAAGTTTCTACACAAAACTGTCACAAATTGATTTATACAGTGAAATGCTTACATCTTAATGATTCAGTATTATTACATTTGCATCTGAACTTAAGTACTCACACAAACTATTTACATGCATCAATTCACAATCTTATTTACAAAATTAGATATTTACAGGCTGTTGACCCCTCCCCAAACCATGCATTTCAATTGATTCCATGAGTGGGTTCCAAGATTTCTCTGGAAACCCAAAACCATGTAAGTTAATTTTTTTTCTAACTTTCCAGTTCTCTTCTACCTTCGAATACACATCTATTACCACATTTCTATTTACACAAAGCTTCACTATATACAGACAGAAACACAAACTTCCAATCATCTCAGACAACAGACTTTGGTACAACCACACAACAGCTGAGACATAAAATGGTTCTGTTTTAGCAAATTGATTGTCACTTAAAAGCAATGTTGCTGACTCAACTGGTAATACAAATTTATTATCCTCACTACTGCAGTTTAGTCCATCATTACTCCCAACCCCACTCTTCATCATCTGATTACTACGTAAACTTACCAAATTATCTGAATTAGTACCTAAAACTATTCTAACATCTGACTTACTTACTTCCTCCACAAAATAATTATTTTTCTCAGCAACTACTACTACTTCACTATTAGCTTCCACACCAAAGAGGGTACAAAACATAGTGTCATCTAAGTCAGATTCTGTACATTTTTCCAAATCAGAAACTGGTTCAAATAAATCCTTACTCCCACCCATTTCTTCAATGTCATCATCTACACCAAATAAAGAGCTAAATAACGTATCAGCTAGGTCAAAATTAGGACATTTTTCCAACTTAGGGATTGGTACATAAGGCTTTTCAACGTCTCTCTATTCAGTATACAAGCATTCTAACTCACAATCCTCCTCTTCATCTAAGTCTTCTTCTATCGACACCACCTCATCACCCTCCTCCTCAAGATATCTGAGAAACTCCTCGATTTCAGCACTCTTGCAAATGTTCTCACCACCTATACAAGCCCACATAGTCCCAACTAGGCCATGCTGGATTTTACAAGTTTCAGATAGCCATACAGTACTATGTACTACAAATCCTGCATTATTTTTTGTAATTAACCTATGAAATTCCGTAAATCTTCTATATGAAAATCATTACTTTCGCACACTGATGCTAGTGATAAGATACTATGGTGGTCCCCTTCCCGCTTTATCTTATTATCAACCTTTACATCATCAACATCATTAATTACATCTATCATAACCTTATCCTGAAATTCACTTGCTGCTACCTCCACCTCTTCCAATAAACCTTCTCAGGGATTATTCATAAACATGGTATTAACTCTATAGCAGTTGGTACCTGGACCCACATTCTTGTCCACCACTATGGGGCCCATCACAGGGGTGGTCTTTAGTTTGCCTGCCCCCCATGCTGCCTTTCCCTTTCAGATTGAGGGTTCTGTTCTCTCACTTCCCCATTATCATTCCTCCTTGCGTAATTATCACGACCCCGTCCCCTAGATCTACCATCCCTTGACCCATTACCCCTTCTAGGGGGACTCCTGCTGCCCCTCCTATGGTGTTGATGGTGCTAATGTTGTTCATTGAATGACTCCTGGGCATCCAAGCGTCTCAACAATTCCAAAACTGTATCCACATTTGCTACATCCAAAGTGGCAATTAAATTTCTCGTTTGCTGAGGTAGCCTAGCTCCTAACAAATCAATGAATTCCTCCTCTCCTAAAGGATGGTCTAAGTACTTACAACGGATCCAACATTTATAAAAAAAATCATGCCGAGTTTCCCTACCAGGTTTATAGGGCCTACCAGTCTTGAACTCTCTCTTTTCTTGAATCTGCCTGCTTGTCGACCAAAAATGTTTCAAAAAGTTTTCTTTAAACAGCTTGTAGTCAGTCACTTCCCTAGCTTGTCTGTCACCCCATGCCCTAGCATAAGATTTTAAATATTTACCCACAAGTGTAATTTTCTTACTATCGGGTAACAAATTAAAATAGTCTGATCTTTCAAAATTATCCATAAACTCAATAGGGTGAAGTCTTCCACTGTCATCATAGAATTCAAATTCTTCCTTAATATCAGCACTGATAACTGGATTACCTGTTAAGGGAATCTGACTTAACTGAACCTGTAACCCAGTAACCCTTTTTTCTAACTGATTAACATTATATTGGGTTGTCTCCAATCCCTGGGTAAGTCGTTCCTGATGATTTACCAATGCATTAACATTTTTCCCTATACCAACCACTTCCTGTCTCAACTCATTGACCCTTTGAGCAGCTTTACTATCACTGGCTTGGAATAAAGTGACATATTCCTCCCTCATCTTATCACAATTCTCACTGACTTCCTTCACCTCTTTATTAATCAAATTTTCACATTCAGTCTTATTCTGTTCACAAATTTCTGTAACCTTTTCAAATTTCTCCATACATTGTGTTACTGCCTTCCCCAATTTTGAATCTAAATTGTTAATATCCTCCTTGAATTGAGAGCTAAAACCCTGAAATTGCTCTGCGATTTTAACATCAAAACATTTAGTCAATTCAGAGAAATTGCTCTCAAAATCCAATTTATATTTAAACTTAGAAAACTTACTGTCAAACTTACTATCAATTTCGGAAAACTGAGACTTAATTTCAGAAAATTTGTTGTCAAAATTTAACTCATTTTTAAATTCTGAAAACTTGTTATCCAATTTGGAAAATTTGCTGTCAAATTCGGAAAACGGATACTTAATTTCATAAAACTGAGAATGAAATTCAGAAAATTTAGAGTCAATTTGGCTACAAAAGATTCTAGATATGCTTGTAGATTCTGACTATCAGCCATTTTTCAGTAATTAACAAAATCAACATGAAAACAAAGTTAAGAAGAATTAAAATTTTTCTAACCTGCCACAAAATAACATCCAAAAGCAAAATTTGAATATTCAGTACTTACTTTTGTATCACTTAAACACTTTTTGTCACCTTTAATTTCAGCTAGCAGCACTTGTTCCGCACTAAACACCACTTTTTTCACTGATTAACACTTAATAACACATTTCGCAACTCCACTGCTGGAAGATAACGGTCTTCTAGGCCCGAAGAAAACCCTCTCGCTGACGGAAAATTACTCCTGATTTCCGACGCCGATGGAAAATCTCCGATGTTTGCTGCGTTTGGTCACTGGTTTTACTCTGCTCCAAGTTATCGCCGAATAATTCAATCGTCGAAACCCTCCAACTCGGGCAGCTTTTGTAACCTCTACTTGATGTAGTCTGCCGATAATTCGTCGTAATTTGCTGCCGATTCTTTTAGAAGATTAACATCTCCCAGAAGTTAATAACTTCTCGTCACTGTCAACGGTCGCCATATTAAGTTTCTTCAGTGGTTTAATTACTGATTAATTAAAAAGTCCACCAAAACAGGTTATGCATGAAGATGGTTATTTATTTTGATCAAAACAACAAGTCAGCGATATTCACAAGCATAGATACTATCCAGAGATGCACTTCGGAATAGTGGCAAAGATAATCTCTGTGAACTCAACTGAATGATTGAAACTCTCTGTAACACTGAATACTGTCAACTAAACTGACTAACTGCTCTGTCCAGCCGATCTGTTTATATAGTCTCTATCGAAATTACGAGAATTCTTCAAAGGCATCCGCCCGATATTTCTCGATCATTAACAATCACTCAAACAATCAAACATATTAAAAACAATTGAAATTAATACAAAATTACTTAACAACATTACAAAATGATCAGAAATGGTTATTAGAGATACTTAAATACAAAATTATTTACAGAAATCCGTTCAAACTGTAGAAAATTGTCCTGTAGACATCGTAACTTATATTAATACATGGAATTACAAACATTTAAGATATTCTCTTGCATCCTTCGTTTCTTAAACATATTAAATTAACTTTAAATAATTTTTTTTACATAAAACAAAGGCTATATACACTGATTTACAAGAAATTCCAAAACAAACATACCAGATCATATTCAAGCAAACTTTAGCTCACTACAAATACTTCATACAGTACAATACTATTTAAAATTCAGGTATGAGGGCTGTTACAAGGCGTTTCACAACTTCCATGTTGTCGTTTCATTTTCCACAAGTTTCAAGGTCCGTCCACTACAACATTGTGTTGGAGAAATTGGATTACAGCAAGTTGTGCTCCCGCTGGGTTCCAAAGATGCTCTCTGAGGAGCACAAATCTAAAGGGTGTGCTAATGCATTGATGTTTTTGACCCGATATCAGGAAGAAGGTGATGGATTTTTTGACCACATCATCACAGGTGACGAGACTTCGATGTCCCATCTCACCCCGGAATCGAAGCAGCAATCTATGGAGTGGCGGCACACAGCGTCTCCTAAGAAAGTGAAATTCAAGCAGAAAATTTCAACATGGAAGATTATGGCGAGTGTGTTTTGGGACAGACATGGTGTTTTGCTGGCGGAGTTCTTGCAGCAAGGAACAACAGTAAACGCAGCTGGATTTTTTTTTGCTTTAATCATATTTCATGTGACATTTATTCAATATTGGTATAGTTGTGTTTTATTGTTAATCCATTTTTTTTGGCAGTAAGTGAACTAAAATGTTTACAGTTTCTCGAGGACCACGTGGAAAAAAGAACTTATATTGCATACTGTCGCCATGTTGCCTATGTATACCCAATTAATATCTTACAATTTGGCATCTACAAATTAAAAGGTAGCATTTGGATATATTATATTGTTTTAGGATAATCCAGTATCCTTTGGATTATTAAGCAGTTTGGCAAGTTCCAGAATAACTTATTTAGGGGTAGCGATTCAAAAGTTATCAATGACACCTCCACAGAATATTATCAATATTGTTTTTAGAACTGTGTGGAGTAAATTATGAGTAGATATTGAGAAATTACAAGTCAGCTAACAAAGCTACACATATTGAATAATTATATTAAAATTGTAAATTGTATGATATAAAAATAAATATATTTTAAGCAAATGGTATAATTAAGTGAAAAAGTTTCTCTTGTATGTGTACTACTTTATTTTCCAGCATTGTAATGTAGGTTTATGTTGTGTCTGAAATTAATACTGTCATGTTTTTAATTTGTTCTTTTAAGTGAGATTTTTGTGAAGTTGATATTTTCAAGTAATATTGTCCAACCTTTTTATGGTGTTGTGATTTATAAATTGTAGAGAATTTTTATAAGATTAAGTGTTGGTGGCAAAGTGTTGTTTGGAAAGTGTTAATGAAATTTTTGGGAGTTAGTTAAAATAAATTCTGAATGTGTTTTGATTTAGAATGTTTTAATCAGTTTTCACTTTAGAACAAATCAATGGTGATAGTTTTTAGATAATATGGTTGGTGAGCAGTGTTCTTTTAGCCTCACATTTAAGAGCATGTTGGTTTGAATCCCTGTCTGGTTATCAAGAGTTGGGATTTCCATGATTTCCACAAATTATTCTAAGCTTATGGGAGAATCATTCCTTTAAATAGTTGTGGCCTAATTCCTTTGCTTTTCTTTCCTCCAATCATTCCAATCTCTAATGAGCTCGATTTGGGCAAGGCATAAAGGAGTAAGCAAAAAAGTGGTTTCTTTGCCTATTACTGATAAACCAATTAACTACCAGTCTTGTACTTATAAACTTAATTAAAATGTATTACTACTTGTTCTGGTCCACCATTTAATATCCTAGTGTGCACTTAGAATCCAGATGACTAGATCAAATCATTGTAATTTAATCATTGGATGCTCCTGAACACACTTTAGATGCCAGGTGCCAATAATTGCGCTTAAAATTATCAGTTACAGTTATTACTGGTTGGCGCTGTTTGAACACCTTGCTTGGCTCTACGGGTTTGATACTTGGCATATGTTGTCCAATTATTAATCAGGTTTGTACTTAGAGACATAAATTAAAATATATTTCTACTTGCTCAGACCATGAGATTGAAACCCAGTGATGGTGTGACTAATATCTGATAACAGTTTCTAGTATTCAATTTAATATCTAGAATAGGCAATTTGGAGCCTATCACAATAGTTCGATATCTGATGATGATATGTTATTTCAAATAATTTTTTATGTTTCCACACAAAATCGTATTTGTAACATCATTTGATAATATTATCACATAATTGTGTGACAGATGCCTAGTCAAACGTTATATTCAGAACTAAAAACGCGTTTCCAAAGTTATATTTGTAAAAGTTCCAGCTTATGAGAGTACGAGTTTGGAGTCACCGAATTCAGCAAGTAGAATGCGAGGACTATGTACTCAATATGATACTTACAGTTTCTTCACTAAAGGCTCTTGACTATCCCTGTTTGGTTCTACTACTAGAAGACTATCAGGATAATGATTTTGTACGGTGCCACCTGTCCCATACTGAGGCGAAGGGTAAAAATGAAAACTGCCACAGGAAAAATTAACCACAAATATCTCTCCACTTATGTTATCCTAATTTTCATTCATTTAGTTGTGTGAGTCAAAAATGTCTAATACTAACAGTGTGGGAGACACCCCCTAGATACAGGATAGTCTATGAGACATCGCTGTTTGTTTTGGAATTTTGTACTTAGTAACTTCAAGCTTTGAAATAAAAGATACCTTGTATCAGCTGCAATAACATTACTGTCAACAAGACTAAAATCTCATAATATTGTACTTAACTATTTCATTTTTTATTTCTGTCCATTATACTTTTTCAAAATCCTTTTATAACGCCATACTGCAAATAGTAGACCAGATTCGATCCTCAGTCATGATTTACACAATTTTCGTTGCATGACCATTCAACAGAGCACAGACTTCTATATTATTAAAAAAAACTGTAGACAAGACGGATTTTACTGCACACTAGCAACTCCATATTTTATTGGAACATGGTTTATTTTCCAGTGAGTGATAACAACTTTGAGATTGTTTTTCTTACTGGTCTTTATTTATATTATGGCTGTATCAATTCTCTTCCTAGTGTTAGATTCATCTATACCTTAAGAAATATATATTTTTTTCTCTCTTACATATTTTAAATTAAAATCATCACTGTATACTGCTTGTTAGTAGAATATATATGATTGCTGGTTTATAATTTTTAATCACAATGACTCCAAATCTATTATTATATTTGGTTTTGATTTCAGTACATCTCTGATTACTGTAAAAAAAAAAAAAAAAAAAACTGAGTGTTGAAACAGCGGTTCCTAATTCAGTATTAACTTAACCTATACAACATCAAGTTTCCTCTATAAATGACCATACAAGTTTTGTATAGATAATAAAAGTGGCAGAATGAATAATTATTATGCTTTAAATATGGTCAATAAAAAGGGTTTGGTTATTTTATGCCTATAATTTTTACTTAGTGGTCAGGTAGGGCAAATGGTCTAACATGGCTAGATAAAATCTTAGTTCTCAAATTGGTCTGTGAATTCAAATCCTACACCTGATTATTATTACTATTATTATTATGAATGAACATAGGGTGCATTGCCTTGTATAGTTAGCAATATAGCATGAGCCCAAATTGCTCATGCCTTGGCTAGGGTATAAATGCCAGCACAGTGATTCTCACTCACTTTGTTTTGTGATCACATGTTGCTTGAGAATGATTTAATTGAAAAACTTTAGATTAGTATCAGACTAATCTCCTCCTATATCGATCATTTAAAAACATAATTCACCAATACTTCGTCCTTATTCTATTTTTCACAGAGCGGCCTCCTGACTGCCTGACTAGAATGTTACTTTTTAGTTGGATTAAAATAGAATTTTTTTGGGGGGATATTGGTATTTTTTATTCCTGTTGTGTTTTTTTACTGGGCTTCAAAATGTAAATGTTTAGCAAACTGAGAACTACCTTAGAACTGAGAAGTACCTGCATACTGGATTTCTGCAAGTAGGTTTAGATTCAGTCTTTATATTGGGATTTTGATATACCTTTTATTAAGAGGTACCAAACTCATTCTAATGCAAGCATAACTCTCACTATGACTAATAAATTCTACATTGCTGTTGTTCTTAGTTTATCTTCAAAAATTCCCTACCATTAACAATAACAATGCACTGGCAAATGTGCTACTGTAAGTTCCAGTGTTATTTATGCCATTTCCAGTCCTGTATCCTTTCATTACTGTATCACAAATCAAGTCCTTGTGTATTCCCTTTGGTCAGTAGATCAGTGACGAACATTTTTTAACATCTCAAGGTGCCAACCCCTTAAAATTGGCTATGCTTTCAACATTTCAAAAAAAAAAAAAAATGGGATCACTGCATAACACTACATATTACAATCGAGACTGGCGTGGTTATAAGTATATCATAAGCTAGTATGAAAAAGGTATACTTGTTTAGATAAATATCTCAGAATTTCAATTGTTTTAATCATATTTTTTACTTCATGATATATGCTAAGTTGATATACTTGTCTATTAATTTTAATTAATATTTTGTATCAAGTAAACTAAAATTCTATTCACTATTTGTTTCAGATCCTTGTTTAAAGCACCATCATTATCAGAACCTGCCTCTGCATGTGCACAGACATTTTTTCTTGGTTCTCTCTAACAAAACATGTCTTCTACCATGTCTCAGCTGTTTCTGCCCCTTTGTACATTTGTGCACACTGCAATATGGTATTTAAAGATGAGGTGAAACTGTAGATACATAAAAACACTAGCAGCACATCACAAAGCAGGTAAGGGTAGGACTTCTTATTTTATACTTATGCTGCAACAATTCTTTTTAAATCTTGTAATAGGTTAATTTCTTGTGACAATATGCAGTTTTATTAGTGAATATGATGTTCGCTGTTGTAGCTGTATTGTTATGAATTTAGGCCTATCTGAAATATCTTCCAAGAGTAATGCAAAAACAGCTTCCCTTATATCTGTCTTCATTATTGCCTTGGCATCTGTTGCTAACTGGTCTTGGTTAGTAACATTTTCCAACAACCAAAGTTTTTTTATTAAATAATGTTTAGTGTATTAGTAGGTAGATGTGGCCATAATATTTGATCTCTCTTCTGTAGTACAATAGTTTTAAGTCAGCCATAGAAAGATTAATTCCCATAACTGCCATTATGTTTGCATTATTCCCATCACGTTTTGCAATTTGCAAGTTATTTGTTCACTTTTAAGCAACAATCTGAATTAAGTATTTGTTTTAATAGTAATACATATAAAACCCATATTGTTATTTATTTTGAAAAATCTGAAAATTAATCAGAAACTGCCCAGTTTCAATATAGCTTCACATTGTGACATTGTCTTGGCAATTAGCATACTCCATAAAAAAAATTTCTACTTTAGAAATATGGTTACTATATCAAAGGCTATGTTGTTATAGAGAAACTAAAGTTATTATTTGAAAGAAGCAGCAATTTGGTCTGTATGGATAATGAGTGTTTGTCTGGTATTAATAAACCAAAAGTACTCCCACAGCAGTGTGCCTAGACTGAGTAGCAACTCCATTCATATGTGAATCAAAACTTAAGGTTTAATGTTTTGATTTTGAGTATGGTGTACCATTTCAGACCTACATTTCAAGGCTGGTTACTAAATAATTAGTTTTTATTTATTTAAAAAAAAAAACACATTTGGTCATATTGTTCATAATTTTTTTGTTTGATAGGACCAGTATAATTTAGTAAAGTTTCATAGTTGTTAATGTTTATATACTGGAGGATGAGTAAGAGATTTTATTTGATATAACATAGATTTCGTTATTTGTGATCTTAGAAGTAGTTACTTGATAGATATAGTTTTGTTTTTATATATATCACCATAATATATTGGATAATAAATAAATGTGTCTACAATTTGTTTTTTCAGTGCCCAGTTATATATGTGTATGTTTTCAATAAATTGGTGACAAAATATCACATAATTGAATAGCAGTGTAGTTCATGCTCTGGTGGCAGTTGCTCTATATATCTGCTTAGTTACCCCTTTATTGCTGTTATTTTTTGTCATCATGTTATATACTTCTAGTTTTAAATTATTATTGTGTCTACTCTTGCCAATAGTAGATATTAATTTAAAATTCCTTCAGAAGTATTTGTTAAATATTACACCAGTTCCCTAGGTAATTTATGCCTATCCCTGACTTCCTTACCAATGAAAGAAAATTTCCCCACTCCCTTAAACATAGAATTGAGGGCCAGTTTGTGGCCATAGTTACCCTTTCCTTCCATGCACTGCTCCTAATTCTACAACCAATAGCTCTCCAAGCTCCATCACCGAAATATATATGCCTTGAACACTTCCAGCTTTCTCTTAACTCTTCCAGAATGGCTCCCAATCCAGCTGCATTATCATATCAGTTACTGCCTGGCCCCTGTGGCAATTTCCTTAATAAAATCCAGCTGCTTACATTGTAATGCCCTGCAACTCTTGTAATTGGCACTCAAAATATGGGAACCAGACTACACTACTCAAGCAATAGTCTGGGAAATCTTTTCTAACCTATCATGTACTCTAAGATTTTTTTTTTCATGAAAACCAATAAAGACATTTCAAAATCAATATATATCTGATCAAACATAACATTTCTTGAATATAAAGCAGTAATTGTCTAATAAACATATTTGATGGCTCACTTTACCTTGTCACAGTGAACTACTTGTAGACACAAAGTCTATTTGCTCTGCTGCCTCCACTCTTTGTATTTTACAGAAAAGTACATTCACTTTGAAATTTTTGTATACACCTTCCAAAACAAAATCATAGCCTCAACCATAGGAAGTTTTCAATGTCTCACTGATGTTGTCTTCAAATGTTCTCAAGTGGCATTTTTTTTATCTATCAGATCTGTGTTGTTGCTCACTTCTCAGTATGGTTTGGCTTGCTAGATGATTGGGTCTCTGTTATTGTTCCTGGGATTAAAGGGATTCAAATGGTAGATGCCTTGGTCTACAGTGTCTGTCTGTTCACACACAGAATCAAAAATTATTTTTGTATTTACTAGTCCATACATGAATATTTTATTCATTCAATATTATTATTTATAGTAGTTATTACTATCAATATTTGGTTCCACAAGAATAATTAGTTATTACAATTAGTAATTTACTTGAAAAATAATTTTGCTTAAAAATAGGTTCTTACCCTAATGTTACTTATAGTGAGTTAACTCAAACGTCATATATTTTCACCATACTTATGGTAATAAATAATCTAAAAAAATTTCTATCTTAGTTACCAGACACTTTATTGTATAGATTACTGTTGTTTATTGTTCCTGAAGAAATTGTTGATTTCCTGATGTAAATAATCAATAAACAGGGTTCAGTTTCTTTTTCTAATAGCATTATTGATGAGCTAATTGTTTTATAAGATGCCATATTAATTTGTTTATAAGTTCTAACTTTATAATAATAATTCATTAGTGTTTAAAAATATTGCAGTATTCGTAGTATTTATTCCTTTTTTAACTATCTTTTATTTTTACTATTTAACACTATTTGATTCTTTAATGCTGAAGTATATAAACAATTCATACAGCAATTTTTAAGAAATATTCTCTATACTACCACATCATATCAGTTGCTGTTATTTTTGTGCCCCTAGGTGTTCTCCTAAATTTCAAAGCAACAGTCACACCAACATGCAGAAACGAACTGTAGCTGAACAACTAAGAACCAGTCTAACAGTACATCAGGCCATTTATTTTGGTAAACGCCCATATTCTAGTAATAATTGTGGAAAATCTTTTACAACGTCTGGGAATCTTAAAAATCATCACAGGACTCATTCAGGTGAACGCCCATTTTCATGCAAAGTTTGTGGCAAAGCTTTTACAACGTTTTGTAATCTTAAGAAACATCAGAGTATTCATACAGGCGAACGCCCATTTTCTTGTGATATTTGTGGAAAAATCATTTATAGATTCTAGAAAACTTAAGAATCATCAATCGATTCATTCAGGTGAACGTCCGTTTTGTTGTGAAGTTTGTGCAAAGTCTTTTACAACATTTATAAAAACGTAACAGGCATCGGAAGATTAATTCAGGTGAACGCCCATATGCTTGTGAAGATTGTGGAAATTTATTTACAATGTCTACAAATCTTAAGATTCATCAGAGGATTCATTTAGGCGAACGGCCATTTTCTTGCGAGATTTGTGGAAAATCGTTTTCACGTTCTGGTAATCTTAAAGTGCATAAGCGGATTCATTCATTAGACCGCCCATATTCTTGTGAAATTTGTGGAAAATCTTTTAAAACATTTGGGTACCATAACAGACATCAGAGGATTCATTCAGGTGAACGCCCATTTTCTTGTGATATTTGTGGAAAATCTTTTATAGATTCGAGAAAACTTAAGAATCATCAATCGATTCATTCAGGTGAACGTCCGTTTTGTTGTGAAGTTTGTGCAAAGTCTTTTACAACATTTATAAAACATAACAGGCATCGGAAGATTCATTCAGGTGAACGCCCATATGCTTGTGAACTTTGTGGATAATCGTTTACAATGTCTACAAATTTTAAGATTCATCAAAGGATTCATTCAGGCAAACAGCCACTTTCTTGTGGGATTTGTGGAAAATCGTTTTCACGTTCTGGTAATCTTAAAGTGCATAAGCGGATTCATTCATTAGACCGCCCATTTTCTTGTGAAATTTGTGGAAAATCTTTAAAACATTTGGGTACCATAACAGACATCAGAGGATTCATTCAGGTGAACGCCCATTTTCTTGTGATTTTTGTGGAAAATCTTTTATAGATTCTTGAAAACTTAAGAATAATCAATCGATTCATTCAGGTGAACGTCCCGTTTTGTTGTGAAGTTTGTGCAAAGTCTTTTTCAACATTTATAAAACGTAACAGGCATCGGAAGATTCATTCAGGTGAACGCCCATATGCTTGTGAAGATTGTGGAAATTTATTTACAATGTCTACAAATCTTAAGATTCATCAGAGGATTCATTCAGGCGAACGGCCATTTTCTTGCGAGATTTGTGGAAAATCGTTTTCACGTTCTGGTAATCTTAAAGTACATAAGCGGATTCATTCATTAGACCGCCCATTTTCTTGTGAAATTTGTGGAAAATCTTTTAAAACATTTGGGTACCATAACAGACATCAGAGGATTCATTCAGGTGAACGCCCATTTTCTTGTGGTATTTGTGGAAAATCTTTTATAGATTCTAGAAAACTTAAGAATCATCAATCGATTCATTCAGGTGAACGTCCGTTTTGTTGTGAAGTTTGTGCAAAGTCTTTTACAACATTTATAAAACGTAACAGGCATCGGAAGATTCATTCAGGTGAACGCCCATATGCTTGTGAACTTTGTGGATAATCGTTTACAATGTCTACAAATTTTAAGATTCATCAAAGGATTCATTCAGGCAAACAGCCACTTTCTTGTGGGATTTGTAGAAAATCGTTTTCACGTTCTGGTAATCTTAAAGTGCATAAGCGGATTCATTCATTAGACCGCCCATTTTCTTGTGAAATTTGTGGAGAATCTTTTAAAACATTTGGGTACCATAACAGACATCAGAGGATTCATTCAGGTGAACGCCCATTTTCTTGTGATATTTGTGGAAAATTTTTATAGATTCTTGAAAACTTAAAAATCATCAATCGATTCATTCAGGTGAACGTCCGTTTTGTTGTGAAGTTTGTGCAAAGTCTTTTACAACATTTATAAAACGTAACAGGCATCGGAAGATTCATTCAGGTGAACGCCCATATGCTTGTGAAGATTGTGGAAATTTATTTACAATGTCTACAAATCTTAAGATTCATCAGAGGATTCATTCAGGCGAACGGCCATTTTCTTGCGAGATTTGTGGAAAATCGTTTTCACGTTCTGGTAATCTTAAAGTGCATAAGCGGATTCATTCATTAGACCGCCCATTTTCTTGTGAAATTTGTGGAAAATCTTTTAAAACATTTGGGTACCATAACAGACATCAGAGGATTCATTCAGGTGAACGCCCATTTTCTTGTGATATTTGTGGAAAATCTTTTATAGATTCTTGAAAACTTAAGAATCATCAATCGATTCGTTCAGGTGAACGTCTGTTTTGTTGTGAAGTTTGTGCAAAGTCTTTTACAACATTTATAAAACATAACAGGCATCGGAAGTTCAGTCAGGTGAACGCCCATATGCTTGTGAACTTTGTGGATAATCGTTTACAATGTCTACAAATTTTAAGATTCATCAAAGGATTCATTCAGGCAAACAGCCACTTTCTTGTGGGATTTGTGGAAAATCGTTTTCACGTTCTGGTAATCTTAAAGTGCATAAGCGGATTCATTCATTAGACTGCCCATTTTCTTGTGAAATTTGTGGAAAATCTTTTAAAACATTTGGGTACCATAACAGACATCAGAGGATTCATTCAGGTGAACGCCCATTTTCTTGTGATATTTGTGGAAAATCTTTTATAGATTCTAGAAAACTTAAGAATCATCAATCGATTCATTCAGGTGAACGTCCGTTTTGTTGTGAAGTTTGTGCAAAGTCTTTTACAACATTTGTAAATGGTAACAGGCATCGGAAGATTCATTCAGGTGAACGCCCATATGCTTGTGAACTTTGTGGATAATCGTTTACAATGTCTACAAATTTTAAGATTCATCAAAGGATTCATTCAGGCAAACAGCCACTTTCTTGTGGGATTTGTGGAAAATCGTTTTCACGTTCTGGTAATCTTAATGTGCATAAGCGGATTCATTCAGTCGACCACCCATTTTCTTGTGAAGTTTGTGGAAAATCTTTTGTAGACTCTACAAAACTTATGAATCATCAATTGATTCATTCAGCTTGAAAGTCCATTTTCTTGCTAACCTTGTGGAATATATTTTAGAGTGTTATATAGTCTTAGTAACGATCAGAAAATTATTTTAGTTTGATATTCAATTTTGTGTCTAGCTTGAGAAGTTTCTGTAATAAACTGTGTAAGTTTTCAGAGTAACTAGTGGATTCATGCTGATAAACACCCATATTGTTTTGGTTTTGGAAATTTTTAACCAAATCTGTCAATTGTTCAGTGCACCAGAAAGATTCATGTGGATGAATAGGCACTTTTTTGTTGTGTTTGAAGAAATATTTCACTGAATCTGAGTAACATTTAATTTACCAGAGTATTTTTTTATGGGTTATTCTCGATTTTTATGTTGTCTGTGGATGTGAATAAGTATTGAATAATTATTTGTATTAACTTCATTCTTACACAATACTTCTATATTTTTACTGTAAATCTTTCTAGCAATGCTTCAAAACAGAGATACTTTGTAGTCCTTATTCTCATAAAACAATTGTGATATCTGCATTAAACAATAGTGCTAATAATATTATTCCTAATACTTATAAACATATATGCATTATTACTGGTGAGATATTTTAGTCTGTCACTCACTATTGTGTTTCGTATGCCAGAGTGTATTATGACATATATTAAAATACTCTGGTGCCCATACCTTTAATGCGGCTAAACTTAATGTCTAACTTTCCTGTAGAGTATGGAATAGGTTCGTAAATCACTTGTATTATTTTTTACATTATTATTTAGATTTATAAGTGTGCTGGTAAATTTCATTTAAAATGTAAGTCAACTCATTTAAAATGTATTTGGTACGATTATTGCATTATTTTTTGTTTATTTACTAATATTGAAATATAAGTATATGTTTAGTGGGTTATATGTATTACAGTAGTAGGTTCTATTAACTTTTGTAAAATTAAATTATTGCTTCAAGTATTATTTGTTGAGTTTCTCATTAATATTATCTTTGAACAGAGAATATAGACATTATTGTAACTATGCCCTACTTTGGAATATAGCCCAGTATCATTTTCTGCTTGGCCATTTTCCAATGTTAACAAGGGATCATCAATAAACTGCATTATTGTTCTTTGTATCCTCACCAATAGATGGAAAGTAATTTGCACTTGTTGCCTGTCTGTTCTGTTTGAAGGTTATCATTAAAATTATTTGATTTATAATGAATATGAGTCATATTTGCATCATTTACTTGCTTTAATTACAGCTATCCATTGTGACCCTAACAACCTCTGTAAATGATGAATTAATGAGAAAACATCTATTAAAAGGTACAAGTGTAAGTTCCTTCTATGCTTGAGGTATTACAGAAAATAATTCTTACTATCAAAGTCATTATTTTTATTAATGTATTAAATGGTACTGACTAAGAAAAATCAGTGGATTTATATTTTTTTACTGCAGTTGTGTCATCTTTATCTCTACATTATGAGAGAATGATTCTTTATCATACTTAGAAGACTTCTATGATTCATTGATTGTATTTTGGAGAATGAAAACATTCTGGAAAAAACATTTTAGTGTACTGTATAAGGACATTTCATATCACATTAACACTTTAAATCTAACACTTTAACAAACACTAGAATTAAAGATGCTTCAATATTCACTTAACATAACAAAAAGAGAATTATTTCTTCAAATAGTGGTGTGGTGATACTTTCCCTGTACTGATAAAAACTATGAGAATTTTGTTTGTGAAGAGGAAATGGGTGGAAATCTTGTGTGACATCTGCATTTTGTGTCTAATGCTTTCAATACATGATATTGGCCAGCTTGTGTCAGATAGTTTGGACCTGTGTCACCCTAGAGCTATGGCTTTAAGTCACATTCATGCACTAAGATTGTAATGGATATCCACATCAGCAAGTGTGGAACTTTCGAGTAAAGTCCTTTCTCATCTATCCACAATTTTTAATGCAGATTTATAACGAAGGTTTTTTTTTATATTGCAAGATCTGTAACTCTTTTCTCTTCATGCGATATTATACCAATTGTCAGTTAGCAAACAATGACCAGTTTTATTAACAGTCTTGTAATAAAAGTAATAATGAACTGTTCTGCATTATTACCTATGTGACAAATTTACAAGTTTGAACTTGCATGGAAAGTAGAGTAGCCTATTCACAGTCAAGCTAATATGACATTCACACAGAATTACTATTGTATGTGGTTACCCTTTCACTATGCTTTCAATGGTCCCAGAATATTCCAAGATATCCTCTCTAAACGTATTCTCTAGGCAAACACCAGTGTCATAATTGCACACCTGCTGGATGTTTCATCCAATCATGATCCAAGCTATTGTTTGATGGACAGCAAGGACCCACGTTGTTTGGGAGTCCAACTACATCCAACATGTCCTATGTGTAGCCCTGTAACGCCTTTCAGGGCTCATCAAGAGTCTTTCATCGGAAAATCGGATTATCATAGGTCCTACAAGATGGACTGTGAATGGGCCACTATAGTGGTTAAAAGGTGGATGGCGGGCACAGAAATGTGCGAATGCGTGCCCTTATGCTTGATTCATCAATTAATTGAGCTGTAAATATGCAAAGTTCATATGACAAAGATTGTTTTTCAGACGAGGGTATGTTTAAGTAAATAATATAATTTACTTGTGTAATCATTCCACGTTTTGGGTTGTTGAAAGATGAGGCAAAAAAAATCAATAAGGTAGTATTATAGGGAAATAGACATTACTTATTAAGATATGTAGAATTTGACATAAAAAGTATACTTTCTTTATTTTATATTTGTTTTTGATAAAATATTAGTATCTAATCAATTATAAATCTATTTTTCCACCTCTGCATTCGCTTCCGCATAACATCAGCATATGCCGTTGTCAAGCACTAAACATCCGCAAAGATGACGTATGCTACAACCCTTGCAGACTTGTATGGCACTGTGGGTATATCATGTGTCTAAACTACAAGGGTAGTTAGATTATTGGAATAAACAACTGCATGCTATTTTGTATTTTGTACTCTATCGAATTTGTTATTAATCTAACTCTTAATAAATTTTAAATCTGAAGAGTACTGATAGGGCTATTTCTCTGTATTTTAATTCTATTTACGGACAATGCTTTACATAACTATGTTGCTTAATTGAAAGATATATAACAATTTAACTGCTAATATTATGCTTTTGGAATTTAGCATCTATGATGGACCAGCAACTATTTTGTCACTTCCTCCACTGAGAAACAGAAGTTATATGTGGATAGTAAACCCTATTTCATGTTAGCAGTAGATTCTGTAACTGGAGCTGGGTTTGTACAAGTATTCCATTTCCTTATTCTAGCCAAATCAGTTAGTGGTTTGCGACTAATGGCAGAAGCTAACATATCCCTTAACTTCCCCTAGGCAGTACCATATCACGTAGCTACCTTCGTCTAAGCAGGTTCCTTCGCATCTGTATTTATTGTGACGACGCCTTGTCTCGTCCGCTGCCCGGGCCGACGCCGTCTCTTCCTTCTTGCAGCTCTGCAGCTCCAACTGCTATTTCGACCTCATGCCGGCGATGGTCCCCAGGTTTATATCGCCTCCCCCCACTACATTTTCCTAGTAGGGGATGAATACTAGCCAACCAGCGTCGCCTCAGTGCGGTCATCCTGGCTTGGTTGCTCGTCGAATGAATGCGAAATGTTGAGTGTTCTATCCTACTGAGAGGTCACTTGCCTTTGCTCGCGCCTATTTACAATCACTGTCGCAACTGACCTAGCTTGCTGTAGTACTTTTTAAAGTTTTGTGCATTCCAATAATTCTCGAAAAACCTTGCGTCTGAGCTGGTTATTTCCCACCTGTATTACTTTGTCTACGACTTTTCTCCTCCGCTGCGGCTGTTGTCAGCGAAGCTGTCCCCTACTGTCATCTTTTGCTGCCGCCAGTCAGTGCCGATTGACGCGGTTGCTGTTGCGGCCTCAGCCTTGTGGTTCAACGTCGTTCCATCTATTGTTCTCGATTTTTGTTAGTATCTCCCCACTACATTTTCCTAGGAGAGGATGTCAACTATCCATTCACCAAACGTTCTAATGCCGTCACGCAGGCGCCATTGTCATTCTGAAATAGCTGACAGTCTTGCTTTATTAAGCGGATCTTCGTCCCGCAAATTTACGCATTCATTCTGGCTCTTCTATCTAACATTCCTGTCTCAACTGACCTAGCTTCTGTATCACTAATAGCTGCTATAATTTCCTGTAATTTCTTCAAAACTTTCCGTATTTCCGCCGATAGATACGAGATAATATGGGGATGGCCCTGAAACTAATGCACCACATTTTTTTCTCAGTCCCCTAGAATGAGACGAATGCGAAACTTTAGATATAAATTCTTTGAAGTTTCTAGAATGCGCGTGCAAAGTTCTCGTTTCTTTCGACAGATAGCGTACTTGCAACAATGGTTCAACATGGCGTCTGTTAATGATGTTCGTTATACGCAGAATGCCGTCATTGAATTTCTCACAACTTAGCAAGAAACAGTTCGAAATAATCACAAAAGTTTATGTACAGTTTGTGCAGCATCAACATTCGACACAAGTACCGTTAGTCGCTAGGCACAGAAGCTGAGGCCATCTGAAAGCAGTTCTTCAGAGCTCCAAGATTTGTAGCGATCGGGAAGGCCACCCACTGCTGTAACACCTGACAAGATACAGCGTGCTGATGTGCTCATTGGCGAGGACCGACGGATAACAACTCGTCATTTCGTGCGGGAGCTGTCAATCAGCAAAGGAAGTGTCGGTGTAATTGTCAGTGCTTTTGATTAAGAAAAATTGGTCATGATGGGTTCCACGCCGTCTTGTGGAGGAACACAAAACTCTCAGAGAAAACATTTCTTCTGAGTTTCTGCAACGTTTTAAAACTGTGGGGGAAGCCTTCTTGTCCCGGATTGTCACAGGTGATGAAACCTGTGTCCACTATTTTGAGCCCTAAACAAAACGCATTTGATAGAATGGCGCCATCCCGACTCTCCACAGAAGAAAACAATTCAAGGCAAATGCTTCCGCTGGTAACGTTATGATCACTGTGTTTTAGGATTGTGGTGATATACTCATAGATGTGATGCTGAAAGGCACCATCATTAATGTTGAGGCATATGTGAACTCAAGAAGCGGTTCCAGCGACTTGGACGCCATGACAACCCTGGCGATTGTTTGCTTCAACATGATAACACATGCCCTCACACAAGTTTGAGGACGTTGGAACACATCATCAAACAGGGTTGGACAGTGTTATACCATTTTCCCTGTATCCTTGACCCAGCTCCCTCAGACATTCACTTATGGAGGCATTGAACAATGCCATTCTGAGGAGACATTTTGATGATGACGAAGAAGTGATTCGCACAGTCAATAAATGGCTTCGTGGATAGAACAAGGAGTGATACCGCCAGGGCATACACGCTCTTGTGTCTCGCTGGAGGAAGGCCATAAAATGGGAAGGAAATTATGCGGAAAAATAGGGAGTGTAGAAGAGAGAATTTTTTTCTCGTGTTAAGTTTCATTGTGTTCAATAAATAATTGTCGAAGAAAAAATATGGTGCATTAGTTTCTGGGCCACCCTCGTATACAAGACTATGAAATGGGGACCCTAATATAATTATCAATACACTCTATACTTTGAGGCCATCATGCCTGGAAGAAACGAAGAGCCAAACAGATTGCCAGACTTACTGTTTGAATCATTTTTTACAAGTATGAGAGAAAATCCAAATTTCATGTACGCAGTTAAGGTCTGAATATCTCGTGTGCTACCTTTGTTAGAAGGTCAGATATAAATGTAAATATTTAGCGGAGTTAAATAAGGTCAGCTAGCATCTCGACAAGCGCGCATCTTCCAGACGAGGTTTCCGCAAGATATAACACATATCAATTGCAGAGTAAAAGACCGTCACGTACTGCAAAAGACGAGATTGAATGATTTCAGAATCATATCGACTGAATCTCAGACTCTGCTTCCCAGGGCCGGCGCTAGGAATTACGGGCCCGGGGTAGTAAAATGGGCGACCTTTTTTTTTAGCTCTACTAAATGGCCAGGCGACAATGGGCGTATTATTGGCTTCATGGCCTAAGGGCCCCTATAGTCGGTGATCGGGCCCCCCATTAGCCAGCGGGGCCCGGGTACTTTTGACCCGCTTACCCCCCCCTAACGCCGGCCCTGCTGCTTCCCCCCTACAATGGAACACAAATGTATTTCGAAGTTTCTTGCAATTTTTAGATTAGATGCTGGTAGGATTAGCAAATCCGCAGATATTTTCTCTGGTATAAATGCTGGAAAATGGGTCCATGTTTTCTGTGTTACACAAACATTTGCCTTTTTGTATTCTGGAAAGATGAATGCTTTGTTAATGAAGCTGGCCTCTCATCAACTATAGGGAAGTTTTTTACATCGAATTCTCAGAAAAATTCTCGTAAAAAATAACTGAAAAAATAATTATTACAGAGTGAAATTAGTGTACAATTTTGCTATAGTCTATACTCTATAAGAAATGTAATCAACTCGTTCATCGAAATAAGTTTAGGAAGGAAGATGCTATTATACATTAGTGAGCAAATATTATAGGTTAGTATATAGATTACAAATCCAATACAAAAAAAGAAAATGATATTAGGAGAAGGTAATAATAATAATTAGACGTATCTTTATGACCTGTTAAATTCTTACAAGCTGCGAAGTCCAGCTCTGTAGTAATTACCTAAACTAATATAACCCAGCAATGCTGCTAGGCATAGGTAATCCAAACCAACTGACAGCGAGCTGGCGATAAGGTACAGTGAACAGATAGAACCGCTATGAGGTCATGCGCGGCGCGTCTAACTTCAGAACCTGTTAGCTTGACGGCGAGCAGTTGACTGTCTCGCAGTCGGATGACGCATAAAGTCATGTATAGGATACTATGGGAAACTATAGAACAGGACATAAGTATTTTTTATTAACTGTGATGTATCTCATTCGCAGCTTGCCAACATAACTACAAGCTGCTGCCTACTCGCGCGATATTGTAATTGATTTCTATGAAAGAAGAAGAATTACTCACCCTTCTACACCAAAGCATTACAGGCAGGATAACATACTACCCAAAACGCTAAAAGAATTCGAAATTAAAATCTGTAGGTCGCAATAGTAGATGAGGGGGGGGGGGGGAAATTTAACACTCAAGTTATATAAGAAAATAAGAGAGGTAATTAGATGATTGAGTAAATTTCCAATGTAATGTTAATACATGTACATAATTTTTAACAATTTGGCCATCTGTAATTGTGTTAAAATTGAATTAAAGTTTCCGTTTAATTCAACAACTTTTCTTTGTTACTGTCGAAGTAATTAGAATATCGTGATTACAGCAATTAAATTATTGTATTGTCACCGGATCTTAATACTTGTGCAAATTTTCAAACAATTCGGACCGTGTGGTTGTGGATTAAAATTGAATTTTAAGATTCCAGTACATTCCACCAGTCTTCTTCTGTTGCTGTGAAAGTAATTAGAATACCATGACATAGCTAAGATACTAATGTATTGTGGTCGGATTTTAATAAGTGTGCAAAATTTCTAATAATTTTGACATCTCGAAATGGGTGAAATTTGAATTCGAAGATTCTGTTACATAAAACCAGTTTTCTGTTGTTACTGTCAAAGTAATGATAATACCAGGACTTAACTACGAAATTGTTGAATTGTGAAGGGACCTTAATACGCATACCAAATTCCAAACCATTCGGAGGTCTGGAATTGGTTGAAAATTGTATTTGAACGTAACATTACAATCAGACAGCATATAATAAGGCATAGAGCATTTCAAGTTGGTGCTGAGTTTCATACGCTCGTTTAGGCACACGCTGGCTCTGTATTCGCCGCACATCTACGCTGGAATGTAACCAGAGCAATATAGCATTGCATTTATATCTTTAAGGTTGTCAATAGTGGTAACGCCATAGTCACCGTACAATTGTTCTATGCCAGATGATTTTGCAAAATACTGCAGTTTTATCGTGACACGAATTACTTGTTAATGTAGATTAGATGAATAGCTTCATAGTCACAAAATGTTGATTATTTCAATCCGTCATGTTTTATAACGTCTCCCGAATTCTTATTACAATTTAATCCACTGTAGCATTACTCCCAGAAGAGCTAGATTCTATGAAAAAAGTTTGGACAAGTCGCTGTAGATTCAAACGCACAACGCACAACACTTGTTAGGAAATAACCTTCACTTAACTTTCTGCCTACAACAGAGCCAACAGCAACCAATTTTTTGTCCCTTCCATTTTCTCAGTTAATATGAAAGTCAGACACTAGTATAAACCGAAAAAAATTGACTAAACAAAATAATTTGTCACACGTAAATTAACACATGAGTTTTCAATATAGCAGGCTGAATACCAAGAGTTTCGTGGCTTCCTTGCAGCTAATCAATAGCTACTGACTATCCAGGACAGACGAAAGTTATAATTAAACTAGATATTTCACTTGATTGGCCGACCCAAAAATTAAAACAGAAATACCTGTATTTTTCTTTCCTTCTCTCACACAGATTTTGTTTATTAAAAACTCCAGAAAGCTTACAGGAAGGCCATCGATTCCGTACTTGATAGGTTAATGGCAAGTTGTGTGAACGAGGACTTTCCCGGTGTGTCACTGCCGAATGATGATGTCGAAAAACAATGATAAGTTTCCCTTCAGAGAATCATTCGGACACCTAATAAATTACTTCCGCTTGAACTGCGTCCCAGTATGAAGGTTGTTTCCAGTGCTGGTCAGAAGCAACTGGAATAACCAAAGTAATTCCACAAACTGTGGCTGAACGTTGCTGAAAAGAGATTTACTTTACAAAATCACAAAGAACTGGAACAGCTGCAGCCATAAGGCATATAAGCCACCAGTCAGCTGCTATCATACCCACGAGCGTCAACGGCGGACAACCTCTCTGCAATAGATCACTGGCAATAGGTAAGCTTCTTGAAATTGGTATTTTTTGTTAATCTTCAAGGGGCTTGTTCTTAAATATTGAAACGGAACCCTCAGTTTCGCTGTGAAGAAAAATTTACATTTATGGGTAAAGAACTTGAGCAAGAAAACTAATTACCTGACACAGAATGCTACAATACAGAATTTAGAGTTTTTGCCATCTTCCGTTATAATCGGTAATTATCCATTCAATTGAAGCTATCGAAGAAAAGGCAGCAGATGTCATATTACTTGGGTCTTGTAAATTTGTAGATATATTTTTATTATTCAGGAGGAACCATAATGTTTCATCATCAGGCAGTCATTCATTAGAGAACAGATTACCATATGAGGGCTGCCAACAATACAGTAGCGTGTGCGAAGAAGGGCAGCTAAATTTGTTTGTATAAACTACTAGCAGAACGCAGTCGGCAACTCGCGTGATAAGGGAGCTAGGCTTGGACTCATTGGAAAACAGATTGACGGATGAAGAGAGTGCTGGGAGTATACAAGTAGTATGTTGGTGGTGAGTCATAGAAAGATATTGGTGGAGAATTAAGAGAGGAGTGTGGAAGGGAAGAGGCATAAGGGAGTGGGAAAATATTCTTTTGTAGTTGATGAAGTCAGGGATTGGAACAAATTAACAAGGAAAGAGATGAAAAATTTACCAAAGAATCTGACATTTAAACATTAATAACATTTAACATTAAGAAGGGCAATAGCAGGTGATATAGTAGTTTACCCTCAAACATATGCAATTTTTTTTTTTTTTTTTTTGAGAGGAGGAAGGGGTGTATAGGTGACTAGGGATAACACAACCGGAGCATGCCTATCCATCGCGATTAAATTAAATTAAAACTCACGCTAATAGATTATATTATAGTTCTAAACTTTTAAGATGAATCATGTTGAAACCATTGAGGTACTGGCGTCCTCGGTACCCGCTATATGCATGGTATTAAGGCTGAGGGGAAGTCCTTTTGATTACTCTTTAGTTTCTTACCCAGCTGTGTCTGACTGAAATCGTGGAGTTGCTGAAATGCAAGGTGGATTACCCGCAAAGTCATCAGGATGTAGTAACAGTCAACCCATTATACATTACACATTTAAACCAAATCAAAAAAATTCAGTTACTATTTTGGAACAGAAGTTATTATAATCCCGGGACCTGTAATATATATACTGGCGAAATCACTTTTTCACCCTTCTGGCACTGTAGTTAAAGAATATAGCATCAAACAGGGAGTGTTTTGTATCGATATAACTAGCGAGTCACTTATCGAAATAATTAACTCTAAACCATAGAGCAAACGAGCCACAGAAATAGCGTTGGAAGAAATTAATAGAAACACACGAACCACAAGTAATTATAGGTATAGCGTT
>JARYHS010006964.1:14920262-14937013 GCA_031002005.1 Vandiemenella viatica | reverse complement strand
TGGTTAGGCAACACCTCACATGACCCTATTTTTTCTATAGAACACTGGTGGCTTCTGTTGATCTTGCGACTTGAAATGCACATTGTTTGAGTTTTATTTCCTGTAGCTTCCTGTAGTTTTGTTTGTTGCATGAAATCTGCTCATTTAAATCCCATACACAGTCATTGGCTTTGTTTCTGTCTGATGCTGTATATTACAATACAGTCATGTGTTATGAGTTGTTAATGAGCTACTGTGAAAAAATGGTATATGAGGCATATTTTTTAAGTAAGAACCAGTCGGCGATATCCTCTTAAAACTCACATCAGGTTCTTGTCAGCAAGAAATGTGACACCGGCGGACATTCATCGCCAGATCTTCAAGTGTATGGCTGAAATGCAATGAATGAAGGTAACGTTTGTAAGAGGGTAAGATTATTCAAGGAAGGTGGGGGAATGTGCACATGAACAGCTCTCGGGCCGGCCATCCGTAATCAACGACGATCTTGTGCGTGCGGTAGACAACAAAATTCGTGAAAACAGGCGTTTCACAATTTCCACATTGTCCTTTCATTTTCCACAAGTTTCAAGATCCGTCCTCTACAAATTGTGTCGGAGAAATTGGATTACAGCAAGTTGTGCTTCCGCTGGGTTCCAAAGATGCTCTCTGAGGAACACAAAACAAAAGGGTGTGCTAATGCATTGATGTTTTTGACCAGATATCAAGAAGAAGGTATGGATTTTTGGACCACATCATCACAGGAGACGAGACTTGGATGTCCCATCTCACCCCGGAATCGAAGCAGCAATCTATGGAGTGGCGGCACACAGCGTCTCCTAAGAAAGTGAAATTCAAGCAGACAATTTCAACACGGAAGATTATGGCGAGTGTGTTTTGGGACAGGCATGGTGTTTTGCTGGTGGAGTTCTTGCAGCGAGGAACAACAGTAAACGCAGCTGCGTATTGTCAAACTTAGAAGAAACTTCGCCATGCGATCCAGAATAAACGGCGTGGCCTGCTGTCTGACGGAGTTCTGCTGCTTCACGACAATGCGAGACCGCATACTGCTGCTGCAACGCAAGCTTTGATCGACTCTTTTCACTGGAAGCAATTGGATCATCCCCCTTACAGTCCAGACCTTGCGCGAAGTTATTTCCATCTCTTTTTGCACCTTAAGAGGTTCCTTGGCGGCAAGCGTTTCAACAAAGATGATGAATTGAAACTTGCGGTTCAGCAATGGTTTTCCGCACAGGCGGCAGACTTCTATGATGATGGTATACAAAAACTCATCTCACCGTATGACAAATGCTTGAACAATAATGGCAACTATGTGGTAAAAGTACCTGAAAGGTTGTAGAATGTCATGTTGAATAAATTACCAAAATATTTTTCATTGTTAAATTTTATTTCCAACCAGTTCTTACTTAAAAAAATATGCCTCGTATTTATTAATATAAAGATCTCAGGATTTTTTTTTGCTTTAATCATATTTCATGTGACATATATTCAATGTTGGTATAGTTGTCCTTTATTGTTAATCCATTGTTTTCTCTATTTTGTCTTTTAGATCCTTGTTTAAAGCACCATTATTATCAGAACTTGCCTGTGCGTTCTGTGCACAGACATTTTTATCTTGGTGCTCTCTAACAAAACACGTGTTCAGCCATGTCTCAGCTGTTTCTGCCCCGTTATATGATTCTGCACACAGCTCTGAGGAGTTCGAAGATACTGGGAAACTGCAGTTTCATAAGTTCACTAATAGAACTTCACAAAGAAGGTAAGATCACTAGTTTAATAGTTTTGAGTCAGGATTTTTTGATTACCTCTTGTGAGCAGAAGTTTTGCTCTATAACCTGAGTTATTTGTATCTGATTATATCACTTCAAGTCAATGACAAGTTATGTGTGATCCTATGATTAATAATTAGAAATAAGAATATATGCAATTGCCTTTGTAAATATTGGTTTGATTGTTGTATGCGTGCTGTTATAAATTAAGAGCACTTCTGGAGTATGAGGGTGAATCAAAAAGTAATTTACACTAGCTCGCCATGAGAGCATGCTGTGTGTTGTGGCTGATGCAGAGAAAGCTGCAGAAACTGCCGACACATCCGACAGGGAGACTGGTGTGGTATTCTGTCGTGTTGTGTGTGCAGAGCGGGCTAGGTTCAATGACGTGTCAACTGGGTGTTCACTCCAAAGTACAGGTGCGTACAACCATCAGATTACTATAGGATAACCTGCTCAATTGCACTTATATTCATCGTGAAATCACTGCTGTGTATGGTGAGCATGCAATTCGTTGGCCACATATTGTAAAGTGGTGTAAGCAATTTGGGGCTGGATACACAGATCTCACAGACGAATATCATGTAGGCAGGCTCACAACGTCCCATACTGTTACCAATGTTGACTGTTTAGGTTGGATAATTAGAGAGAATCAGCACATAACACTGCAGATAATTGCCAGCATGCTGAGCTCTTCGTATGGCAGTGTGTTCTCCATTGTTCACCAGCACCTTGGATTTTGTGAACTGTTTCATAGATGGGTCACACATGTGCTCACCGATGTTCACAAGGGACAACATTTCCAATTGTCACTGGCATTTTTAAAGTGGTATTCTGTGGAGGGCAATAAGTTTCTGCAGCAAATAACCCTAGAGGATGAAATGTGGCTCCACCCCTGAAAAATGAGAAGATTGATGGAATGGCTGCACAACACCACGAAAGAACGCTGATGTCCAACATGCAGCAGGTAGGGTTTCCAACTATGTTCTTTGACATGGAGAGTGTGGTGCTTGTGAAATTTATGCCGAAAGGCACAATAATCAACTTGGCTTCGTATAGTCAAATGTTGAACCAGTTGGGTAAGGCAATTAAACAAAAACGACAGGGAAAATTGAGCATAGCAGCAATTCAAGTGGGAGGTATGGCAACATCCTCCATATAGTCCAGACTTAATGCCTTGCGATTATCATGTGTTCAGAAAGCTCAGTCCACAACAATACTGAAACAATGAGATAATGGAAGCAGCTGTCTCCAGGTATTAACATAGTGTGGTGGTGGTTTATATACATCTGGAATCGAAAAGTGAGTTCACTATTTTGAGAAATGTTTACAGTCTCTTGGGGACTATGTGGAAAAAAGAACTTACGTTGTATACTGTCTCCGTGTTGCCTATATATACCTTACAATTTGGCATCTACAAATTAAAAGGCAGCTTTTGGATATATTATATTGTTTTAGGATGATCCAGTATCCTTTGGATTATGAAGCAATTTGGCGAGTTTCCAGTATAACTTATTTAGGGGTAGCAATTCAAAAGTTATCAATGACACCTCCACAGAATATTATCAATATTGTTTTTAGAACTGTGTGGAGTAAATTATGAGTAGATATTGAGAAATTACAAGTCAGCTAACAAAGCTAATCATATCGAAAAATTATATTAAAATTGTTAATTGTATGATATAAAAATAAATATGTTTAAAGCAAATGGTATAATTAAGTGGAAAAATTTCTCTTGTATGTGTATTAGTTTTTATTTCCAGCATTGTATTATAGGTTTATGTTGTGTCTGAAATTAATACTGTCATTTTTTTAATTTGTTCTTTTAAGTGAGATTTTTGTGAAGTTGATATTTTCTAGTAATATTGTGCAACCTTTTTATGGTGTTTGATTTATAAATTGTAGAGAATTTTTACAAGATTAATTGTTGGTGTGCAAAGTGTTGTTGGAAAGTGATAATGAAATTTTTGGGAGTTAGTTAAAACGAATTCTGAATGTGTTTTGATTTAGAATGTTTTAATCAGTTTTCACTTTAGAATAAATCATTGGTGGTAGTTTTTAGATAATGTGGTTGGTGAGCAGTGTTCCTCTGGCCTCACATTTAAGAGTATGTTGGTTTGAATCCCTGTCTGGTTAACAAGAGTTGGGATTTCCATGTTTTCCACAAATTATTCTAAGCTTATTGGAGAATCATTCCTTTAAATAGTTGTGGCCTAATTCCATTGCTTTCTTTCATCCAATGATTCCAATCTATAATAAGCTCGACTTGGGCAAGGCATAAAGGAGTAAGCAAAGAAGTGGTTTCTTTGCCTATTACTGTTAAACCAATTAACTACCAGTCTTGTACTTATAAACTTAAATTAAAATGTATTACTACTTTTTCTGGTCCACCATTTAATATTCTAGTGTGCACTTAGAATCCAGATGACTAGATCAGCTCATTATAATTTAATCATTGTGTGACGATACCATCGAACTAACACAGATCGAGAGGAGTATCTGTGAGTGGGGATATCTTTGACGGAGTCAAAGACAAGATGGCGACAGTCTACAGTACGCTGCTATACCGTGTGGACCTAATGGCGGGAGCTGCCGACTGTTGAGGACAATACCGCGGAACGATAATCTAAAAGTGTTTGTAACGGTGCAACTAACGTGTACTGTAATTACAAGTGTTATGCGGAGTGTTCAGTGTACGCGGACGAGGACAGTACTCCGAACTCTCTAATTACTGTGATAGTGGCACCGCATAATACTTTCGCCTACTCAGTTCGAATCCTGCAAACTTTGGTTATAGAAGTTCGATTACACGGGTCACTGTAACTGGTGGATACTTCGGCGGTGTATTTTCGTGTTTCTCCAGATAATAAAGTTGTGTGTTGAATGCAAACTTTTGTGATTTGTGTGGTAGTAATTCCTACCCATGTTAGTAGTATAGTTGCTATCACAAGCTGCTTCAAGTGGTTAGTTTTGTGAATAACTTTAAGTATTAGTATTAGTTGTGGAATCCCCACTGGCGACCGGACGAAATTGAACCTGTAGTAATAGGAACATTTAATCACAAACTTAAACACGCCGCATTGAATCGTTTCACCAGGACTCAGAATTATCGCTTAATACGCGAGGTGCCTTGCAATTGGATGCTCCTGAACACACTTTAGAAGCCAGGTGCCAATAATTGCGCTTAAAATTATCAGTTACAGTTATTACTGGTTGGCGCTGTTTGAACGCCTTGCTTGGCTCTACGGGTTTGATACTTGGCATATGTTGTCCAATTATTAATCAGGTTTGTACTTAGAGACCTAAATTAAAATATATTACTGCTTGATCAGCCCATGAGATTGAAACCCAGTGATGTTATGACTAATATCTGATAACAGTTTCTAGTCTTCGATTGAATATCTAGAATAGGCAATTTGGAGCATATCACAATAGTTTGATATCAGATGATGATATGTTATTTCAAATAATTTTTAATGTTTCCACACAAAATCGTATTTGTAACATCATTTGATGATATTATCACATAATTGTGTGACAGATGCCTAGTCAAACGTTATATTCAGAACTAAAATCCCATTTCCAAAGTTGTATTTGTAAAAGTTCCAGCTTATGAGAGTACGAGTTTGGAGTCACCGAATTCAGCAAGTAGAATGCGAGGACTATGTACTCAATATAATACTTACAGTTTCTTCACTAAAGGCTCTTGACTATCCCTGTTTGGTTCTACTACTATAAGACTATCAGGATAATGATTTTGTATGGTGCCACCTGTCCCATACTGAGGCGAAGGGTAAAAATGGAAACTGCCACAGGAAAAATTAACCACAAATATCCCTACTTATGTTATCCTCATTTTACAATCATTTAGTTGTGTGAGTCAAAAATATCTAATACTAATAGTGTGGGAGACACCCCCTAGATACAGGGTATTCTATGAGGCATCGCTGTTTGTTTTGGAATTTTGTACTTAGTAACTTCAAGCTTTGAAATAAAAGATACCTTGTATCAGCTGCAATAACATTACTGTCAACAAGACTAAAATCTCATTATATTGTACTTAACCATTTTATTTTTTATTTCTGTCCATTATACTTTTTTCAAAATCCTTTTATAATGCCATACTGCAAATAGTAGACCAGATTCGAACCTCAGTCATGATTTACACAATTTTCGTTGCATGACCATTCAACAGAGCACAGACTTCTATATTATTAAAAAAAAAAAAAAACTGTAGACAAGACAGATTTTACTGCACACTAGCAACTCCATATATTATTAGAAGATTGTTTATTTTCCAATGAGTGATAACAACTCTGAGATTGTTTTTCTTACTGGTCTGTATTTATATTATGGCTGTTTCAATTCTCTTCCTAGTGTCAGATTCATCTATACCTTAAGAAATATATTTTTTCTTCTTACATATTTTCAATTAAAATCATCTGTATACTGCTTGTTAGTAGAATATATATGATTGCTGGTTTATAATTTTTAATCACAATGACTCCAAATCTATTATTATGTTTGGTTTTGATTACAGTACAACTCTGATTACTGTAAAAAAAAAAATAAAAAAACTGAGTGTTCAAACAGAGGTTCCTAATTCAGTATTAACTTAACCTATACAACATCAAGTTTCCTCTTTAAATGACCATAAAAGTTTTGTATGGATAATACAAGTGGCAGAAGGAATAATTATTATGCTTTAAATATGGACAATAAAAAGGGTTTGGTTATTTTATGAGTGCCTATAATTTTTACTTAGTGGTCAGGTAGGGCAAATGGTCTAACATGCTAGATAAAATCTTAGTTCTCAAATTGGTCTGTGAATTCAAATCCTACACCTGATTATTATTACTTTTATTATTATTAATGAACATAGGGTGCATTGCCTTGCATATTTAGCAATATAGCATGACCCCAAATTGCTCATGCCTTGGCTAGGGTATAAATGCCAGCACAGTGGTTCTCACTCACTTTGTTTTGTGATCACATGTTGCTTGAGAATGTTTAATTGAAAAACTTTACCTTTAGATTAGTATCAGACTAATCTCCTCCTATATCAATCATTCAAAAACAGAATCACCAATACTTCGTCCTTATTCTATTTTTCACAGAGTGGCCTCCTGACTAGAATGTTACTTTTTAGTTGGATTAAAATAGTAAATATTTTTTGTGGATATTGGTATTTTTTATTCCTATTTTTTTTTACTGGGCTTCAAAATGTAAATGTTTAACAAACTGAGAACTACCTGAGAACTGAGAAGTACCTGCATACTGGATTTCTGCAAGTAGGTTTAGATTCAGTCTTTATATTGGGATTTTGATATACCTTTTATTAAGAGGTACCAAACTCATTCTAACGCAAGCATAACTCTCACTATGACTAATAAATACTACATTGCTGTTGTTCTTAGTTTATGTTCAAAATTCCCTACCATTAACAATAACAATGCACTGCAAATGTGCTACTATAAGTTCCAGTGTTATTTATGCCATTTCCAGTCCTGTATCCTATCATACTGGATCACAAATCAAGCCTTGTGATACCCTTTGGTCAGAAGATCAGTGACGAACATTTTCTAACATCTCAAGGTGCCAACCCCTTAAAATTGGCTATGCTTCCAACATTTCAAAAAAAAAAAAAAAGGGATCACTGCATAACACTACATATTACAATCGAGACTGGCGTGGTTATAAGTATATCATAAGCTAGTATGAAAAAGGTATACTTGTTTAGATAAATATCTCAGAATTTCAATTGTTTTAATCATATTTTTTACTTCATGATATATGCTAAGTTGATATACTTGTCTATTAATTTAAATTAATATTTTGTATCAAGTAAACTAAAATTCTATTCACTATTTGTTTCAGATCCTTGTTTAAAGCACCATCATTATCAGAACTTGCATGTGCACAGACATTTTTATCTTGGTTCTCTCTAACAAAACATGTCTTCTACCATGTCTCAGCTGTTTCTGCCCCTTTGTACATTTGTACACACTGCAATAAGGTATTTAAAGATGAGGTGAAACTGCAGATACATAAATACACTAGCAGCACATCACAAAGCAGGTAAGGGTAGGACTTCTTAATTTTTACTTATGCTGCGACAATTCTTTTTAAATCTTTGTAATAGGTTAATTTCTTGTGCCAATATGCAGTTGTATTAGTGAATATGATGTTGGCTGTTGTAGCTGTGCTGTTATAAATTTAGGCCTATCTGAAATATCTTCCAAGACTAATGCAAAAACAGCTTCCCTTATATCTGTCTTCATTATTGCCTCGGCATCTGTGACTGGTCTTGGTTAGTAACATTTTCCAACAACCAAAGTTTTTTTATTTACTAAATAATGTTTAGTGTATTAGTAGGTAGATGTGGCCATAATATTTTATCTCTCTTCTGTAGTACAATAGTTTTAAGTCAGCCATAGAAAGGTTAATTCCCATAACTGCCATTATGTTTGCATTATTCCCATCACGTTTTGCAATTCGCAAGTTATTTGTTCACTTTTAAGCAACAATCTGAATTAAGTATTTGTCTTAATAGTAATACACATAAAACCCATACTGTTATTTATTTTGATAAATCTGAAAATTAATCAGAAACTAACATAAAATTAGATTATCTAGTGTCCAGTTTCAATATAGCTTCACATACCATTGTGACTCTTTAGTCTTGGCAATTAGTACTCCATATGAAAAAATGTCTACTTTAGAAATATGGTTACTATATCAAAGGCTATGTTATAGAGAAACTAAAGTTATTATTTGAAAGAAGCAGTAATTTGGTCTGTATGGATAATCAGTGTTTGTCTGGTATTAATAAACCAAAAGTACTCCCACAGCAGTGTGCCTAGACTGAGTAGCAATTCCATTCATATGTGAATCAAAACTTAAGGTTTAATGTTTTGATTTTGAGTATGGTGTACCATTTCAAGGCTGGTTACTAAATAATTAGTTTTTATTTATTTAAAAAAACACATTTGTTTTATATTGTTCATAATTTTTTGTTGACAGGACCAGTATAATTTAGTAAAGTTTCATAGATGTAATGTTTATGTACTGGAGGATGAGTAAGAGATTTTATTTGATAGAACATGTGATCTTAGAAGTAGTTACTTGATAGATATAGTTTTGTTTTTATATATATCACCATAATATATTGGATAATAAATAAATGTGTCTACAATATGTTTTTTCAGTGCCCAGTTACATATGTGTAAGTTTTCAATAAATTGGTGACAAAATATCACTTAATTGAATAGCAGTATAGTTCATGCTCTGGTGGCAGTTGCTCTACATATCTACTTAGTTACCCCTTTATTGCTGTTATTTTTTGTTGTCATGTTATATACTTCCAGTTTTAAATTCTTGCACGTGTCTACTCTTGCCAATAGTAGATATTAATTTAAAATTCCTTCAGAAGTATTTGTTAAATATTACACCAGTTCCCTAGGTAATTTATGCCTATCCCTGACTTCCTTACCAATGAAAGAAAATTTCCCCACTCCCTTAAACATAGAATTGAGGGCCAGTTTGTGGCCATAGTTACCCTTTCCTTCCCATGCACTGCTCCTAATTCTACAACCAATAGCTCTCCAAGCTCCATCACGAAATATATATGCCTTGAACACTTCCAGATTTCTCTTAACTCTTCCAGAATGGCTCCCAATCCAGCTGTATTATCATATCAGTTACTGCCTGGCTCCTGTGGCAATTTCCTTAATAAAATCCAGCTGCTTACCTTGTAATGCCCTGCAACTCTTGTAATTGACACTCAAAATATGGGAACCAGACTACACTACTCAAGCAATAGTCTGGGAAATCTTTTCTAACCTATCATGTACTCTTAGATTTTTTTTTCATAAAACCAATAAAGACATTTCAAAATCAATATATATATCTGATCAAACATAACATTTCTTGAAATAAAGAAAATAATTGTCTAATAAACATATTTGATGGCTCACTTTACCTTGTCACAGTGAACTACTTGTACACACAAAGTCTGTTTGCTCTGCTGCCTCCACTCCTTGCATTTTACAATAAAGTACATTCACTTTGAAATTTTTGTATACAGCTTCCAAAACAAAATCCTAGTCTCAACCATAGGAAGTTTTAATGTCACTGAGGTTGTCTTCAAATGTTCTCAAGTGGCAATTTTTTTATCTATCAGATATGTGTTGTTGCTCTTCTCAGTATGGTTTGGCTTGCTATGTGATTGTGTCTCTGTCATTGTTAGTGGGATTAAAGGGATTCAGATGGTTGATGTCTTGGCCTTCAGTGTCTGTCCACACACAGATTCAAAAATTATTTATTGTATTTGCTAGTCCATACATGAAAATTTTATTAATTTAATATTTTTATTTATAGTAGTTATTACTATCAACATTTGGTTCCATAATATTAATTAGTTTAGTACTATTGTATGATAATTACTCAAAAACATAATTATGCTTAAAAAATAGGTTCTTACCCTATATTGAATGTTTCTATGGGTGAGTTAACTCATACGTCATATTTTTTCACCATATTTATGGTAATAAATAATATAAAAAAAAGAATTTTCTATCTTAGTTACCAGACTCTTTATTGTATAGATTACTGTTGTTTATTGTTCTTAAAGAAATTGGTGATTTCCTGATGTAAATTATCAATAGGCAGGGTTCAGTTTCTTTTTTCTAATATTAACATTATTGATGAGCTAATTGTTTTATAAGAAGCCATATTCATTTGTTTATAAGTCTATCATTATAATAATATTTCATTAGTGTTCAAAAAATATTGCAGTATTCTTAGTATTTATTCCTTTTTAAACTATCTTTTCTTTTTACTATTTAACACAATATGATTCTTTAATGCTGAAGTATATAACAATTTGTGTAGCTATGTTTAAGAAATATTCTCTATACTACCACATCATATCAGTTGCAGTTATTTTTGTGCCTCTAGGTGTCATTCTGAATATCAAAGCAACAGTCACACCAACATCCAGAAACAAACTGTAGCTGAACAACTAAGAACCGGTCTAGCAGTACATCAGGCCATTTATTTTGATAAACGCCCATTTTCTTGTAATAATTGTGGAAAATCTTTTACAACACCCGGGAATCTTAAAAATCATCACAGGACTCATTCAGGTGAACGCCCATTTCCATGCAAAGTTTGTGGCAAAGCTTATACAACGTTTTGGAATCTTAAGAAATATAAGAGTATTCATACAGGCGAATGCCCATTTTCTTGTGAAGATTGTGGAAAATCTTTTATAGATTCCAGAAAAATTAAGAATCATGAATCGATTCATTCAGGTGAACGCCCGTTTTGTTGTGAAGTTTGTGGAAAGTCTTTCACAACTTTAACGAAACATAACAGGCATCGGAGGATTCATTCAGGTGAACGCCCATATGCTTGTGAAGATTGTGGAAAATCGTTTACAACGTCTACAGATCTTAAGATTCATAAGAGGATTCATTCAGGCGAACGGCCATTTTCTTGCGAGATTTGTGGAAAATTGTTTTCATGTTCTGGTAATCGTAATGTGCATAAGCGGATTCATTCAGTGGACCGCCCATTTTCTTGTGAAGTTTGTGGAAAATCTTTTATAGAGTCTAGAAAACTTAAGAATCATCAATCGATTCATACAGGCGAACGCCCATTTTCTTGTGAAGATTGTAGAAAATCCTTTTGTAGATTCCAGAAAACTTAAGAATCATCAATCGATTCATTCAGTTGAACGCCTGTTTTGTTGTGAAGTTTGTGGAAAGTCTTTTGCAACATTAATGAAACATAACAGGCATCGGAGGAGTCATTCAGGTGAACGCCCATATACTTGTGAAGATTGTGGAAAATCGTTTACAGCGTCTTCAGATCTTAAGATTCACCAGAGGATTCATTCAGGCGAACGGCCATTTTCTTGCGGGATTTGTGGAAAATCGTTTTCACGATCTGGTCATCTTAATGTGCATAAGCGGATTCATTCAGGCGACCGCCCATTTTCTTGTGAAGTTTGTGGAAAATCTTTTATAGAGTCTGGAAAACTTAAGAATCATCGATCGATTCATTCAGGTGAACGCCTGTTTTGTTGTAAATTTTGTGGAAAATCTTTTATAGAGTCTAGAAAACTTAGGATCCATCAATCGATTCATTCAGGTGAACGCCCGTTTTGTTGTGATGTTTGTGGAAAGTCTTTTACAACATTAATGAAACATAACAGGCATCGGAGGATTCATTCAGGTGATCGCCCAATTGCTTGTTAAGTTTGTGGAAAATCGTTTGTACAATGTACAAATCTTAAGATTGATCAAAGGATTCATTCAGGCGAACGTCCACTTTCTAATGAGATTTGTGGAAAATCGTTTCACGTTCGGGAAATCTTAATGTCCATAAGCGGATTCATTCGGTCGACCTCCTATTTTCTTATGAAGTTTGTGGAATATCTTATGTACACTGTACAAAACTTAAGAATCATCAATGGATTAATTCACCTGAACTTCAATTTTCTTGCTAACTTTGTAGAATATATTTTAGGGTGTTATATAGTCTTAGAGACCATCTGAAAATTCATTTAGTTTGATACTCAATTGTTTGTCTAACTTGAGAATTCATGCTGATAAACACCCATATTGTTTTGAAGTTTTGGAAATTTGTAACAGAATCTGTCAATTGTTAAGTGCACCAGAAAGATTCATTTGGATGAATAAGCACTTTTTTGTTGTGTTTGAAGAAATGTTTTACCGAACCTGAGTATCATTTAATTTACCAGGTTATTTTTTATGGGTGATTGTGGATTTTTATGTTGTCTGTGGATGTTAAAAATTATTGGATAATTATTTGTATTAACTTCATTCTTACACAATACTTCTATATTGTCACTGTAAATCTTTCTAGCAATGCTTCAAAACAGGGATATTTCGTATTTTTGATTCTCATAAAACAATTGTGATAGCTGTATTAAACAATAGTGCTAATAATATTATTGCTAATACTTATCAATATATATGCATTATTGCTAGTGAGATATTTTAGTCTGTCACTCCTATTGTGTTTGGTTGCCAGAGTGCATTATGACATATATTAAAATACTCTGGTGCCCATACCTTTAATGCAGCTATAGAGTATGGAATAGGTTCATAACTCACTTGTATAATTTTTTTTACATTACTATTTAGATTGGTAAATTTCATTTAAAATGTAAGGCAACTCATTTAAAAGGTATTTGGTACGATTATTGCATTATTTTTGGTTTATCTACTAATATTGAAATATGAGTATAGGTTTAGTGGGTTATATGTATTACAGTAGTAGGTTGTATAAACTTTTTAAAATAATTTAATTATTGCTTCATTATTTGTTGAGTTTCTCATTAATATAACAGAGAATATAGACATTATTGCAACTATGCCTTACTTTGGAATATAGCCCAGTATCATTTTCTGCTTGGCCATTTTCCAATGTTAACATGGGATCAACAATAAACTGCATTGTACTTTGTATCCTTACCAATAGATGAAAGTAATTTGCACTTGTTGCCTTTCTGTTCTGTTTGAAGGTCATAATTAAAATTATTTGGTTTATAATGAATATGAGTCATATTTGCATCTTTTACTTGTTTTAATTACAGCTATCCATTGTGACCCTAACAACCTCTGTAAATGATGAATTAATGAGAAAACATCTATTAAAAGGTACAAGTAGAAGATCCTTCTATGCTTGAGGTATTACAGAAAATAATTCTTACTATCAAAGTCATAATTTTTTATTAATGTATTAAATGGTACTGACTATATATGCTACGTAAGAAAAATCAGTGGATTTAATATTTTTTTTTACTGCAGTTGTGTCATCTTTATCTCTACATTATGAGAGAATGATTCTTTATCATACTTAGAAGACTTCTATGATTCATTGATTGTATTTTGGAGATTGAAAACATGCTGGAAAAACATTTTAGTGTACTGTATAGTGACATTTCATATCACATTAACACTTTAAATCTAACACTTTAACAAACACTAGAATTAAAGATGCTTCAATATTCACTTAACAGAACAAATAGTGGTGTGGTGATACTTTCCCAGTACTGATAAAAACTATGAGAATTTTGTTTGTGAAGAGGAAATGGGTGGAAATCTTGTGTGACATCTGCATTTTGTGTCTAATGCTTTCAATACATGATATTGGCCAGCTAGAGCTATGACTTTAAGTCACATTCATGCACTAAGATGTAATGGATATCCACATCAGCAAGTGTGGAACTTTCGAGTAAGTCCTTTCTCATCTATCCACAATTTTTAATGTGGATGTATAACGGAGGTTTTGTTTATATTGCAAGATCTGTAACTCTTTCTCTTTATGCGATATTATACCAATTGTCAGTTAGCAAACAATGACCAGTTTTATTAACAGTCTTGTAATAAAAGTAATAATGAACTGTTCTGCATTATTACCTATGTGACAAATTTACAAGTTTGAACTTGCATGGAAAGTAGAGCAGCCTATTCACAGTCAAGCTAATATGACATTCACACAGAATTACCATTGTATGTGGTCACCCTTTCACTATGCTTTCAATGGTCCCAGAATTTTCCAAGATATCCTCTCTACACGTATTCTCTAGGCAAACACCAGTGTCATAATCGCACACCTGCTGGATTTTGTCCAATCATGATCCAAGCCATTGTTTGATGGACAGCAAGGACCCACGTTGTTTGGGAGTCCAACTACATCCAACATGTCCTATGTGTAGCCCTGTAACGCCTTTCACGGCTCATCAAGAGTCCTTCATCGGAAAATCGGATTATCATAGGTCCTACAAGATGGACTGTGAATGGGCCACTATAGTGGTTAAAAGGTGGATGCGGGCACAGAAATGTGCGAATGCGTGCCCTTATGCTTGATGCATCAATTAATTGAGCTGTTAAATCCGCAAAGTTCATATGACAAGATTGTTTTTCAGACGAGGGTATATTTAAGTAAATTATAATTCACTTGTGAAATCATTCCACGTTTTGGGTTGTTGAAAGATGAGGCAAAAAAATCAATAAGGTAGTATTATAGGAAATAGAAATTATGACATTACTTATTAAGATGTAGAATTTGGCATAAAAAGTATACTTTCTTAATTTTATTTGTTTTTGATAAAATATTAGTATCTAATCAATTATAAATCTATTTTTCCACCTCTGCATTCGCTTCCGCATAACATCAGCATATGCGGATGTCAAGCACTAAACATCCGCAAAGATGACCTATGCTACAACCCTTGCACACTCGTACGGCACTGTGGGTATATCATGTGTCTAAACTACAAGGGTAGTTAGATTATTGGAATAAACATCTGCATGCTATTTTGTATTTTGTACTCTATCGAATTTGTTATTAATCTAACTCTTAAAAATTTTAAATCTGAAGAGTACTGATAGGGCTATTTCTCTGTATTTTAATTCTATTTACAGACAATGCTTTACATAACTATGTTGCTTAATTGAAACATATATAACAATTTAACTGCTAATATTATGCTTTTGGAATTTAGCATCTATGATGGACCAACTACTATTTTGTCACTTCCTCCACTGAGAAATTATATGTAGGATAGTAAACCCTATTTCATGTTAGCGGTACACTCGTTTGTACAAGTATTCCATTTCCTTATTCTAGCCAAATCAGTTAGCGGTTCGTGACTAATGGCAGAAGCTACTACATATCCCTTAACTTCCCCTAGGCTGTACCATATCAAGTAGCTACCGTCGTCTAAGCAGGTTCCTTCCCACCTGTATTTATTGTGACGACGCCTTGTCTTGTCCGCTGCTCGGGCCGACGCCGTCTCTTCCTTCTTGTAGCTCTGCAGCTCCAACTGCTATTTCGACCTCATGCCGGCGATGGTCCCCTGGTTTATATCGCCTCCCCCCACTACATTTTCCTAGTAGGGGATGAATACTAGCCAACCAGCGTCGCCTCAGTGTGGTCATCCTGGCTTGGTTGCTCGTAGATTGAATGCGAAATGTTGAGTGTTCTATCTTACTGAGAGGCCACTTGCCTTTGCTCGCGCCTATTTGCAATCACTGTCGCAACTGGCCTAGCATGCTGTAGTACTTCTTTAAATTTTGTGCATTCCAATAATTCTCGAAAAACCTTGCGTCTGAGCTGGTTACTTCCCCCCCTGTATTACTTTGTCTACGACTTTTCTCGTCCGCTGCGGCTGTTGTCAGCGAAGCTGTGCCCGACTGTCATCTTTTGCTGCCGCCAGTCAGTCCCGATTGACGCGGTTGCTGTTGCGGCCTCTGCCTTGTGGTTCAACGTCGTTCCATCTATTGTTCTCGATTTTTGTTAGTCTCTCCTCACTACATTTTCCTAGGAGAGGATGTCAACTATCCATTCACCAAACGTTCTGATGCCGTCACACTGGCGCCATTGTCTTTCTGAAATAGCTGACAGTGTTGCTCTATTAAGCGGGTCTTCGTCCCGCGAATTTACGCATTCATTCTGGCTCTTCTATCTAACATTCCTGTCTCAACTGACCTAGCTTCTGTATCACTAATAGGCTGCTATAATTTCCTGTAATTTCTTGAAAACTTCCGTATTTCCGCCGATAGATACGAGATATATGGGGATGGCCCAGAAACTAATGCACCACATTTTTTCTGTCCCTAGAATGGGACGAATGCGAAATTTAGATATAAATTCTTTGAAGTTTCCAGACTGCGCGTACAAAGTTCTCGTTTCTTTCGACAGATAGCGTACTTGCAACAATGGTTCAACATGGCGTCTGTGAATGATGTTCGTTATAAGCAGAATGCCGTCATTGAATTTCTCACAACTTAGCAAGAAACAGTTGGAAACAATCACAAAAGTTTATGTACAGTTTGTGCAGCATCAACATTCGACAGAAGTACAGTTAGTCGCTAGGCACAGAAGCTGAGGCCATCTGAAAGCAGTTCTTCAGAGCTCCAAGATTTGTAGTGATCGGGAAGGCCACCC
>JARYHS010006964.1:14890131-14919262 GCA_031002005.1 Vandiemenella viatica | reverse complement strand
TGCCTCTAGGTATCATTCTGAATGTCAAAGCAACAGTCACACCAACATCCAGAAACAAACTGTAGCTGAACAACTAAGAACCGGTCTAGCAGTACATCAGGCCATTTATTTTGATAAACGCCCATTTTCTTGTAATAATTGTGGAAAATCTTTTACAACATCCGGGAATCTTAAAAATCATCACAGGACTCATTCAGGTGAACGCCCATTTTCATGCAAAGTTTGTGGCAAAGCTTTTACAACGTTTTGGAATCTTAAGGAACATCAGAGTATTCATACAGGCGAACGCCCATTTTCTTGTGATATTTGTGAAAAATCGTTTATAGATTCTAGAAAACTTAAGAATCATCAATCGATTCATTCAGGTGAACGCCCGTTTTGTTGTGAAGTTTGTGGAAAATCTTTTATAGAGTCTAGAAAACTTAAGATTCATCAATCGATTCATTCAGGTGAACGCCCGTTTTGTTGTGATGTTTGTGGAAAGTCTTTTACAACATTAATGAAACATAACAGGCATCGGAGGATTCATTCAAGGGATAGCCCATATGCTTTTTAAGTTTGTGGAAAATCGTTTACAATGTCTACAAATCTTAAGATCCATCAAAGGATTCATTCAGGCGAACGTCCACTTTCTTATGAGATTTGTGGAAAATCGTTTTCACGTTAGGGAAATCTTAATGTGCATAAGCGGATTCATTCGGTCGACCTCCCATTTTCTTATGAAGTTTGTGGAATATCTTTTGTAGACTGTACAAAACTTAAGAATTATCAATGGATTCATTCACCTGAACGTCCATTTTCTTGCTAACTTTGTGGAATATATTTTAGGGTGTTATATAGTCTTAGAGACCATCTGAAAATTCATTTAGTTTTGATACTCAATTGTGTGTCTAACTTGAGATGTTTCTGTAAGTTTTTATGAGTAACTAGTGAATTCATGCTGATAAACACCCATATTGTTTTGAAGTTTTGGAAATTTGTAAATTTGTAACAGAATCTGTCAATTGTTAAGTGCACCAGAAAGATTCATTTGGATGAATAAGCACTTTTTTGTTGTGTTTGAAGAAATGTTTTACCGAACCTGAGTATCATTTAATTTACCAGGGTATTTTTTATGGGTGATTGTGGATTTTTATGTTGTCTGTGGATGTTAAAAATTATTGGATAATTATTTGTATTAACTTCATTCTTACACAATACTTCTATATTGTCACTGTAAATCTTTCTAGCAATGCTTCAAAACAGGGATAATTTGTATTTTTTATTCTCATAAAACAATTGTGATAGCTGTATTAAACAATAGTGCTAATAATATTATTGCTAATACTTATTAACATATATGCATTATTGCTAGTGAGATATTTTAGTCTGTCACTCCTATTGTGTTTTGGTTGCCAGAGTGCATTATGACATATATTAAAATACTCTGGTGCCCATACCTTTAATGCAGCTATAGAGTATGGAATAGGTTCATAACTCAATTGCATTATTTTTTTACATTACTATTTAGATTTATAAGTGTGCTGGTAAATTTCATTTAAAATGTAAGGCAACTCATTCAAAAGGTATTTGGTACGATTATTGCAATATTTTTGGTTTATTTACTAATATTGAAATATGAGTATAGGTTTAGTGGGTTATATGTATTACAGTAGTAGGTTGTATAAACTTTTAAAAAAATTTAAATTATTGCCTTCATTATTTGTTGAGTTTCTCATTAATATAACGGAGAATATAGACATTATTGCAACTATTGCTTACTTTGGAATATAGCCCAGTATCATTTTCTGCTTGGCCATTTTCCAATGTTAACATGGGATCAACAATAAACTGCATTGTACTTTGTATCCTTACCAATAGATGGAAGTAGTTGCCTGTCTGTTCTGTTTGAATGTCACAATTAAAATTATTTGGTTTATAATGAATATGAGTCATATTTGCATCATTTTACTTGTTTTAATTACAGCTATCCATTGTGACCCTAACAACCTCTGTAAATGATGAATTAATGATAAAACATCTATTAAAAGGTACAAGTAGAGGATCCTTCTATGCTTGAGGTATTACAGAAAATAATACTTACTATCTCAGTCATAATTTTTTATTAATGTATTAAATGGTACTGACTAAGAAAAATCAGTGGATTAATATTTTTTTACTGCAGTTGTGTCAACTTTATATCTACATTATGAGAGAATGATTCTTTATCATACTTAGAAGACTTCTATGATTCATTGATTCCATTTTGGAGATTGAAAACATGCTGGAAAAACATTTTAGTGTACTGTATAGTGACATTTCATATCACATTACACTTTAAATTAACACTTTAACAAACACTAGAATTAAAGATGCTTCAATATTCACTTAACAGAACAAAATGAGAATTATTTCTTCAAATAGTGGTGTGGTGATACTTTCCCAGTACTGATAAAAACTATGAAAATTTTGTTTGTGGAAGAGGAAATGGGTGGAAATCTTGTGTGACATCTGAATTTTGTGTCTAATGATTTCAATACATGACTATTGGCCAGCTTGTGTCAGATAGTTTTGACCTGTGTCACCCTAGAGCTATGACTTTAAGTCACACTCATGCACTAAGAATGTAATGGAGTATCCATATCAAGCAAGTGTGGAACTTTCGAGTAGGAGTCCTTTCTCATCTATCCACAATTTTTAATGTGGATGTATAACGGAGGTTTTGTTTATATTGCAAGATCTGTAACTCTTTTCTCTTTATGCGATATTATACCAATTGTCAGTTAGCAAACAATGACCAGTTTTACTAACAGTCTTGTAATAAAAGTAATAATGAACTGTTCTGCATTATTACCTATGTGACAAACTTACAAGTTTGAACTTGCATGGAAAGTGGAGCAGCCTATTCACAGTCAAGCTAATATGACATTCACACAGAATTACCATTGTATGTGGTCACCCTTTCACTATGCTTTCAATGGTCCCAGAATTTTCCAAGATATCCTGTCTACACGTATTCTCTTGGCAAACACCAGTGTCATAATCGCACACCTGCTGGACGTTTTGTCCAATCATGATCCAAACCATTGTTTGATGGACATCAAGGACCCACGTTGTTTGGGAGTCCAACTACATCCAACATGTCCTATGTGTAGCCCTGTAATGCCTTTCACGGCTCATCAAGAGTCTTTTATAGGAAAATCGGATTATCATAGGTCCTACAAGATGGACTGTGAATGGGCCACTATAGTGGTTGAAAGGTGGATGGCGGGCAAGGAAATGTGCGAATGCGTGCCCTTATGCTTGATGCATCAATTAATTGAGCTGTTAAATCCGCACAGTTCATATGACAAAGATTGTTTTTCAGACGAAGGTGTATTTTAAGTAAATTATATAATTCCACTTGTGAAATCATTCCATGGTTTTGGTGTTGTTGAAAGATGAGGCAAAAAAATCAATAAGGTAGTATTATAGGGAAATAGACATTACTTATTAAGATATGTAGAATTTGGCATAAAAGTATACTTTCTTAATTTTAAATTTGTTTTTGATAAAATAATAGTATCTAATCAATTATAAATCTATTTTTCCACCTCTGCATTCGCTTCCGCATAACACCAGCATATCGGATGTCAAGCACTAAACATCTGCAAAGATGACCTATGCTACAACCCTTGCACGCTCTTACGGCACTGTGGGCATATCATGTGTCTAAACTACAAGGGTATTTAGATTACTGGAATAAACATCTGCATGCTATTTTGTATTTTGTACTCCATCGATTTTGTTATTAATCTAACTCTTAATAAATTTTAAATCTGAAGAGTACTGATAGGGCTATTTCTCTGTATTTTAATTCTATTTACAGACAATGCTTTACATAACTATGTTGCTTAATTGAAATATATATAACAATTTAACTGCTAATATTATGCTTTTGGAATTTAGCATCTATGATGGACCAACTACTATTTTGTCACTTCCTCCACTGAGAAATTATATGTAGGATAGTAAACCCTATTTCATGTTAGCGGTAGATTCTGTAACTGGAGCTGGGTTTGTACAAGTATTCCATTTCCTTATTCTAGCCAAATCAGTTAGCGGTTCGTGACTAATGGCAGAAGCTAACATATCCCTTAACTTCCCCTAGGCTGTACCATATCAAGTAGCTACCGTCGTCTAAGCAGGTTCCTTCCCACCTGTATTTATTGTGACGACGCCTTGTCTTGTCCGCTGCTCGGGCCGACGCCGTCTCTTCCTTCTTGTAGCTCTGCAGCTCCAACTGCTATTTCGACCTCATGCCGGCGATGGTCCCCAGGTTTATATCGCCTCCCCCCACTACATTTTCCTAGTAGGGGATGAATACTAGCCAACCAGCGTCGCCTCAGTGCGGTCATCCTGGCTTGGTTGCTCGTCGATTGAATGCGAAATGTTGAGTGTTCTATCCTACTGAGAGGTCACTTGCCTTTGCTCGCGCCTATTTACAATCACTGTCGCAACTGACCTAGCTTGCTGTATAGTACTTTCTTAAAGTTTTGTGCATTCCAATAATTCTCGAAAAACCTTGCGTCTGAGCTGGTTACTTCCCACCTGTATTACTTTGTCTACGACTTTTCTCGTCCGCTGCGGCTGTTGTCAGCGAAGCTGTGCCCGACTGTCATCTTTTGCTGCCGCCAGTCAGTCCCGATTGACGCGGTTGCTGTTGCGGCCTCTGCCTTGTGGTTCAACGTCGTTCCATCTATTGTTCTCGATTTTTGTTAGTCTCTCCCCACATTTTCCTAGGAGAGGATGTCAACTATCCATTCACCAAACGTTCTGATGCCGTCACACTGGCGCCATTGTCTTTCTGAAATAGCTGACAGTCTTGCTCTATTAAGCGGGTCTTCGTCCCGCGAATTTACGCATTCATTCTGGCTCTTCTATCTAACATTCCTGTCACAACTGACCTAGCTTCTGTATCACTAATAGCTGCTATAATTTCCTGTAATTTCTTGAAAACTTTCCGTATTTCCGTCGATAGATACGAGTTTAATATGGGATGGCCCTGAAACTAATGCACCACATTTTTTCTCAGTCCCCTAGAATGGGACGAATGTGAAACTTTAGATATAAATTCTTTGAAGTTTCCAGATTGCGCGTGCAAAGTTCTCGTTTCATTCGACAGATAGCGTACTTGCAACAATGGTTCAACATGGCGTCTGTGAATGATATTCGTCATAAGCAGAATGCCGTCATTGAATTTCTCACAACCTAGCAAGAAATAGTTGGAAGCACAATCACAAAAGTTTATGTACAGTTTGTGCAGCATCAACATTCTACAGAAGTGCGGTTAGTCGCTAGGCACAGAAGCTGAGGCCATCTGAAAGCAGTTCTTCAAAGCTCCAAGATTTTAGATATCGGGAAGGCCACCCCGGCTGTAACACCTGACAAGGATACAGCGTGATGATGTGCTCATTCGCGAGGACCGATGCATAGCAACTCGTCATTTCGCGCGGGAGCTGTCAATCAGCAAAGGAAGTGTCGTTGTAATTGTCAGTGCTTTTGATTAAGAAAATTGGTCATGATGGGTTCCGCGACGTCTTGTGGATGAACACAAAAACTCTCAGAGAAAACATTTCTTCTGAGTTTCTACAACGTTTTAAAACTGTGGGGGAAGCCTTCTTGTCCCGGATTGTGACAGGTGATGAAACCTGAGTTCACTATTTTGAGCCCGAAACAAAACGCATTCGATAGAATGGCGGCCACTCTCCACAGAAGAAAAAAATTCAAAACAAATGCTTCCGCTGGTAAGGTTATGATCGTTGTGTTTTTAGATTGTGGTGATATACTCATAGATGTGATGCCGAAAGGCACCATCATTAATGTTGAGACATATGTGAACTCAAGAATGCGCTTCCAGCGACTTGGACGCCATGACAACCCTGGCGATTGTTTGCTTCAACATGATAACCCATGCCCTCACACAAGTTTGAGGACGTTGGAACACATCATCAAACAGGGTTGGACAGTGTTATACCATTTTCCCGTGTATCCTTGACCCAGTTCCCTCAGACATTCACTTGAACAATGCCATTCTGAGGAGACATTTTGATGATGACGAAGAAGTGATTCGCACAGTCAAGAAATGGCTTCGTGATAGAACAAGGAGTGGTACCGCCAGGTCATACACGCTCTTGTGTCTCGCTGGAGGAAGGCCATAAATGGGCAGGAAATTATGCGGAAAAATAGATAGTGTAGAAGAGACAATTTTTTTTCTCATGTGTAAGTTTCATTGTGTTCAATAAATAATTGTCGAAGAAAAAATATGGTGCATTAGTTTCTGGGCCACCCTCGTATACAAGAATCTATAAAATGGGGACCCTAAAATAATTATCAATACACTCTTTACTTTGAGGCATCATGCCTGGAAGAATCGAAGAGCCAAACAGATTGCCAGACTTGCTGTTTGAATCATTTTTTACAATTATGAGAGAAAATCCAAATTTCATGTACGCAGATAAGGTCTGAAGATCTCGTGTGCTACCTTTGTTAGAAGGCCAGATATAAATGTAAATATTTAGCGGAGTTAAGTAAGGTCAGCTAGCATCTCGACAAGTGCACATCTTCCAGACGAGGTTTCCGCAAGATATAACACATATCAATTGCAGAGTCAAAGACCGTCACTTTACTGCAAAAGACGAGATTGAATGATTTCAGAATCATATCGACTGAATCTCAGACTCTGCTTCCCCCTACAATGGAACACAATGTATGGAAGTTTTCTTGCAATTTTTCGGTTAGATGCTGGTAGGATTAGCAAATCCGCAGATATTTTCTCTGGTATAAATGCTGGAAAATGGGTCCATGTTTTCTGTGTTACACAAACATTTGCCTTTTTGTATTCTGGAAAGATGAATGCTTTGTTAATGCAGCTGGCCTCTCATCAACTACAGGGAAGTTTTTTACATCGAATTCTCAGAAAAATTCTCATAAAAAATAACTGAAAAAGATAATTATTACAGAGTGAAATTAGTGTACGATTTTGCTATAGTCTATACTCTATAAGAAATGTAATCAACTCGTTCATCGAAATAAGTTTAGGAAGGAAGATGCTATTATACGTTAGTGATAAAATATTATAGGTTAGTATATAGATTAAAAATACAATACAAAAAAAGAATATGATATTAGGAATATGTAATAATAATAATTAGACGTATCTTTATGACCTGTTAAATTCTTACTAGCTGCGCAGTCCAGCTCTGTAGTAATTACCTAAACTAATATAACCCAGCAATGCTGCTAGGCACAGGTAATCCAAACCAACTGACACGAGCTGGCGATAAGGTACAGTGAACAGATAGAACCGCTATGAGGTCATGCGCGGCGCGTCTAACTTCAGAACCTGTTAGCCTGACGGCGAGCAGTTGACTGTCTCGCAGTCGGATGTCGCATAAAGTCATGTAAAGGATACTATGGGAAACTATAGAACAGGACATAAGTATTTTTATTAACTGTGATGTATCTCATTCGCAGCTGCCAACATAACTACAAGCTGCTGCCTACTCGCGCGATATTGTAATTGATTTCTATGAAAGAAGAAGAATTACTCACCCTTCTACACCAAAGCATTACAGGCAGGATAACATACTACCCAAAACGCTAAAAGAATTCAAAATTAAAATCTGTAGGTCGCAATAGTAGATGAGGGGGGGGGGGTGGAAATTTAACACTCAAGTTATATAAGAAAATAAGAGAGGTAATTAGATGATTGAGTAAATTTCCAATGTAATGTTAATACATGTACATAATTTTTAACAATTTGGCCATCTGTAAGTGTGTTAAAATTGAATTAAAGTTTCCATTTAATTCAACAACTTTTCTTTGTTACTGTCGAAGTAATTAGAATATCATGATACAGCAATTAAATTATTGTATTGTCACCGGATCTTAATACTTGTGCAAATTTTCAAACAATTCGGACGTGTGGTTGTGGATTAAAATTGAATTTTAAGATTCCAGTACATTCAACCAGTCTTCTTCTGTTGCTGTGAAAGTAATTAGAATACCATGACATAGCTAAGATACTAATGTATTGTGGTCGGATTTTAATAAGTGTGCAAAATTTCTAATAATTTTGACATCTCGAAATGGGTGAAATTTGAATTCCAAGATTCTGTTACATAAAACCAGTTTTCTGTTGTTACTTTCAAAGTAATGATAATACCAGGACTTAACTATGAAATTGTTGAATTGTGAAGGGACCTTAATACGCATACCAAATTCCAAACAATTCGGAGGTCTGGAATTGGTTGAAAATTGTATTTGAACGTCACATTACAATCAGACAGCATAATAAGGCATATACCATTTCAAGTTGGTGCTGAGTTTCATACCGCTCGGTTAGGCACACGCTGGCTCTGTATTCGCCGCACATCTACGCTGGAATGTAACCAGAGCGCTGGGTCGACATAGCACTAGGAGTTCGTGTATTTGGAATACATGCGCTAAAAGCTAACCTCAGACCATTTGTTCCACTGAATAAATTAAACGTAAATTTGTATCCAAAACACTTACTAATATTTTGCCAATTACAACGCATCTTCAGTAAGCACTATTTCCTCACTTACAACTTTATTGATAATAATAATTTCCTATTCCCTGATCGCAGAAAGGACACAAATCAGTAATGCCAACAGCAACAACACAGCCGCCTCCACTAGGACCACTCTCACCATGGGTTCGTAAGGAGCAGTTGGCAGCCCTGGCCAAGCATTACCCCTTTAAATACGTTGCTGGTCGGATGTTGTTATCACACTGTTTTTCTTCTGCTCAAACACTGTATTCATATCAACAAACAAAGCAAGGCTACCTAAGAAACGATTCTATGGAAACTTCATTTTTTTTAACACCATTTCATCTGTTACGCTGTATAACAGAAACATTATAACAGGTAGTACACCTCGGGAAAGTTAAGTTTCTCAGAGTTGATTTCAGCTTTTTCGGTGTTTGGTTGATAGCAATATAGCAATGCATTTATATCTTTAAGGTTGTCAATAGTGGTAACGCCATAGTCACCGTACAATTGTTCTATACCAGATGATTTTGCAAAATACTGCAGTTTTATCGTGACACGAATTACTTGTTAATGTAGATTAGATGAATAGCTTCATAGTCACAAAATGTTGATTGTTTCAATCCGTCATGTTTTATAACGTCTCCCGAATTTTTATTACAATTTAATCCACTGTAGCATTACTCCCAGAAGAGCTAGATTCTATGAGAAAAGTTTGGACAAGTCGCTGTAGATTCAAACGCACAACGGATGAGAGAATCAGATACAGAAGCAGTCAATTACAAGCGTGCCACATTTCTCTGTGTGTGACCAAGGGATAGAGAGTCTCGCTTGTTAGGAAATAACCTTCACTTAACTTTCTGCCTACAACAGAGCCAACAGCAACCAATTTTTTGTCCCTTCCATTTTCTCAGTTAATATGAAAGTCAGACACTAGTATAAACCGAAAAAAATTGACTAAACAAAATAATTTGTCACACGTAAATTAACACATGAGTTTTCAATATAGCAGGCTGAATACCAAGAGTTTCGTGGCTTCCTTGCAGCTAATCAATAGCTACTGACTATCCAGGACAGACGAAAGTTATAATTAAACTAGATATTTCACTTGATTGGCCGACCCAAAAATTAACAGAAATACCTGTATTTTTCTTTCCTTCTCTCACACAGATTTTGTTTATTAAAAACTCCAGAAAGCTTACAGGAAGGCCATCGATTCCGTACTTGATAGGTTAATGGCAAGTTGTGTGAACGAGGACTTTCCCGGTGTGTCACTGCCGAATGATGATGTCGAAAAACAATGATAAGTTTCCCTTCAGAGAATCATTCGGACACCTAATAAATTACTTCCGCTTGAACTGCGTCCCAGTATGAAGGTTGTTTCCAGTGCTGGTCAGAAGCAACTGGAATAACCAAAGTAATAACCTCCAAGGGGCAGTTTGTGAACTGTGGCTGAACGTTGCTGAAAAGAGATTTACTTTACAAAATCACAAAGAACTGGAACAGCTGCAGCCATAAGGCATATAAGCCACCAGTCAGCTGCTATCATACCCACGAGCGTCAACGGCGGACAACCTCTCTGCAATAGATCACTGGCAAAAGGTAAGCTTCTTGAAATTGGTATTTTTTGTTAATCTTGAAGGGGCTTGTTCTTAAATATTGAAACGGAACCCTCAGTTTCGCTGTGAAGAAAAATTTACATTTATGGGTAAAGAACTGTAACTTGAGCAAGAAAACTAATTACCTGACACAGAATGCTACAATACAGAATTTAGAGTTTTTGCCATCTTCCGTTATAATCGGTAATTATCCATTCAATTGAAGCTATCGAAGAAAAGGCAGCAGATGTCATATTACTTGGGTCTTGTAAATTTGTAGATATATTTTTATTATTCAGCAGGAACCATAATGTTTCATCATCAGGCAGTCATTCATTAGAGAACAGATTACCATATGAGGGCTGCCAACAATACAGTAGCGTGTGCGAAGAAGGGCAGCTAAATTTGTTTGTATAAACTACTGCAGAACGCAGTCGGCAACTCGCGTGATAAAGGAGCTAGGCTTGGACTCATTGGAAGACAGATTGAGGGTGAAGAGAGTGCTGGGAGTATACAAGTAGTATGTTGGTGGTGAGTCATAGAAAGATATTGGTGGAGAATTAAGAGAGGAGTGTGGAAGGGAAGAGGCATAAGGGAGTGGGAAAATATTCTTTTGTAGATGATGAAGTCAGGGATTGGAACAAATTAACAAGGAAAGCGATGAAAAATTTACCAAAGACTCTGACATTTAAACATTAATAACATTTAACATTAAGAAGGGCAATAGCAGGTGGTATAGTAGTTTACCCTCAAACTTATTCAAGATTTTTTTTTTATTTTTTTTTATTTTTAAAGAGGAGGAAGGGGTATATAGGTGACTAGGGATAACACAACCGGAGCATGCCTATCCATCGCGATTAAATTAAATTAAAACTCACGCTAATAGATTATATTATAGTTCTAAACTTTTAAGATGAATCATGTTGAAACCATTGAGGTACTGGCGTCCTCGGTACCCGCTATATGCATGGTATTAAGGCTGAGGGGAAGTCCTTTTGATTACTCTTTAGTTTCTTACCCAGCTGTGTCTGACTGAAATCGTGGAGTTGCTGAAATGCAAGGTGGATTACCCGCAAAGTCATCAGGATGTAGTAACAGTCAACCCATTATACATTACACATTTAAACCAAATCAAAAAATTCAGTTACTATTTTGGAACAGAAGTTATTATGATCCCGGGACCTGTAATATATATACATTGGCGAAATCACTTTTTCACCCTTCTGGCACTGTAGTTAAAGAATATAGCATCAAACAGGGAGTGTTTTGTATCGATATAACTAGCGAGTCACTTATCGAAATAATTAACTCTAAACCATAGAGCAAACGAGCCACAGAAATAGCGTTGGAAGAAATTAATAGAAACACACGAACCACAAGTAATTATAGGTATAGCGTTTTGGTTAAAAGAAGAATTACTAGACTATGATGTTTTTTCTCCGACGGTTACAGAGTGTACCGCAGAGAAAGAGGAACAATTATTGATGGAGGGGTTTTCATACAGGTGATTAAAAAAAAATTCATCATTATGTTCGTTTTGAAATTGTATTGATTTACTTTTTGGGCGAATTGTGTTTATTGGGGGAAAATCTGTTTCTACATTGTTTCCATAAGCAGCATTGCAAGCCTGTTCTAATACCCTTTCAAAGAGTAAATCCATGTGATATTCTACGAACTCATCAATTAACTTATTCAACAAATTTAAGTACATTTGAGTATTTAATGCGGGGCTTGCATCGTTTTGCTAAAAGCACTTATTTCTTTAAAAATATTAAACTACATTATAAACGAGTAAATAAATCTATAATTTTGACTATTCAAAGCAAGTGAATGGGCTGTGTGAGATGTTGTGTGATCCCATTCCGACGAATTATCACTTATTTCCAGCAATACGTCAAATATTTTTTGGAGGAGATACCATAATGGTTTCAGTGCGTTGATGCTGCTGTATCATTGCGTGGCACTTAAAGCTTTTAATTTTAACACTGGTAAATGTTTGCAATTTATCGACCAATTTTTTGTAGATGATGAAAAAAAAACGTAGATTTCTTGAATTAATTAAAAAAAATTAGTTTCATGTGCAATATTTGCTACATTATTGACTACCAAATTCAGACAATGACCCGAGCACGGAACGTAAAATGCGCGATTATTGACTTCCAAATCAAACTTTTGTTTAGCAGTCCATTGGTTTTCCACGCACATTAGAACCATTATCTTAATGTTGACTTTGTAAATTTTTAATATTCAGATGAAAAAAATACCATAAAAAATTAATAAACCTTCACCTGTAGAGCTGGTTTCTAGTTCTGACATAAACCAACGAAATTTTCGCATATTATAACATCTTTATTTTCATCGTTTAAAATAACATGCCTGAGAACAACTGTGTGCCTTACATCTGTGTGGAATATAATATGATGACTGACCAATCCCGAATAGTGATATGACTTGAATCAAATTTCGAGAATTTAATACTGAGAATATGTTCTCGAATGACTGAATAAGTGGATGCTATCGTTTCAATTGATTTTAGAAAATTAGCATTAGCACGCTAAAGTCATGTTTTTGACTATCCCCAAAAAGCCAGACATTGAATAAATGAAAATTTATAATGGCTATAATTTTTTCTAGTACATTAGACCATTGTACTTTTCTGATTCTCAGTCACAGTTGCGTTTGATTGACAGTAGTTTTACTTTTTAAACATATTATTTAATTGTACGCACGGTTTCACATTTTTACTATGCAAAACGATTGTTTCATGTAATGACAATTGCTGCCTATGAGAAAGATCGCTCAAATCAGACAAACAGCTTACAGTTTGACCATATATTTTACAACAAAAACAATAAACTGAATCTTTTGAAGTAGATTGAACAAGCCATTCTCAGTTAACTTTTTTCCATAGGGAAAAATTAAAAATAATAAATGTCCCTTAAATTTTCTTCCATCGTCATAACTGATAAAATTGTAGCTTAACACCTGCATGGGACCACGACTACCACAATATTAATGAGATCATTAGTCATACTGGAGGCCACAAACCAGGACCATAACCCAAAGTATAAACTGCCACAATTCACTGACGAGGATAAATAGCTTACAGTTTCTTCAGTACCAGTAGTAGTCCCTTCTCTTGATATACTGGAGTCTCCTTCTGGAAGAGGACTACAACATGCATAATTTTCTTCAGATACCTCCATAGCTTCTGGATGTAAGGCTGTGCTGGTTGAAACTACGTCGACATTGGTTGATATTTTCTTTCCTTAAAAAAATCGTTAAAGAATCCACCAGTTTTTCCATCTATACCTCCTTTTCTCACTTTGTTGCCGCAATTGCACTCCTGAATTTTTTTTCCTTTTTAGTGGTTCTTGAAATAATTCCTAAAAGGTGAGTATTTTAAAAATGTTAATAAGCTACATAGCAAATATAACGACGTTAAAATGACAGCTATCAGCATGCAGGCTATTCTAGTTTATCACTATTAACGACCAACTTCACCATGCAGTTGAGCCTGTAAAAAGTTCATAAAAATTCCATATAAATGAACAGCAAAATTAACTTTGTATTTTTAAAATACGTCTAGTTTTGGCTCAGACGTCTTGTTAGAACTTCGTATGGCCTGTATTGACTATTGAACCCTACCCTGTGCGTGGTCAGACACGCAGTTTGCAGGATTTTTATTTTAAATTTCATAAAAATTTAATCGTATAAATGCCAAAAAAGAGACGATTAATAGGAGCAGCAATTATCGTGATAAGGAGATAAATAAACACCGTTACTTACAGTAATTATGTTGTTTTTGGACCTATATTGTGCACTAACAGATGACACATTCGATTATAATTGCACAAACCAAGTTAAAATATCATTGTTAAATACCTAACCACTTCAGAAGAACTGTTAACATGTTGATTGCAATTTAATGTGTGATAGTATTGTTTGAATACACACAAGTACAAATTGAGATGTGAGCTTTGTGGGGATTCCCAGTACTGCCATGGAGCGCGACAGTATGTACTTGTCTCGACTTTCGGCGGTTCATCCTGCCGACACACCTTTCCATTGCATCTTAGTTCAAACGGATGCCAATAGATGGCCCTGTTAATGCTATAATATAACAGTTATGACAGTGGCTCTGGTTACCACGTGCTCGACCGCTCTCTCTGCCGCCCACTCAAAGCGGGCCTGAGGGCATAAGAGAGAGTTGCGTTAGTCAGAGCTGACCTTAGTTGTAAGCGACTTAAAGCGAACAGTAGTAATGATAAATACAATTTTCACAATAAAAGAAAAGATAAAATTCTTCCACAAATCACATCTCCGTCGAAAATGTATACCAAATACACCATTGTTGTGTGTAAAAAATACAAGAGCATCGCAATATTCAAGAGACATTACGTCAAAGTTGCATCAGCAGTCCAAATATTCTCAAATTACCGTAACAATGGAACAAGAAAATTTTCTTTCCAACCGCGACAAACTTGGATGCAATAGTTAGTATTTGTCTCGTAACAAAATACTCCGCACTTCTGTCACTTGTAATAAATGCTCTAGAATCTAATAGTAGTGATTTTCTTCTGTGAAAACTATTTAAAAATATAATAAACATTTTAAGTGCCGATGTTGGAAGTCAAAGTTTCGTAGCCGGGGACAGATTCCAGGACGCCGAGAGTCACGAACCGTGCTGGAGATTCTGGTCGCTCCGAGTGCAGCTTAACCAGCAGTCTCTCTGGAACAGCGGAGAAATTACTGTCACACTCACTGCCTTTTAATTAATTTTATTTAATTGCGATTGAGCGCATGTCCCGGTGGCAATTTCCATACACACAAATCTTTCCCCTTTCCTGCACCCACCTACTTTTGTCCTCCACGAAATTCAACTTTAAATTCTTTCGATGTTTACCGTAAATTATTTATCATTTTTCTTGGTAACTTATTCCAATCCCTGACCCCCCTACCAATGAAAGAAAATGTTCCTATACACTTGTGCCTGAAATCCAATGCCAGCTTGTGGTCATGGTCATCTCTTCCCTTCCACGCATGACTTTTAATTCTTACACCAACATCTTTCCACGCGTTATCGCCAATATATATTGTATATTCCCATTGATCTCTTCATCCTCCTACTGTCTCCTAATTAATCCCTTTCCAGCTTCTTTATCATGTCAGTTACTCACTGTGTTCCGTGGTAACTTCCAGAGACAAATCTAGCGCCCTTCTTTGCACCACCTTTAACTCCTGTATTCGATGCACATAATGTGGAGGTTCTCATATTGCACCACCATATTCAGGCAGTGGTACTGGAATAAGGGCTTAGAGCCAGTAAGTTCCCTGATTGGCGTCCCTACACTGAACCCGCTTCCTTCCCCAATGTGGTCCAATAAATAAATTATTTCAAACCACTCCGTACCACTTACTCAAATTGTATTCAAACCTGAAAATAGTATGCCAACATATTTCCACTTAACATCTTCAAGATCGAGCATTTGCAACTCTCCCTTCTATCATAAAGACGCTTTATTGATTATAAGTGTAAACTAACAACATGAATCATGTTCCTATTTACCTAATTTCCAATGTGGTAACAACCCATCTAGTTAACTGTCCGCAAATTCCCCTGCACTTGTTTCCGACACCCGTTAACTGTGGAGAACAAAAGCAATGATTACTCCGAACTACAATTTGGACCGAGCGTTGTTCGGATTTTCGATTGTTAGAATGCAAAAATATTATACAGTATAGTTTTGAGAGTTTGATACAACATTGTAATTAATGATTAGATAACGTTATTAATCTAACATGAAGAAGCTAAGCAATAGAAGGTCAATGGAATACTAAATGAGGTTCAGCCAACACAACAAAACGGAACTGAATCACATCGGCATACGTTAGCTTTAAGTGAATTGTATTTTTAAAAAAAAAGACAAAAAAAAAAAAAAAAAAAAAAAAAAAAAAAAAAAAAAAAAAAAAAAAACAGTTTCGCTGAAAATCGTCCAAATCAATAACACGGAGTAGCAAAAACACTGGTGAGAACTGAAAGACTGAGCAATAACAGTAATATCATAACGCTAGGTATATTGGACCAGGTGAGTTATGTTCACGCCATAACAGGTGCAAGGGTGAACTGAACCTATATGTGGGGAATACGAAGGTTACGTAGGTGTAAATAGTAAATCATTTTTTTTGCAATTAATAACAAAAAGGCTTTCGGATAATTAACGTTTGGATCGTAGACCTTGGCAGTGTGATATGAATGACGGACGATGACAGGCGTTTAATTTGTCACTTGAAACTAAGCGGAATGTTCCTCTTCAACGAACTTTAATCTTGCATTAGAATATCAGCTGATTTAATGGTGGAAGTTGTGATTTGGTTGTTGTGTTAAATATTACAGTGCGATGAGACGAAGAAACAAAAGGAATGTGGAGGCAACTAATGTCATACGCATCACAAAGGAGGTATATCCCAATCGTTAAAATGTTTAATGGAATTGTGGAGAACACAGAATGCTTATTACATTATCGTTGATCTAACCAATGTTTTCAGTGTGTTGTCATTGTACAGCTTTGAATCAGACTATTTTCTTTATTAACAAATTGGGGGAGATATCTACATCACATATATACTCTGGCAATTCAACACAAATTGTGGGGTGGCAGAGGGTGCTCAGCACCAAAGCTAAGCGCTTTGCTGTGGCATTCCAAGCCCTAATGGTACGAGGAAAAAAAGAATTCATATAAGATTCAGTGCGGCACCTTATTTCTCTAATTTTATCTTTCCTGTCTTCACTACTCAAATAGGTTGGTGGAAAAAGTATGTTTAACTACACTTGTAACTGAAAGTGGGAGTATACATGTTTACCAATAAGTTTAAACGAAACGTGCGTCGTCTATCTACCAGAGACTCCCAGCCTAGTCTACTGATCAGTTCTGTGACGCTTTCATAAGGACTGTAGCAAGCGGTCACGAATCGAGCGGCTCTTCTCTGTACTTTCTCTATACTTTCGATCAACCCCTTACGAAACGGATCCCAAATGGCACAACAATAGTCCAAATGTGGACGCACAAGAGATTTGTACGCTATCTCCTTTGTTTGTTCATTACAATTTTTCAAGATTCGACCTATGAATCGCAGCCTAGAATTTGCTCTACCTACTAACGAATTAATGTGTATGTCCCATTTCATGTTCCTTTGTACTGTTACTCCAAAATATTTCATAGAATCGACCATATCAATAACTGTATTGTTTAACTCGTATTTCTGAACAATTGGATTATTTTTATTAGTTATGCTCATTGTCTTGCACTTTTTACAATTTAGAGTAAGTTGCCACTCAGCGCACCAAGCTAAAATAACATCCAGATCACGCTGAATTTCTAAGCAATCAGCCAAATTTCTTACTTCCCTATAAAAAAAAACCGCATCATCAGCAAACAATCTAAAAAGTCTTTTCACTTTGTCTCCGAGATCGTTTATAAAAATCAAGAAAAGAAGTGGTCCTATTACACTTCCTTGAGATACACCCGATGTAACATCTAGATTAGAAGAACTTTCTCCTTCAACGACAACATACTGCGACCGACCAGTTAGAAAATCCTTTATCCATTCACAAAGCTGATCTGATATACCATACGCTCGAAGCTTCGCTAAAAGGCGGTTGTGTGGCACAGAGTCAAAGTCTTTCTGGAAATATAAAAAAAGATGGTGTACCATATATATAAGCTGTATCATAAAATATACGCATTATGTCTGATTTTGCCGTATTTCACCATCAATGCGAATGAGAAAGTTGCTTTACATGACATGAATGCTATTTGGAAGAGTACTTTAAATGTTGAATTTTACCGTTTTTGAAAGTTTAATTTTCGCTATAATGCATCGATGTGGAAATATTTACACTGCGTTTCAGAAAACGAAGAGTTTTTCCTGGTGGTAGACTGGAAGTCCGTTTTTTTGTTATTGGTCGTCACTGATATTAATCACTGGAATACCAATTACTTTGTGTGTGCTGTTCCTTCATTTCTATATTGTTGTTTTATTTAAGGTTATTTAAGGATATCTGACTAGCAATATGTTACAAATCACGCAAGTTAAGACAACAGTTGGTAATGGTATAACAGTTGTTTTTGTTTGTGTTTGTGTGTTTCCCTCTTGTTGTAATTCAAATTATTCACATTTTATGTTCTTACTGTTTATTGTAAAATTAATTACATATTCATTAACAACAGAATCGTGCGTTCACTTTCTATCTCTTGAAAATTGCAACGCTGAGCATTCTGTGTTGCCTAGCGCGAGCGGCAACGGCTCGCTACCTAATCCCAAAGCCTCCGATCTCCCTACCAACACACAAAAAATGTGTGAACCTGTGAATGGGGATTATGAAGCCTGTCAGTGTGCTCGAGAGAGGGTGTTTGAATTTTAGTGATGTGCAATTTTTACATGAGATATTAAGTAATTCGTTTAAGTCATTTATTAATTATAGTAATTTAGTGTAATAATTTTACCGAACAAAACGTGGAGTTTCATTATTAGGGTAATTTAGCAAGACTCCAACGAGACGCACGACATCGACAGCAGAAACACGGTGGCTGAAGAAGACAACAGAGATTCGCCGGCAGAGAAAATCTATCATTCACAATCAGTACAGATATTTCAAACTTCTTGTGGACAATAATGACGAAACTTTGTGATCAGGATGTACGCTGGTGACGAAAGAAAGACGTGACAAATATGGATGTACTTGGTATTGATGAAATCAAAAACTGTAGTGATTTGTAACAAAAAAAAAAAAAAAAAAAAAAAAAAAAAAAAAAAAAAAAAAAAAAAAAAAAAAAAAAAAATATTTACGTGCTATTTGCGCTGCAGCTTGTAATCGTCGTTTTGATAAATTTTTCAGAATCTTCCCATCTGTAAGACGTAAAATGAACAATATAGGATTTAAATACAGATGTCAGAATGATGGTACTCGATTTTTGCTTGACAGAAATGACGTAATGGTTTCTAGAATCAAATTTTTGAGCTGTAATGAATAATAATTAAATAACCAATCCATTGAAACCTTCATATATGTTAAATGCATCTACACTTGCGAAACATAACTAACGAAATGACATACATCAATATTTTATCGCAAAATAGTGATTATAAATTATTTAAAACACAGTGCTAACTATTGCTACAAGTAAAGAGGTGAAACTGTTAAGCGCGTGGTTTGGCAACGGCATATTTGAGTTCACCCGCCAATAGATCTGGCCACAGCTATAGTTATCAATACAGTTAATGTAAAGGCCATTCTACACGTAACGTCTTGACTGACGTTTTACTTGATCAGGCAAGACGTCAGATAAAACAGACCAAAAACTCGTGTCCATATACTTACATTTTTTACTTATGGCTTTGGTTTATGTTTATTAAAAGTATGGATGAAGAATTACTTTCAGCGGTTATTTCACTATGTCTGATGAGATTAAAACATCAAAATGGTCTAGAAGATGGTTGCTAAGGAGGAAATTATCCTTTAATTTGAATTTGCTTTGGGAATTACGTCATTAACCCGAAGACTGGTCTAATTATTTACGAATGGTTACGGGTCCTTATTTCTAATTGCTATCGTCAATATTGCTAATTGTTTCTCTTGGGGTATCTTTATAATTTAAGAATAAAAGAAGGTCGAAATTTCACAGAGAAAGTTTGTAAATACTATCGGCACCAGCACAAGAACGTTGCTTCTTGATTTTTACCAACCTTTTACAAAACACTGAACGAAAAGAATTGATTATTTGTTTTGATATCCTCCTCCAAGATACACTTGCTTGCATTTATCAAGCAGAGCATTTGCTTGGTTTTCTTGTCTCGGTCACTGCAGTCATTTGACTTTAACCGTATACAGCGATAAACAAATCACGTGATTACTGTCGTAGATTCGAAAGTTCACCACATAAAAAAATAGTAATTTTAGCTCCGCACAAGTTGAGAGATGATTAAAGACTGAAGAGAAAACATCAGTCGAGACCGAAAACAATGCTCCCGCCGATCCGTCTGTGTTTAGTCCAGGTAAGACGTCCGTTTTGCTGTCCACACACAATGTTTTGTCTGATACGTTTTGCCTGGTCAAGTAAAACGTCCGTCAAGACGTTACGTGTAGACCGACCTTAAGATACAATTCGTTCTGTTCCCGAGTCACAGCTAAATGTTTTATCTTGAACGTGTAATGTCTTTGTATTTGCCACGTTCGCAATCAGCTGTTTGATGATGAACTGAGGGAGTGACTTTAGTTAAATGATGCTATGATTTGCAGACGACTACTGAAGTCATATAGGAGCTGACTACGGTAAACAAGAGGTAGGTCTGAAGCTGTCGTGTGCCTTTTAATACTCAGTACGTGCAGTTCTTCTTACTGTTCAGAGAGTAACATGGTTCAAGTTTACTTCGCGATAAAGTAAGTGTGTTACTGCGCTTGCTTTAGTCCAGTTGCAGTTCATACTAAAGCTGTGTAATGAAGTTAATTGTGATACTGGTAATTTATGCTAAGTTAGTTAGGAATCCTGATACAGAAAATGTTGCTACAATTCAAACGGTAGTTCAGATGCATTTAATGTGTTTACGTGTGTCCCTATCGTTTGATTTTGTAGCGGTAACATTAGTGGAGATGAGAGTTCTTGTTACAGCATATGGCAGGAGGAATTTAGTTATGATTAGTAATTGATAAGCGGCTTTAATAAGCGCCGTGTTAGTGACGACGTGTATCGCTACCAAGCCAGAAAGTGTTATGCACGAAACTTGTAAATGGCTTGCATCAATTCAGATTTATCGACTTAGATGTTTCAGCGCATTAGTCTACACAATGTTGCTAGTTTGATTTCAATAAACTTGTTTTTATGTTATATCCGTTCGATTACCGCTTCTCAGCATTTAGTTTCGCACTGTAGAATCGAAATCTTCGCTTTCCCGCATTATAGAACGAAGGAATATTTGTTTCCATCTTTCAGCTGTCAGTCAATACTTTCAGTTTAATCTGAAAAGTTGCAATTGTTCAAACTCTTTAAGCGAAAACCATTCATTGACTTTGATTTGCTGTGTGGTTATTCCAGTGATGCCGTTTTATCACTACGAATGATAGTTATTTGTTTACAATTAGGCCTATCCTCTTAATCCAAATCATTCGTCAATCATCATGATTGCATTCCAGTTAAAAGTATTCTTCAACTGATCTTTCCCTTAAATTGTAAGCTTATGGAGCGTTCACAGTGGTAGAAGAAAACCTTTATCATAATTAGATATTTCATGTTGATGATAAATATGTATTAATACATATTTACACCAAATTAAAATGTTGACTTCAGTTTATTGAACTTCCTGAGATGCTGTGACATTATAATATATACTAAATTGGACTTGTCTGCTGTCAATTGAATATCTGTTGTTACACTATGTGATTATTGCAATGTGGGTGTAAAATGAGCCAAGAGTATTAAATTATTTATTTCCCTGCAATATTGTTATAAACACATAACCCCCTTCCAATCTTTCCCCCTTTTTGTTACATAAACCAAAAGATTTAATATGATACATAAAATATACACCTCATCTGTAATTTAATTTATATTAGATTTTCACCAATTTCATTACCATTTCTTTATTAGATTGCGTAATAGTTTTAGTGTAATAGGATAAAACACCCGCGCCCCCTCCCCCCTATTTTTGGCCTTGACGAATTTTAAACTTTTCAGGGTCTCCATATTTCCTTTGGTAACTTATTCCAGTCCCTGATTATATGAGGGGTATCCAAGAATAACAGGAATAGCACTGCCGTGGGTGGAGCTTGTGTAGTACGCGTTTCTGCCGCTAGGCGTTTATAGCGCAACTCATGGTCAGTTCAGTGCCACCTGTGTTGTCGACCTGGCTTGTTTTGTTAATGTTCAGTGATTGTTTTTGCTATCACTTTTTTGTTGTTGTTTTGTTTTTAATGATGACAATTTTAAGCGAATAACGTGCAGTTGTGTAATTTAATTGATTTAATTTAATTTAATTTAATTGCAATGGAGCACAGGCTCCAGTGGCAATTTCCCTACACACACCCATCTTCCCCCTATCCTGCACCCACCTACATTTGCCCTCTTCAAATTTTATCTTTAAATTCTTTCAAAGTTTTTGGTAAATTATTCATCATTTCTCTTGGTAACTCATTTCAATCCCTGACACCCTTACCTAAAAAAGAGAATCTTCCCACACCCTTGTGCCTGAAATCGAGTGCCAGCTTGTGGTCATGGTCATCTTTTCCCTTCCATGCACCACTTTTCATACCTATTGCAATATTTTCCATGCCTCATCCGCCAGTATATGCCCTGTACACTCCCATGACCCTCCTCATCCTCCTCCTGTCTTGCAATGATCCCATTTCAGCTCCTTTATCATATCCGTCACTGATTGCATTCTGCGATAATTTCCAGAAACTAATCTAGCAGCCCTTCTTTGCACCCTCTCCAACTCCTGTATTTGATACGTAAAATGAGGGTCCCATACTACATTACCATATTCGAGCAATGGTCTCACCAATTCCTTTACTTCTCCTGTACATCCCCTCATCACTCTCTCCAACAAGTGCAGAACTTTAAAACCTTTTCCTACCACCTGTCCAATGTGTCCAGCCCAGTTAAGCTTGTTATCAGAAGTAATGCCAAGATATTTACTTTTCAAGTCTTCAGCAAGCAATTCTTTCCCCACCTTATATTCATAATTAACCTTTTCTTTTTTATTTGTGTATCTAATAAGCTGACTCTTCTTTGCATTTATCTTCATCCCATGTTTACCTACCCAACTAGATATCCTGTCCAGATCACCCTGCAACTGTTTACAATCCTCTATCGTTTTGATTCTTTTATACAGCATTATGTCATCTGCAAACAATCTAATTTCAGATAGTAAACAATCAACACAATTATTCATTAGAATAATGAATAGCAATGGTCCCAATACGCTACCCTGTGGCACACCCATTTTTACTTCTACTTCTTTTGATACTTCATTTCCTACCCTAACTTTCTGGTTTCTACCTTTTAAAAATTCTTCTACCCAGCAAGTCACTTTCTCATCCACTCCAATGGTTTTTACCTTATTTACCTACCATTTTATGGCTTACTCTGTCAAACGCCTTTGACAGATCTAGTGCTACACTATCAATTTGGCCTCCCTTGTCCATTTCATCTGAAATATCTTGCATATATCCCACCAACTGAGATTCGCATGAATATCCTTGCCTGAACCGATGTTGAGCACAGGCTCCGGTGGCAATTTCCCTACACACCCATCTTCCCCCTATCCTGCACCCACCTACATTTGCCCTCTACAAATTTTATCTTTAAATTCTTTCAAAGTTTTCAGGTAAATTTTTCATAATTTCTCTTGGTAACTCATTCCAATCCCTGACACCCTTACCTAAAAAAGAGAATCTTCCCACACCCTTGTGCCTGAAATCGAGTGCCAGCTTGTGGTCATGGTCATCTTTTCCCTTCCATGCACTACTTTTCATACCTATTGCAATATCTTTCAATGCCTCATCGCCAGTATATGCCCTGTACACTCCCATGACCCTCCTCATCCTCCTCCTGTCTTGCAATGAATTCCATTTCAGCTCCTTTATCATATCCGTCACTGATTGCTTTCTGCAATAATTTCCAGAAACAAATCTAGCAGCCCTTCTTTGCACCCTCTCCAACTCCTGTATTTGATACATAAAATGAGGGTCCCATACTACACTACCATATTCGAGCAATGGTCTCACCAAAGTTTTGTAACCCAATTTTTTTACTCAGTAAAAATGCTACTTCACCTGTTTTAATATTGGAAAGAGCTTACAAATATGACGCTATTGGAAAAACTCAAGTGTACGAGTGGTTCTCTCCGTTTAAAAATGGCGACAGACCTCGTTCCGGACGTCCATCAACTGTCGGAATCGACGAAAATGATGGAAAAAATTCGAGAGCTTGTGCTCTCAGATCGTCGATAGAAAGTTGATCAACTGTCAAAGATTAGTGGGTTAACTTGGTGTTCAGCGAATTTTAACTGAAGATTTGTGAATGAACATGGTTTCTACCAATTTGTTTCCTCGGGCTCTGACTGACAATCAAAAAGAACGTCGAGCTGAAACATGTCGTGCTTTGAAACAACAGCTTGAAATTAATCGAGATTTTCTGTCAAAGGTCAATACTGGTGATGAGTCATGGTGCTATGGTTACGACCCAGAAACAAAGCAACAGTCAAGCCAGTGACAAGATATTATCACCCTGTCCAAAAAAAAAAAAAAAAAAAAAAAAAAAATCAACTCAAACATCAAAACAATGATTATTTGCGTTATTGATGCCAAGGGCGTAGTTCATTCAGAGTTTGTTCTCCCACGTCAGACCGTCAATCAAACCTTTTATTTGGATGTTTTAAGTAGATTACGTCAAAAAAGACAAGATTTGTTACTTAAATGGCATAGTTCCTTTGCCACACGTACCTTACTCGCATGATCTGGCTCCGTGCGACTTTTTCTTATTTCCACACATGAAAAGGGGCATAATAGGACACCGATTTTACAGCATTGAATAGGTCAAGGAAAAAGCGAGGCAGGAGCTGTCAGTCATTTCTAAAGATGACTACAGAAAATGTTTCGAATAGTGGAAGCAGCGGTGGAACTAATGCATTAGTTGTAATGGAGAGTATTTTGAGAGGGATAAGATTGTTTTGTAAAAGGAAAAAAAGGAAAATATGTGGCTTTTAAAAAATAATTCCTTTTTTTTTGGGTACCCCCTCGTATTATCTACAAAACAAATTTATGCCACCACCTTATGCCTCAATTCATTTGCCATCTTTGGGTCATCGTAATTTTGGCTCATTCATGTATTACTCCTAATAATTCTATCAATATCCCCCACAGCCTCATTGCCATTATACCCTTTATATACTGCCAGCACTATATCCTCTCTTTGAATGATTCCAACGCTGTTCTATTACCATATGAGTTACTGATTGCAGTAATTTATGCAAATAATTGTAGCTTCTTCCGTTATGCACCTCCATTTCTTGTATTTGATACCCAAGATATGGGTCATATACTATGCAATTATATTCGGGCAGTCATCGGGTTAATTCTAGACCGCGATACCGCTACACTATCCGTCAATACCGTTGACGGTACAAGGATCATGTCAATCTGATCTGGGTTTTCCATGGTTATCCCGGATCACTCCTGGCGAATGCTGGGATGGTTCCCACAATAGCCCATGGGCGCCTCCTGCCTTATCCCGCATATCCCTTCCAAACCATCACCCTTTTCGATAGGTGCAATGCACCCTCCGCCACACACATTTAGTGAATCGCGGAGTAATAATAATAATAATAACCTAAACTGTTTTGTTTTCTGCCTAGAGGTTGTGGTTAGATTGAAATGTGAGCTGGACAAGGAGAAACATTTCGTAAAACCACTAAAATGCAGTATTTGCACACAGTGAATCAATCGATTCAACCTGGTGAAAGCACTCAGATTTCGTCAGTTGATTCAACCTGGAGAGAATTATCTATCATTAAGCAACATTTCTACAGCTTTTATGAAATATGTTTGTAAGCTTATTTTTCATCAGATTTTTCCAATGCAACTCCATCACTGATATAATTCTGCTGTAGAGTTAATTAAAGATAAAACAAAACTTTGTATGATGTGTTATCATTTAGAATATATCAGTTGTATACAATTGTAACTGTTACTTGTAGTGTCTTCCATTGCTTTCAAGAAAGTATGCATATTCAGTTTTATAACTTCTAACTTTTAATATGCCGGCCTTGGTAGCATAGGGTCTAGAGTTCCAACTCCGCATGTGAGGGCACTGGTTCGACTCAAGCCGCAGGCACGGGTGTTTTAAGTGTTTTGTCTGTGAATGATTGTTCTGTGGTGTGTATGTCTGGTTGGAGAAATACTGGAAGAAACTGAAAGCACTAGATCACACATAATCACTTTTGAGCTGGCTGTATGACTTCGAAGCCAAAAAAAAAAGCCTGTTTCTGTTGCCTGTACCTCTGTTTATAAATTTCAGTGTATATATTCCAGTAAAGGATTTTTCTTTCTTCTTTTTCTTTCCAGAGCAGCTGTTAAGAATTCGACAAATGTTTGCAGCTCAGTTTGATGCCAAAGCGTATTGAAGTGTGATGGAGAAGTCCATATGTGCCCAGACGGTTACAAATACTAAATTAGTTGAATTCAGTGCAAATATTGTGAATACATCTTATGATATAAGCAACAACAACACCTCAGCTACTAGGCCACTGCAGTTCACATGTGTTAATTGTCTGAATATTTTTGCCACACGGGATTTGCTAATGAGACATGTTTTCTGTCATGACTTACTCATAAATAATCCACAGCACATTTGCCGAAATTGTGGTGAGGTTTTCCAAGATCTGTCAACACTGTATGCACATACAGCTGATCAACACAGTGAAGATAGTCTGAAGCAGCAACCATTACTTCAACTAGGGTGTGCTCTTTGTGCACAGATATTTTTGTCTAGGAGTTCTCTAACACAACATGTTTTCAGCCATGTAACAGCTATATCCTGCCCATTATATGTATATATGAATTGCTCAGAAGTATTTGAAGATTTGACCAGGCGCCATCTCCACCAAAACTCTAGCAGATCTACTCAGCTTCTTTCCACACACTTACAAGAAAGGTAAGTTTGAGCCTGATGGTTTTAATTTTACACTAATAATTTTGGATGTTAGATTTTGGATTTGATCCACTTTGATTGGTATTAGTACTGCTTAAAACAATAATTTGTTTCAATATAGAAGTAACAGCTGTATGCAAGTATATATCGCTCATTTGTCGTAACAATGACATAACTAAAAAAAAGAGCAATTTGAATTATAATCTAAGGATGGACCATTTTCATATATAATACAATTCATACAATATATTTTCTCTTCTTTTAATTGTATTCTTTAAATAAAACATGCAGATAAGTTATTTTTAGTGACTGTATAAAGTTATTACATATGATGAATTTGAATTGGTCTCCCTTAAAAATTGACAGGATTGATCTCTGAATCGGAAATTTTAAATTCACTTCTGAATGTGGAAGCAAATAGAGGTCAACAACTAAGAATAATTAAAAGCCTCCTTTCTGATTGTTATGAGTGTAATCATCTTCCTCTACCAAGGCTTATCAGTATTGAATGATTATGAAAACTGGGCTGTAGCACTGTGTAAATGGTATTTCTGCAAAAAAAAGTTAGTTATTAATAAGAATAAATTAAATATTTATTTATGAGTAAATCATCCTGTTTGGTTTTTTTTTTTTAACAATGGAATATTTTAGGCAAGCTTCCTAGACTGTCAGTGAACAAAACTTCTTTTTCCTGTTTGGCTAAGGAATTGGTTTGTGGATATTTATTTACTATATTGTTAGGTAATATTGGGCAGAAATTTTTATCTAACGTCCTGATATTTCCTCACTGACTGTGACTGTTTAGATATCATCAGTCAGCAATCAGCATTAACTTTTTTCTGCAAACTTCTGCACACCAGTATTGGTAAAATTTAATGAATAGATTACCTTTTATAAGTGATAAATTTTCTATTAAAATTTTTGTTTGTTATGAACCAATGATGCAGGAACAGTTGATACCTCTGGCAGCAGATATGTGTGGTTATTAAATTAAAACAGTTGCATCACACTTTCTAGAATGTTTTTACTTTTTTTGTCCCACATCTGTCTTGAAAATATCAGTTAACATGTAAAAACTATCATGTGTAGTATGCTAAGTGGCTGATACTTGGAGCAAGTATAATACTTTGGTGACATCCCCATTTTGATATATATATATATATAATATGGAAAATATATATATATTTTTTTTTTGCTGTCATCAGTCTCTTGACTGTTTTGATGTACTCCTCCATTCCTTCCTATCTTAAGCTAACCTCTTTATCTCTACATACCCCTTGTAACCAACTTCCTCAATTATTTGTTTCATATATTTTAATCTATCAATACAAGTAGCTTTGTCATAACAGCACACGAGTCATAGAGGAAATTAATAGTTTTTGAGACAGTATATTTCTTCTTTTATATTCCTGAAGGTTGTATTTATATAAACATATGTTTTTCCTCTGTACAAGTACACACAGGGTTAGAGCAATTGTCTTTAATATTTTACAATCTACATGTGTATGAACTTCCCCTTACTATCACAAACTCCAGACTTTGGGATCTCTGACAGGGGAAATTTTTAACACAGTACGTTTGAAGGAAGAGCTTTCAAAAGTTATTGGGAATTTAATAATGATTTGGAAGCATTATACTTTAGGGGCCATACAGTCAGGAAATCCTTAGACCTTATGTAGCTGTAGTTATTTTCATAAATATTTTGGCAATAAATTGTTTCAATATCAATCTTGTAATAATGAATTGGTTATACTGGGAATTATAATTATATATCGTAGGTAGTGGATACAAATTTGTGTACACTGTTCAACAAGAAAATTCAGGTAGGACTATGCTAGTAGGAGCTATTATAGATACAGAAAAGTGGAAATATTTAGGCCAAAATTTTTTTAATGTTTTAATTTCTCTGATATTGTTATTAACAACGTAATAGTTACCAATTACAAAATATAGATGCATTTTGATTGTTTGGAGATGTATTTAATTTTAAATTAAAGACTCTTGACAATACTTGATGTAGGATTTCAGTATGTATATGGAGAACAAATTAATTCACACTTGGCTGAATTTAAAAATGAATAATAAGTGCATTCGATATATGTAGAACTATTGATTGATAGAGTATTGTATCAGATAAGCATATAGGATCAGTTTTCCCAGAAAATTCAATTTGGTGTTGCTTTAGCAATTGTTGTAAAGCTAACAGTAGCACAAAGTGTACTCAGTACACCTCAATCAAATGCTAACAGTGACAAGTGTAAGAATGCATTGATTTATGGAACTACCATCTTCCT
>JARYHS010006964.1:14869692-14889131 GCA_031002005.1 Vandiemenella viatica | reverse complement strand
AGGAAGATGGTAGTTCCATAAATCAATGCATTCTTACACTTGTCACTGTTAGCATTTGATTGAGGTGTACTGAGTACACTTTGTGCTACTGTTAGCTTTACAACAATTGCAAAAGCAACACCAAATTGAATTTTCTGGGAAAACTGGATCTATATGCTTATCTGATACAATCCTCTATCAATCAATAGTTCTACATATATCGAATGCACTTATTATTCATTTTTAAATTCAGCCAAGTGTGAATTAATTTGTTCTCCATATACATACTGAAATCCTACATCAAGTATTGTCAAGAGTCTTTAGTTTAAAATTAAATACATCTCCAAACAATCAAAATGCATCTATATTTTGAAATTGGTAACTATTACGTTGTTAATAACAATATCAGAGAAATTAAAACATTAAAAAAAATTTGGCCTAAATATTTCCACTTTTCTGTATCTATAATAGCTCCTACTAGCATAGTCCTACCTGAATTTTCTTGTTGAACAGTGTATACAAATTTGTATCCTACTACCTACGATATATAATTATAATTCCCAGTATAACCAATTCATTATTACAAGATTGATATTGAAACAATTTATTGCCAAAAAATTTATGAAAATCACTACAGCTACATAAGGTCTAAGGATTTCCTGACTGTATGGCCCCTAAAGTATAATGCTTCCAAATCATTATTAAATTCCCAATAACTTTTGAAAGCTCTTCCTTCAAACGTACTGTGTTAAAAATTTCCCCTGTCAGAGATCCCAAAGTCTGGAGTTTGTGATAGTAAGGGGAAGTTCATACACATGTAGATTGTAAAATATTAAAGACAATTGCTCTAACCCTGTTTGTACTTGTACAGAGGAAAAACATATGTTTATATAAATACAACCTTCAGGAATATAAAAGAAGAAATATACTGTCTCAAAAACTATTAATTTCCTCTATGACTCGTGTGCTGTAATGACAAAGCTACTTGTATTGATAGATTAAAATACTGGTATATAAAACAAATAATTGAGGAAGTTGGTTACAAGGGGTATGTAGAGATAAAGACGTTAGCTTAAGAAAGGAATGGAGGAGTACATCAAAACAGTCAAGAGACTGATGACAGCAAAAAAAAAAAATATTTTCCATATTATATATATATATATATCTCAAAATGGGGATGTCACCAAAGTATTATACTTGCTCCAAGTATCAGCCACTTAGCATACTACACATGATAGTTTTTACATGTTAACTGATATTTTCAAGACAGATGTGGGACAAAAAAAGTAAAAACATTCTAGAAAGTGTGATGCAACTGTTTTAATTTAATAACCACACATATCTGCTGCCAGAGGTATCAACTGTTCCTGCATCATTGGTTCATAACAAACAAAAATTTTAAAAAGAAATTTATCACTTATAAAAGGTAATCTATTCATTAAATTTTACCAATACTGGTGTGCAGAAGTTTGCAGAAAAAAGTTAATGCTGATTGCTGACTGATGATATCTAAACAGTCACAGTCAGTGAGGAAATATCAGGACGTTAGATAAAAATTTCTGCCCAATATTACCTAACAATATAGTAAATAAATATCCACAAACCAATTCCTTAGCCAAACAGGAAAAAGAAGTTTTGTTCACTGACAGTCTAGGAAGCTTGCCTAAAATATTCCATGTTAAAAAAAACAAACAGGATGATTTACTCATAAATAAATATTTAATTTATTCTTATTAATAACTAATTTTTTGCAGAAATACCATTTACACAGTGCTACAGCCCAGTTTTCATAATCATTCAATACTGATAAGCCTTGGTAGAGGAAGATGATTACACTCATAACAATCAGAAAGGAGGCTTTTAATTATTCTTAGTTGTTGACCTCTATTTGCTTCCACATTCAGAAGTGAATTTAAAATTTCCGATTCAGAGATCAATCCTGTCAATTTTTAAGGGAGACCAATTCAAATTCATCATATATAATAACTTTATACAGTCACTAAAAAATTAACTTATCTGCATGTTTTATTTAAAGAATACAATTTAAAAGAAGAGAAATATATTTATGAATTGTATTATATATGAAAATGGTCCATCCTTAGATTATAATTCAAATTGCTCTTTTTTTTAGTTATGTCATTGTGAACAAATGAGATATACTTGCATACAGCTGTTACTTCTATATTGAAACAAATTATTGTTTTAAGCAGTACTAATACCAATCAAAGTGGATCAAATCCAAAATCTAACATCCAAAATTATTAGTGTAAAATTAAAACCATCAGGCTCAAACTTACCTTTCTTGTAAGTGTGTGGAAAGAAGCTGAGTAGATCTGCTAGAGTTTTGGTGGAGATGGCGCCTGGTCAAATCTTCAAATACTTCTGAGCAATTCATATATACATATAATGGGCAGGATATAGCTGTTACATGGCTGAAAACATGTTGTGTTAGAGAACTCCTAGACAAAAATATCTGTGCACAAAGAGCACACCCTAGTTGAAGTAATGGTTGCTGCTTCAGACTATCTTCACTGTGTTGATCAGCTGTATGTGCATACAGTGTTGACAGATCTTGGAAAACCTCACCACAATTTCGGCAAATGTGCTGTGGATTATTTATGAGTAAGTCATGACAGAAAACATGTCTCATTAGCAAATCCGTGTGGCAAAAATATTCAGACAATTAACACATGTGAACTGCAGTGGCCTAGTAGCTGAGGTGTTGTTGTTGCTTATATCATAAGATGTATTCACAATATTTGCACTAAATTCAACTAATTTAGTATTTGTAACCGTCTGGGCACATATGGACTTCTCCATCACACTTCAATACGCTTTGGCATCAAACTGAGCTGCAAACATTTGTCGAATTCTTAACAGCTGCTCTGGAAAGAAAAAGAAGAAAGAAAAATCCTTTACTGGAATATATACACTGAAATTTATAAACAGAGGTACAGGCTACAGAAACAGGCTATTTTTTTTTGGCTTCTGAAGTCATACAGCCAGCTCAAAAGTGGTTATGTGTGATCTAGTGCTTTCAGTTTCTTCCAGTATTTCTCCAACCAGACATACACACCACAGAACAATCATTCACAGACAAAACACTTAAAACACCCGTGCCTGCGGCTTGAGTCGAACCAGTGCCATCACATGCAGAGTTGGAACTCTAGACCCTATGCTACCAAGGCCGGCATATTAAAAGTTAGAAGTTATAAAACTGAATATGCATACTTTCTTGAAAGCAATGGAAGACACTACAAGTAACAGTTACAATTGTATACAACTGATATATTCTAAATGATAACACATCATACAAAGTTTTGTTTTATCTTTAATTAACTCTACAGCAGAATTATATCAGTGATGGAGTTGCATTGGAAAAATCTGATGAAAAATAAGCTTACAAACATATTTCATAAAAGCTGTAGAAATGTTGCTTAATGATAGATAATTCTCTCCAGGTTGAATCAACTGACGAAATCTGAGTGCTTTCACCAGGTTGAATCGATTGATTCACTGTGTGCAAATACTGCATTTTAGTGGTTTTACGAAATGTTTCTCCTTGTCCAGCTCACATTTCAATCTAACCACAACCTCTAGGCAGAAAACAAAACAGTTTAGGTTATTATTATTATTATTACTCCGCGATTCACTAAATGTGTGTGGCGGAGGGTGCATTGCACCTATCGAAAAGGGTGATGGTTTGGAAGGGATATGCGGGATAAGGCAGGAGGCCCATGGGCTATTGTGGGAACCATCCCAGCATTCGCCAGGAGTGATCCGGGAAAACCATGGAAAACCCAGATCAGATTGACATGATCCTTGTACCGTCACGGTATTGACGGATGGTGTAGCGGTATCGCGGTCTAGAATTAACCCGATGACTGCCCGAATATAATTGCATAGTATATGACCCATATCTTGGGTATCAAATACAAGAAATGGAGGTGCATAACGGAAGAAGCTACAATTATTTGCATAAATTACTGCAATCAGTAACTCATATGGTAATAGAACAGCGTTGGAATCATTCAAAGAGAGGATATAGTGCTGGCAGTATATAAAGGGTATAATGGCAATGAGCTGTGGGGGATATTGATAGAATTATTAGGAGTAATACATGAATGAGCCAAAATTACGATGACCCAAAGATGGCAAATGAATTGAGGCATAAGGTGGTGGCATAAATTTGTTTTGTAGATAATACGAGGGGGTACCAAAAAAAAGGAATTATTTTTTAAAAGTCACATATTTTCCTTTTTTTCCTTTTACAAAACAATCTTATCCCTCTCAAATACTCTCCTTACAACTAATGCATTAGTTCCACCGCTGCTTCCACTATTCGAAACATTTTCTGTAGTCATCTTTAGAAATGACTGACAGCTCCTGCCTCGCTTTTTCCTTGACCTATTCAGCTGTAAAATCGGTGTCCTATTATGCCCCTTTTCATGTGTGGAAATAAGAAAAAGTCGCACGGAGCCAGATCAGCGAGTAGGTACGTGTGGCAAAGGAACTATGCCATTTAAGTAACAAATCTTGTCTTTTTTGACGTAATCTACTTAAAACATCCAAATAAAAGGTTTGATTGACGGTCTGACGTGGGAGAACAAACTCTGAATGAACTACGCCCTTGGATCAATAACGCAAATAATCATTGTTTTGATGTTTGAGTTGATTTTTTTTTTTTTTTTGGACAGGGTGATAATATCTTGTCACTGGCTTGACTGTTGCTTTGTTTCTGGGTCGTAACCATAGCACCATGAATCATCACCAGTATTGACCTTTGACAGAAAATCTCGATTAATTTCAAGCTGTTGTTTCAAAGCACGACATGTTTCATCTCGACGTTCTTTTTGATTGTCAGTCAGAGCCCGAGGAACAAATTGGTAGAAACCTTGTTCATTCACAAATCTTCAGTTAAAACTCGCTGAACACCAAGTTAACCCACTAATCTTTGACAGTTGATCAACTTTCTTTCGACGATCTGAGAGCACAAGCTCTCGAATTTTTTGATCATTTTCGTCGATTCCGACAGTTGATGGACGTCCGGAACGAGGTCTGTCGCCAATTTTAAATGGAGAGAACCACTGCTACACTTGAGTTTTTCCAATAGCGTCATATTTGTAAGCTGTTTCCAATATTAAAACAGGTGAAGTAGCATTTCTTACTGAGTAAAAAAATTGGGTTACAAAACTTTGGTGAGACCATTGCTCGAATATGGTAGTGTAGTATGGGACCCTCATTTTACGTATCAAATACAGGAGTTGGAGAGGGTGCAAAGAAGGGCTGCTAGATTTGTTTCTGGAAATTATTGCAGAATACAATCAGTGACAGATATGATAAAGGAGCTGAAATGGAATTCATTGCAAGACAGGAGAGGATGAGGAGGGTCATGGGAGTGTACAGGGCATATACTGGCGATGAGGCATGGAAAGATATTGCAATAGGTATGAAAAGTAGTGCATGGAAGGGAAAAGATGACCATGACCACAAGCTGCGAATCGATTTCAGGCACAAGGGTGTGGGAAGATTCTCTTTTTTAGGTAAGGGTGTCAGGGATAGGAATGAGGTAACAAGAGAAATGATGATAAATTACCTAAACTTTGAAATAATTTAAAGATAAAATTTGTAGAGGGCAAATGTAGGTGGGTGCAGGATAGGGGGAAGTTGGGTGTGTAGGGAAATTGCCACCGGAGCCAGTGCTCAACATGGGTTCAGGCAAGGATATCATGCGAATCTCAGTTGGTGGGATATATGCAAGATATTTCAGATGAAATGGACAAGGGAGGCCAAATTGATAGTGTAGCACTAGATCTGTCAAAGGCGTTTGACAGAGTAAGCCATAAAATGGTAGTAAATAAGGTAAAAACCATTGGAGAGGAAGAGAAAGTGATTTGCTGGGTAGAAGAATTTTTAAAAGGTAGAAAACAGAAAGTTAGGGTAGGAAATGTAGTATCAAAAGAAGTAGAAGTAAAAATGGGTGTGCCAAAGGGTAGCGTGTTGGGACCATTGCTATTCATTATTCTAATGAATAATTGTGTTGATTGTTTACTATCTGAAATTAGATTGTTTGCAGATGACATAATGCTGTATAAAAGAATCAAAATGATAGAGGGTTGTAAACAGTTGCAGGGTGATCTGGACAGGATATCTAGTTGGGTTGGTAAACATGGGATGATGATAAATGCAAAGAAGAGTCAGCTTATTAGATACACAAATAAAAACAAAAGGTTAATTATGAATACAAGATGGGGAAGAATTGCTTGCTGAAGACTTGAAAAGTAAATATCTTGGCATTACTTCTGATAACAAGCTTAACTGGGCTGGACACATTGGACAGGTGGTAGGAAAAGGTTTTAAAGTTCTGTACTTGTTGGAGAGAGTGATGAGGGGATGTACAGGAGAAGTAAAGGAATTGGTGAGACCATTGCTCGAATATGGTAATGTAGTATGGGACCCTCATTTTACGTATCAAATACAGGAGTTGGAGAGGGTGCAAAGAAGGGTGCTAGATTAGTTTCTGGAAATTATCGCAGAATGCAATCAGTGACGGATATGATAAAGGAGCTGAAAGGGCATTGCAAGACAGGAGGAGGATGAGGAGGGTCATGGGAGTGTACAGGGCATATACTGGCGGTGAGGCATGGAAAATATTGCAATAGGTATGAAAAGTGGTGCATGGAAGGGAAAAGATGACCATGACCACAAGCTGGCACTCGATTTCAGGCACAAGGGTGTGGGAAGATTCTCTTTTTTAGGTAAGGGTGTCAGGGATTGAATGAGTTACCAAGAGAAATGATGAATAATTTACCAAAAACTTTGAAAGAATTTAAAGATAAAATTTGAAGAGGGCAAATGTAGGTGGGTGCAGGATAGGGGGAAGATGGGTGTGTGTAGGGAAATTGCCATTGGAGCCTGTGCTCCATTGCAATTAAATTAAATTAAATCAATTAAATTACACAACTGCACGTTATTCGCTTAAAATTGTCATCATTAAAAACAAAACAACAACAAAAAGTGATAGCAAAAACAATCACTGAACATTAACAAAACAAGCCAGGTCGACAACACAGGTGGCACTGAACTGACCATGAGTTGCGCTATAAACGCCTAGCGGCAGAAACGCGTACTACACAAGCTCCACCCACGGCAATGCTATTCCTGTTATTCTAATCTGGAATAAGTTACCAAAGGAAATATGGAGACCCTGAAAAGTTTAAAATTCGTCAAGGCCAAAAAATAGGGAGGAGGGGGGGCGGGTGTTTTATTACACTAAAACTATTACGCAATCTAATAAAGAAATGGTAATGAAATTGGTGAAAATCTAACATAAATTAAATTACAGATGAGGTTTATATTAAATCTTTTGGTTTATGTAACAAAAAGGGGGAAAGATTGGAAGGGGGTTATGTGTTTATGCCAATATTGCAGGGAAATAAATAATTTAATACTCTTGGCTCATTTTATACCCACCAACATTGCAATAATCACATAGTGTAACAACAGATATTCAATTGACAGCAGACAAGTCCAATTTAGTATATATTATAATGTCACAGCATCTCAATAAACTGAAGTCAACATTTTAATTTGGTGTAAATATGTATTAATACATATTTATCATCAACATGAAATATCTAATTATGATAAAGGTTTTCTTCTACCACTGTGAACGCTCCATAAGCTTACAATTTAAGGGAAAGATCAGTTGAAGAATACTTTTAACTGGAATGCAATCATGATGATTGACGAATGATTTGGATTAAGAGGATAGGCCTAATTGTAAACAAATAACTATCATTCGTAGTGATAAAACGGCATCACTGGAATAACCACACAGCAAATCAAAGTCAATGAATGGTTTTCGCTTAAAGAGTTTGAACAATTGCAACTTTTCAGATTAAACTGAAAGTATTGACTGACAGCTGAAAGATGGAAACAAATATTCCTTCGTTCTATAATGCGGGAAAGCGAAGATTTCGATTCTACAGTGCGAAACTAAATCCTGAGAAGCGGTAATCGAACGGATATAACATAAAAACAAGATTTATTGAAATCAAACTAGCAACGTTGGTGTAGACTATGAGGTGAAAACATCTAAGTCGATAATCTGAATTGATGCAAACCATTATACAGGTTTCGTGCATAACACTTTCGGCTTGGTAGCGATACACGTCGTCCACTAACACGGCGCTTATTAAAGCCGCTTATCAATTACTAATCATAACTAAATTCCTCCTGCCATAAGCTGTACAGAACTCTCATCTCCACTAATGTTCCGCTACAAAAATCAAACGATAGCGACACACGTAAACACATTAAATGCATCTGAACTACCGTTTTGAATTGTAGCAACATTTCCTGTATCAGGGATTCCTAACTAACTTAGCATAACTTACCAGTAATCATCAATTAACTTCATTACACAGCTTTAGTATGAACTGCAACTGGACTAAAGCAAGCGCAGTAACACACCTTACTTTATCGCGAAGTAAACTTGAACAATGTTACTCTCTGAACAGTAAGAAGAACTGCACGTACTGAATATTAAAAGGCACACGACAGCTTCAGACCTACCTCTTGTTTACCGTAGTCAGCTCCTATATGACTTCAGTAGTCGTCTGCAAATAATTGCATCATTTAACTAAAGTCACTCCTCAGTTCATCATCAAACAGCTGATTGCGAACGTGCAAATACAAAGACAATTACACGTTCAAGATAAAACATTTAGCTGTGACTCGGGAACAGAACGAATTGTATCTTAAGGTCGGTCTACACTAACGTCTTGACGGGCGTTTTACTTGACCAGGCAAAACGTATCAGACAAAACATTGTGTGTGGACAGCAAAACAGACGTCTTACCTGGACTAAACACAGACGGATCGGCGGGAGCATTGTTTTCGGTCTCAACTGATGTTTTCTCTTCAGTCTTTAATCATCTCTCAACTTGTGCCCAGCTAAAATTACTATTATTTTTATGTGGTGGACTTTCGAATCTACGACAGTAGTCACGTGATTTGTTTATCGCTGCATACGGTTAAAGTCAAATCACTGCAGTGACCGAGACAAGAAAACCAAGCAAATGCTCTGCTTGATAAATGTAAGCAAGTGTATCTTGCAGGAGGATATCAAAACAAATAATCAATTCTTTACGTTCAGTGTTTTGTAAAGGGTTGGTAAAAATCAAGAAGTCACAACGTTCTTGTGCTGGTGCCGATAGTATTTACAAACTTTTCTCTGTGAAATTTCGACCTTCTTTTATTCTTAAATTATAAAGATACCCCAAGAGAAACAATTAGCAATATTGACGATAACAATTAGAAATAAGGACCCGTAACCATTCGTAAATAATTAGACCAGTCTTCGGGTTAATGACGTAATTTCCAAAGCAAATTCAAATTAAAGGATAATTTCCTCCTTAGCAACCATCTTCTAGACCATTTTGATGTTTTAACTCATCAGACATAGTGAAATACCGCTGAAAGTAATTCTTCATCCATACTTTAATAAACATAAACCAAAGCCATAAGAAAAATATGTAAGTATATGGACACGAGTTTTTGGTCTGTTTTATCTGACGTCTTGCCTGATCAAGTAAAACGTCAGTCAAGACATTACGTGTAGAATGGCCTTTACATTAACTGTATTGATAACTATAGCTGTGGCCAGATCTATTGGCGGGTGAACTCAAATATGCCGTTGCCAAACCACGCGCTTAACAGTTGTATTCACCTCTTTACTTGTAGCAATAGTTAGCACTGTGTTTTAAATAATTTATAATCACTATTTTGCGATAAAATATTGATGTATGTCATTTCGTTAGTTATGTTTCGCAAGTGTAGATGCATTTAACATATATGAAGGTTTCAATGGATTGGTTATTTAATTATTATTCATTACAGCTCAAAAATTTGATTCTAGAAACCATTACGTCATTTCTGTCAAGCAAAAAATCGAGTACCATCATTCTGACATCTGTATTTAAATCCTATATTGTTCATTTTACGTCTTACAGATCGGGAAGATTCTGAAAAAATTATTAAAACGACATTACAAGCTGCAGCGCAAATAGCACGTAATATATTTTTGCACTGTTTTTTTTTTTTTTGTTTACAAATCACTACAGTTTTTGATTTCATCAATACCAAGTACATCCATATTTGTCACGTGTTTCTTTCGTCACCAGAGTACATCCTGATGAGAAAGTTTCGTCATTATTGTCCACAACAAGTTTGAAATATCTGTACTGATTGTGAATGATAGATTTTCTCTGCCGGCGAATCTCTGTTGTCTTCTTCAGCCACCGTGTTTCTGCTGTCGATGTCGTGCGTCTCGTTGGAGTCTTGCTAAATTACCCTAATAGTGGAACTCCACGTTTTGTTCGGTAAAATTATTACACTAAATTACTATAATTAATAAATGACTTAAACGAATTACTTAATATCTCATGTAAAAATTGCACATCACTAAAATTCAAACACCCTCTCTCGAGCACACATGACAGGCTTCATAATCCCCATTCACAGGTTCACACATTTTGTGTGTGTTGGTAGGGAGATCGGAGGCTTTGGGATTAGGTAGCGAGCCGTTGCCGCTCGCGCTAGGCAACACAGAATGCTCAGCGTTGCAAATTTTCAAGAGATAGAAAGTGAACGCACGATTCTGTTGTTAATGAATATGTAATTAATTTTACAATAAACAGTAAGAACATAAAATGTGAGTAATTTGAATTACAACAAGAGGGAAACACACAAACACAAAAAAACAACTGTTATACCATTACCAACTGTTGTATTAACTTGCGTGATTTGTAACATATTGCTAGTCAGATAACCATAAATAACAATAAAACAACAATATAGAAATGAAGGAACAGCACACACAAAGTAATTGGTATTCCAGTGATTAATATCAGTGACGACCAATAACAAAAAACGGACTTCCAGTCTACCACCAGGAAAAAACTCTTCGTTTTCTGAAACGCAGTGTAAATATTTCCACATCGATGCATTATAGCGAAAATTAAACTTTCAAAAACGGTAAAATTCAACATTTAAAGTACTCTTCCAAATAGCATTCATGTCATGTAAAGCAACTTTCTCATTCGCATTGATGGTGAAATACGGCAAAATCAGACATAATGCGTATATTTTATGATACACCATCTTTTTTTATATTTCCAGAAAGCCTTTGACTCTGTGCCACACAACCGCCTTTTAGCGAAGCTTCGAGCGTATGGTATATCGGATCAGCTTTGTGAATGGATAAAGGATTTTCTAACTGGTCGGTCGCAGTATGTTGTCGTTGAAGGAGAAAGTTCTTCTAATCTAGATGTTACATTCGGGTGTATCTCAAGGAAGTGTAATAGGACCACTTCTTTTCTTGATTTTTATAAACGATCTCGGAGACAAAGTGAAAAGACTTTTTAGATTGTTTGCTGATGATGCGGTTTTTTTATAGGGAAGTAAGAAATTTGGCTGATTGCTTAGAAATTCAGCGTGATCTGGATGTTATTTTAGCTTGGTGCGCTGAGTGGCAACTTACTCTAAATTGTAAAAAGTGCAAGACAATGAGCATAACTAATAAAAATAATCCAATTGTTCAGAAATACGAGTTAAACAATACAGTTATTGATATGGTCGATTCTATGAAATATTTTGGAGTAACAGTACAAAGGAACATGAAATGGGACATACACATTAATTCGTTAGTAGGTAGAGCAAATTCTAGGCTGCGATTCATAGGTCGAATCTCGAAAAATTGTAATGAACAAACAAAGGAGATAGCGTACAAATCTCTTGTGCGTCCACATTTGGACTATTGTTGTGCCATTTGGGATCCGTTTCGTAAGGGGTTGATCGAAAGTATAGAGAAGTAAGAGAAGAGCCGCTCGATTCGTGACCGCTTGCTACAGTCCTTATAAAGCGTCACAGAACTGATCAGTAGACTAGGCTGGGAGTCTCTGGTAGATAGACGACGCACGTTTCGTTTAAACTTATTGGTAAATATGTATACTCCCACTTTCAGTTACGAGTGTAGTGAAATATTTTTTCCACCAACCTATTTGAGTCGGAAGGACCGGAAAGACAAAATTAGAGAAATAAGGTGCCGCACTGATTCTTATATGAATTCTTTTTTTCCTCGTACCATTAGGGATTGGAATGCACAGCAAAGAGATTAGTTTTGGTGCTGAGCACCCTCTGCCACCCACAATTTTGTGAATTGCATAGTATATATGTAGATAGAGATATCTCAATTTGTTAATAAAGAAAATAGTCTGATTCATAGCTGTACAAAGACAACACACTGAAAACATTGGTAGATCAACGAACTGTAATAAGCAATACGTGTTCTCCACAATTCCATAAACACTTTAACGATTGGGATATACCTCCTTTGTGATGCGTATGACATTAATTGCCTCCACATCATTTTGTTTCTTCGTCATCGCACTGTAAGATTTAACACAAAAACCAAATCACAACTTCCACCATAAATCAGCTGATAATTCTAATGCAAAGATAAAGTTCGTTGAAGAGGAAACATTCCGCTTAGTTTCGATGACAAATTAACGCCGTCATCGTACGTCATTCATATCACACTGCAAGGTCTACGATCCAAACGTTAATTATCCGAAAGACTTTTTTTATTAATTGAAAAATGTTTACTATTTTACACCTACGTAAACATCGTTCCCACACACAGGTCAGTTCACTCTTGCACTTGTTATGGCATGAACATAACTACCTGGTCCCATATACCAGCGTTTTGTTAGTACCTGTATTGCACAGTCTTTCAGTTATCAGCAATGTTTGTGCTACTCCTGTGTTACTGATTTGGAAGTTTTCAGCGAAAATGTTTTTTTAAAACAAGTCACTTAAAGCTAACGTGCCGATGTGAGTCAGTTCCGTTTTGTTGTGTGGCTGACTTTTAGTATTCCATTGACTTCTATTGCTAGCTCTTATGTTAGATTATAAAGTATCTAATCATTAATACCATGTTTTATCAAACTCTCAAAACTATACTGTATAATATTTTGCATTCTAACAAATCGAAAATCCGAACAACGCTCGGTCCAAATTAGTTCGGATAATCATTGCTTTGTTCTAACAGTTAACGGGTGGAACAAGTGCAGGGGATTTGGACAGTAAACTAGATGGGTTGGACCACATGGAAAGTAGGTAAATAGGAACAAGAGTCATGTTGTTAGATACTCTTATAAATCAATAAAGATTCTTTATGATAGAAGGGAGAGTTGACAAATGCTCGTTGAAGATGTTAAGTGAAAATATGTTGGCATAATATTTCATGGTGAATACATTTGAGCAAGTGGTACGGAGTGGTTTGAAAATAATTTATTTATTGGACACATTGGGGAAGAGGTTCATGTGGGACGCAAATCAGGGAACTCGGCTCTAAGCCCTTTATCAGACCACTGCCTGAATATGGTGGTGCAATATGAGAACCTCCACATTATGTGCATCGATACAGGAGTTAAAGGTGGTGCAAAGAAGGGCTGCTAGATTTGTCTCTGGAAGTTACCACGGAACATAATGAGTAACTGACATGATAAAAGAAGCTGGAAAGGGATTAATTAGGAGACAGAAGGAGGATGAAGAGATCAATGGGAATATGCAATATATATTGGCGATAACGCTTGGAAAGATGTTGGTATAAGAATTAAAAGTCATGCGTGGAAGGGAAGAGATGACCATGACCACAAGCGCTGACTAACGCAACTCTCTCTTATGCCCTCAGGCCCGCTTTGAGTGGGCGGCAGAGAGAGCGGTCGAGCACGTGGTAACCAGAGCCACTGTCGTAACTGTTACATTATTATGGAGTAACTACACTCTACACAGTAATAAACGAAAGCTGAGGTGTACTTAAGCACAGCTATTTATTATATAAGAGGTTGCATACACAATAACAGAACACGCGGTAGCGCGACACAGATAAAAAGAACAAGTTCATACGCGGCACGTGGCTAGCAGCCGACTGGCTCCAAGTAGTACGGTTGTCTCCCACCTGGTCTAGTTGGCGCTCCCGTCGGCTCGATCAGGGCGCCGGCTGTTGGTAAAGAGATGAACCATGGCGTGGTCGATTGCAACGCCGACTGGTGGCGAAGATTTGTACTTTAGGCTGGGCAAGGCTCCGCCACAACCACTCTCCCCCCAGTGACTTACTCAGGGAGAGTAAGGAACGAGACTCGCTTCTTGCCACCGGTGCTGGTGTCTGCACGGGAACCCCTCGCGTAGGTTCTCATGGGTCGGTCCATTGATGTAGATGTGTGCGTCAGTGCTGGTGGATGTTCTGCCGGGGGGCGTCGGTCTGGTCGTGGTCTGTTTTGGCGATGAAGGCAGGTTTCAGCATGTCCACTGAGACTGCCTTGTCCTCCCCGTTGATTTTAATCACGAAAACTCTGTCACTGATGCGCCTAACGACCTCATGCGGCCCTGTGTAAGGTGGTTCAAGAGGCTTCTTCACAGAGTCTACACGTTTGAAGACGTGGGTACAGGTGTATAGGTTTTTCAGTAGAAACAGGCGAGCCTTGGTGTGGTGAGCCGTTGGTGTGGGCCTGGAGGCGCGGATGTGCTCTCGAAACTTCTCCAGGAAGAACTGTGGATCAGCTGGAGTTTCTTCAGAGATGAAGAATTCGCCAGGCAGTCGAAGCGGCGTCCCAAAGAGCAGTTCGGCTGGAGAGGCCTTCAGATCCTCCTTGTAGGCGGTGCGTAGGCCGAGGAGAATGGTTGGCAGTAGGTCTGGCCAACGTAGGTGAGTATTGCACATCAAAGCGGCCTTTAACGAACGGTGCCAGCGTTCGACGAGTCCATTGGACTGCGGATGGTACGGCGTGGTGCGAATTCGCTGAGCTCCTATCAGGCGCGATAGTGCGGTGAAGAGAGCTGACTCAAATTGTGGACCTTGATCCGTGGAGATCGTAAGTGGAGTGCCGAATAGACAGATCCATTGTGTATAGAAGGCTGAGGCAACTGTATCAGCCAGTATGTTGCTGAGCGGGGATGGCCATTGGCCATCTGGTGAAACGGTCAATAATGGTAAGGCAGTACCGGAAACTTGCGACCTGCGGCAGCTCGATGAGGTCCAGGTGGATGTGGTCGAACCGGTTATTGGGAACAGCAATGTTGAGTGGTGTCAGTCGGTTGTGACGGTGAATTTTAGCTCGCTGACACGGTATGCATCTTCGAGTCCATAGGAGTGCATCCCGTCTGATACCTGGCCACACGTAGCGTTCCTTCAGCATCCGGGCGGTGACTCTGCCACTAGGATGCGAAAGCCCATGAACGGCGTCGAATGCCCGTCGCCTGAGATTCTGTGGGATGTAGGGCCTCACTCGATTTTCCAGAACGTTGCAAATTATATCGAGGCCGTCAATACGCAGAGACTGCAAGTTGAGTAGTGTTGATTCCCGGAGTGTTGGCAGCTCTTCATCGGCCATCTGCGCCTGGTGGATCTCCTCGTGGCTGATCGTCGTTGGCATGGAGATGGAGTTTATGCGGGAGAGTGCATCGGCCACGACATTGTCTTCACCCCGTGTGTGGACAATCTCAGTGGTGAACTGTGAGATATAGTCCAGGTGGCGTAACTGGCGTGGAGATGCCTTCTCCGGTCGCTGCGAAAAGGCATACGTGATGGGTTTATGGTCTGTCTGGATGACGAAGTGCCGGCCCTCAAGAATGTGCTGAAAGAAACGAATGGCCGCATAGATTGCGAGAAGCTCTCGGTCGTATGTGCTGTAACGGGTTTCGGCTGGGATGAGCTTCCGTGAGAAAAACCCCAGTGGTCTCCAGGTCCCATCCTGAAGCTGTTCAAGAACGGCTCCGATGGCCGTGTCGGATGCATCAGTCCTCAGACAAAGGCTCGCTGACGGCGAGAGGAAAGTCGTTTGTACAGCGTGGGCAACACCACGTTTGCAGGCAGCAAACGCTTGCTCAGTAGCGGGAGTCCAAGGAACTGGGCGTTTGTCGTTTCGTTTAGAGTCTTTCAGCAGGTCGTTAAGTGGGGCCTGCATCTGTGCAGCGCCAGGGATGCACCTCCTGTAGTAGTTGACCATTCCCAGGAACCTACGGAGATCGGAGATGGTCTGAGGTTGCGCATACGACGCGATGGCTTGGACTCTCTCCACCGGGGGTTTGTAACCGGAAGCGTTGACTGTGTATCCCAGGTAGATGACCTCTGACTTCCCGAACTGGCACTTCTTATGATTGATTGTTAGTCTGTTTGCATGAAGGATGTCGAACACCGTGGTGAGGTGCTTTAAGTGCTCCTCGTGTGATTTGGAGAAAATGATCAAGTCATCGATGAAACAGCCAACAAAGTCCAGACCTCGAAGCAGATTGTCCATGTGGCGTTGAAAGGTCTGTGTAGCATTGCGTAGCCCGGGCGGCATGCCGACGAACTCAAAAAGTCCGAAGGGCGTCGTCACTGCGGTCTTTGGAATGTCTGACTTGGCAACCGGAATCTGGTGGTAGGCACGGACCAAGTCGATTGTGGAGAACACTGAACAGCCATGGAGACGCTGAAGGATGCTGTCTCCGTGAGGGACAGGATAACGGTCAGGAACAGTGATCCCGTTTAGCCGCCTGTAGTCGCCGGTAGTTCGCCAACCACCGAGTTTCTTCGGCACCATGTGAATCGGGCTGGCCCACTGACTGTTTGAGGGTCGTATCACGCCGTGATGCAGCAGCAGGTCGAAATCCTCCTTGGCGGCCTTCAATTTCTCGCCAGTAAGTCGGCGAGGGCGATCAAAGACAGGAGGGCCAGTGGTCTCAATGTGGTGAACCACAACATTGTCAGACTGGGTGACAGGAACAGTGTTAGGCCTCGTGATGTCTATGTAGCGTGTGAGCAGGTCGGCATAGATCTTGTCCTGGTCACCCATACAGGCGTTCTGGTTGATGGTTGAGACTGTGTGGATGGTGGCTTCACAGAGTTGGCCCGTGGTCGTCAGAGATGTAAGAGGATCGATGAGGCATCTCCCCTTCAGGTCCAGGAGCAGAGAGTGGTGAACTAGGAAATCCGCTCCAATGATGGCTGCCTTGACATCTGCAATAATGAAGGACCATTTGAATGCTCGGCGTAAGTTAAGATCCAGCGCCAGGAGTTTTTGTCCATAGGTGTGAATGACGGTTCCATTGGCGGCGTACAGCTGGAAGTCATCCTTCTTGCAACATCCGGAAATGGAGGCCTTAGGTACCAGTGAAACAACCGAGCCAGAGTCGACCAAGAACCTCATGTTCGTTGTACGGTCGTAGAGGTGCAATCGGTATTCCTTGGTGAGGCGGGCGTTTGTGGTGCTGTCGCCGGCCGCCTGAACGATCGACAGCGCCTCTAGTTTTCCGACGGCTGTCTGGATGCGTAAGAGCAGGGCGGCTCGCAGCTCCTAGCGTCTTCTCCAAAGCGGCGGTGATAGAAACAGACTGTGGCCCTTGATGGGGATCGTCTGCGGTAGCGAGAGCTGCTGCGAACACTGCTAGGCTCACGTGCGCGGCCACGTTCATTGAAGCTGCTGATGAGCGTGGCGTTGATCTTGCACAGCTCAGCCACGGCCAGCTTCAAGTTGGAGATTTCTTCTGTGAGCGATACGAGCGGATCGGCAGGCAGGCGGTCCGGAGATCGTGACTTGGAACGCGTGTAGCCAGCGGCCATAACGGTTGGAGGAGACTGCATCTCATGTAGCTCGTCCGCGATCTTCGCCTGTTCGTCAAGGGAGATGCCTTTCACCAGCTTCAAACAGCGTTGGATTGACGGAGGCAGCAAGGCAAGCCAGCGAACCCTGATGACGTCCGGAGTTGCTCTGCCGCCGGCGAGGGTAGTCATTTGCCTGAGTAGCTGTGTTGGTTTCTTGTCGCCGAGCTCCAACTCGGTGAGGGCCTTGTGAAGTTGGCGGTCGGCTGAATCTGTCAGCCGGCTGATAATCTCAGTTTTTAGGCGATCATATCTGTTCTCCTTAGGCGGATTAGACAGCAGGTCTGCTACCTCCATCATGATTTCAGAGTCAAGTGCGCCAAGAAGAAGATTATACCTCGCAGCGTCGGAAGTAATGCGGTGTGTGTAAAACTGGGCCTCAACTTGAATAAACCACATATGCGGGCAATGTTTCCAGAACGGCGGCAACTTCATAGCGGCGGCAGACAACACAGTCGGGGCAGCGTCCGTTAGCTGAGGCGGTGTGGGCTTGTCATTGTTGTCCGTTTCAAGCAAAGTATCTGTGTTTGCATTCATGATGGTTTCTGGAGCGCGTGTTTCGAGTGATTTCCTCGTCGGAGAACGCTTCGGCAAAGCACTTAAAACTTCACAACACACAGTTTAACACTGAGTACAAAATTCGATATAGTCACGCGTAAGCTGAAGCACGAAGCATGTGTTCTATGCTACAACGAAGCACGCACGCAATCACGTCGGGGTCACCAGTTATGGAGTAACTACACTCTACACAGTAATAAACGAAAGCTGAGGTGTACTTAAGCACAGCTATTTATTATATAAGAGGTTGCATACACAATAACAGAACACGCGGTAGCGCGACACAGATAAAAAGAACAAGTTCATACGCGGCACGTGGCTAGCAGCCGACTGGCTCCAAGTAGTACGGTTGTCTCCCACCTGGTCTAGTTGGCGCTCCCGTCGGCTCGATCAGGGCGCCGGCTGTTGGTAAAGAGATGAACCATGGCGTGGTCGATTGCAACGCCGACTGGTGGCGAAGATTTGTACTTTAGGCTGGGCAAGGCTCCGCCACATTATAGCATTAACAGGGCCATCTATTGGCATCCGCTTGAACTAAGATGCAATGCGAAAGGTGTGTCGGCAGGATGAACCGCCGAAAGTCGAGACAAGTACATACTGTCGCGCTCCATGGCAGTACTGGGAATCCCCACAAAGCTCACATCTCAATTTGTACTTGTGTGTATTCAAACAATACTATCACACATTAAATTGCAATCAACATGTTAACAGTTTTTCTGAAATGGTTTAGGTATTTAACAATGATATTTTAACTTGGTTTGTGCAATTATAATCAAATGTGTCATCTGTTAGTGCACAATAAGGGCCAAAAACAACATAATTACTGTAAGTAACGGTGTTTATTTATCTCCTTATCACGATAATTGCTGCTCCTATTAATCATCTGCTTTTTGGCATTTATACGATTAAATTTTTATGAAATTTAAATAAAAATCCTGCAAACTGCGTGTCTTACCACGCACAGCGTAGGGTTCAATAGTCAATACAGGCTATACGAAGTTCTAACAAGACGTCGGAACCAAAACTAGACGTATTTTAAAAATACAAAGTTAATTTTTCTGTTCATTTATATGGAATTTTTATGAACTTTTTACAGGCTCAACTGCATGGTGAAGTTGGTCGATTAATAGTGATAAAATAGAATAGCCTGCATGCTGATAGCTGTCATTTTAACGTCGTTATATTTGCATGTTAG
>JARYHS010006964.1:14852693-14868692 GCA_031002005.1 Vandiemenella viatica | reverse complement strand
TATGGATATTGGCCTAAATGATGCCACTTGTGGGTTTTAAGATTTCCAGCCTGTGTGAAAGATTTTCCACAAACTTCACAAGAAAATTGTCGATCATCTAAATGAATCCGTTTGTGGATTTTAAGATGCGAACATTGTGTAAAGAATTTTCCACAAAATTTACAAGAAAATGGTCATACATCTAAATGAATTTGTTTGTGCCTTTTTAGATCATACACCTGTGTAAACGATTTTCCACATACTTAACAAGGAAACGGACGATCACCTAGATGAATCCGCTTGTGCTTATTAAGACCCAAAGACAGTGTAAAAGATTTTTTACAAACTTCAGATAAAAATGGTCGTCCACCTAAATGAATCCGCTTGTGGTTTTTAAGAGCTGAAGAATGTGTATAAAGTTTTCCACAAACTTCACAGGAAAATGGTCGTTCACCTGAATGAATTCGTTTGTGTTGTTTAAGATTCGAAGAGTATGAAAAAACTTTTTGACAAACTTCACAAGAAAATAGGCATTTACCTAAAAGAATTTGTCTGTGAATTTTAAGATCACGGGCACGTGTAAAAGATTTTCCGCAGACTTCACAAAAAAACAAGCTTTCACCTAAATGGATGCGCATATGTCTTGTAGAATTACAAGAACTTGTGAATCATTTTCCACATACCTCACAAGAAAATGGCCGTTTAGCCAAATGATTCCTCTTGTGCTTTTCAAGATGATCAGAACATACAAGAAATTTATATGAACCTGAACAGAAAATGAACGTTCACATATCTGAACCATCTGGCGTCCTTTCAGATTAGCAAGATCTGTAAAACGTTTTTGCAAGCATTATAAGTTAAACTAGCATGTATTTTATGTCACATCTTGAGACAGTAGGGCAACATGGATCATTTTTCTGACATTTTTTGACAGGTGACATTTTGTTAGACTGAATTATCTCATTGATTTGTTTACATATCAGTCTCTTACTGCAGCTGTTGCTTGTCCATGTGGTGTTTTACATGCCCAGTTGCAGGAAATTGCTGCTTGCGAGTAGCACAGTTATACTTACAGTCATTGTAACCACTACAAATAAAAATAGACATCAATGTTCGTATACTGCAACAAATAATACAGAAATATATATTTAGATATAGTTTTTAAGATTTATAATACTAATGATTTGTTACCAAGTAATTACAAATTCTTTTCACATTGACTTACTAAATCATTACATTACATGATCGTCACTCTCTAGAGGCAGTGTGTAGTTCCATATTTTAATGAAATACAGTTAATTCTCTTTATTTTTAATAATACTTTCATTTTGTCAGTAAAGACAGAATTACTAGTTTCAAAACAATATTTGAAAATAACTTATTAATTGTGTGATACAACCCTGTACATCACCATATGCACGAGCACCAGTAAGCTTAAATTAATACCAGAATAACTAAAATGCTGCATAAATTTTGCTGTTCAAATACTAGCTTCTATTACATTTAATTTAACTGTTGCTAATATAAAACTATAGTCATCATTATCCTAATACCACAACCCTTGTAATACTTCATTCAAATATATTATAAAAATGATATGTGATGCAAAATTAAATACAGAATCAAGTAAATACCGGTCCATTATAGATTGGATTAAACAGTAATAACTGCTACACTTAAGCACAGCCGATCAGATTTCCATGATTGACTTATATTTTTACGAATTAAAAGCACTTTCGAAACGCACATTTTTTTTGTATATCCTACAGCTGTTAGAATTTTACTTTCAGCAGAGTTTGTGAACTGTCTCACAGTGAAATATTTTAGAAATTATAATTATTTGGTTTTAAGTTTTATATAATACTAAGTAGCTACATTTTAACAGAAAAATGTAAAATTCATTTATAAAACTGAACTTCTATTTGAATCAAATTATTAATTTGCTGTGTGTTTATGTGTCGTTTTACCTGCATGCACAAATTCAGATATATGCACATGTGCAGCTTCAAATACTAACTATCCATACCCACCATGCTTCTTCTAAGTATTCATTAATTATATTGGTTAGACAACAAATATGAATTTTATATACTATATCCCATTTGATGAATATTTATAATTTTATTGGTAGTTCATCACAGGTGAATACCAGTTATCATCAAGAAAATAACTAGTAGTGCATGCTATGCTAAAAAATTACCAGCAGAAAAAATCTGAAATCTCCTACTGAACTACTACATTTGGTACCTGGCAACAGTCAATTTATTTCTGACTTATGTTAAATACGGAGTTGTTTTAAATATATTTTCTGTGTTTCAAAATTTAGTTCAACAAAAAAATGTTTAAGGGTGCACAACAACTATTACCCACATTACTTAATTACTAGATAGAAGTTATTGATAACTGATTAAAATATTGACAATATAATTGTTAACAATAAATTGCACATTTAAAAAGACTTTGCTAACTGAAAATTACAGTACTTTCCAATAAATTCCTAAAAACTCAATTACAATGTGAGAAAGCAGCTTTTGGTGATTCATAATACTAATATGAATCATTGAAACATATCCACTTCTTGGTAAGTAATTATAATCGTCTATTGCCTCTGGTATGCGACCACATTATAAAAAATTCTTTTGATTAATCTCTACTACTTAGGCTAGTGAGGTTGGCTCACAATTGGTGCTACATTAACAGCAGACAGCAAAGAAGCTGGCTTTGTATTATCCTCAGAATGTTTTTAAGATCTGTCTAAATTTATGATAGCTCACTTACAACTCTGAACGACTCAGAACTATGCAAATGTTACCTGTGGGATCATCTTGTAAATTCTGATTTGATTAAACTGATGGTAATCATGGAGACATGTATCCAGTTTAATGGACAACTTTTGACCCCAAGAAATAATTAATCTCAAACTTCAAATTAACTGCAATATCAAATTTGAATAATATCACAACTTACCTTCTTTGTAAACTTCTGCTTGTGTATTTGTGTAGGTGTAGTTTTCTCATATGTTTAAACACTTCCGAACAATATGTACAAATACATAGGGGTGCGGAAATAGCCGAGACGTGGGTGAACACATGTTTTGTCAGAGAGCACCAGGTTAAGAAAGTGTCTGCACAGAATGCACAAGCAAGTTCAAATAATGATGGGTCTTTAGAAGCAGTTTCTTTGAACCCTTGAAAATGTTGGACATGCAATTTTGATAGATTTGGAAAGATCTGCCAGCAGTATTCACAAATATGTAATGGTGCATTTATTAATGGATAATGACCACAAACATGTCTTATTAGCAATTCTCTTGTGGTGAAATATTGCAGACACGTGACACAAGTATATTGTGATGACGTGTTCGCTGACATGGTGCTGTTAATCTCTCTTGTTAGATATGTAGTGATGTTTCTCAAAAAACATCTGATAAAAATTAACTACTAACATATACCTTCTCCAATAGGAAATCACTTTGTTCACAACACATAACAATTATTATTATTATGATTTCTGATGCTCATGTTTTGACCTGCAAAATAATACAAAAACAATTCAGTTTCTTCACTGAAAAACACTGCTATGTAGTTATATATATTGACTTGGTGTAGAAAAATAGTGAAAGTATTAAATGTTCTGTGATCAGAATGGAAATTAATACATACATTTTCCTTACAGTAGCTTACCTGATAATTATGGAAGTATCAAATGCGATATAATGTATCAAATATATGAAAAACAATTGCTAGTTACCAGTCAGTGAGTAGTGGAAATAGTTGTCAAATGTGATCAGCCAATGAACAGAGGGGAGGGAGATATGATCATGACATAGTCCATTTTCAGTAAGCTACAATCCAATTCCAACCAGTCTTTGATTTGATTAGGTTGTAAACATTGGAGCTTTGTCCATTAGAAGAAATATTGATCACTTAGTATACTTGCTAAGACTACAAGTGAATGTCTGGTTATAGGACCAAGTTATCTAATATATAGTCAAGTAGATGGGTGTTGTGTGACAGCCACATCACCATTAACAAATTATTAGAGTAGCTAGCTAGTTATTACAGAAAAGTTTGTTAATAGTTTGTTAAAAGTTTGTTAATAGAGAATATACAATGAGAAACACAGGTAGGCAGTCAGTGAAATGTAACTGTATTCAGGAAACTTGTACAGACTGACACAAAAGTCAAGGCGAGGATTTAGAAGGAAGCTTGGATAAGTAGGTAGCTGAGCTGATAGACTGACTCAATAAACACATGTAGAATACAGACGGACTCACTGCAACAGCTCACAAGGCATGTTCACACTGCTGAGAAGTGTGCACTGCCAGCTAAGGGAAATTTTTAATCAGGACTAAAAAAAAAAAAATCCTAAAAACCACACTGTCTCCTTTGTGAGGGAAATGAACACTGAGCTCTGCTATAACACCCAATTGCAGTGGCGGATCCAGAGGGAGGGGGCTAGGGGGTTGTTATAAGAGCGGCAACCTGGAATAATGAGATATCTGTCACCGACCCACTCCTTGCCTGTGTCAAGCTCCCCCCCCCCCCCCAAATCAAAATCCTGGATCCGCCACTGCCCAATTGCCTGGCAGGAAAAATACATCATCCCGTAAAATGGGTGAACACAGAATAGTAATATTTCTTCAATTCTGGGTTAGAAAAAACTAACAAATCAGGAATTTACTGGGACCATCACAATACTGTTACATAGATTGAAACATATCACAGTGTTTCAGAAAGATTCCGACTGTAAACCAGCAACACAAACATTTGTTGGAATAACATATAGTAATTTTCCCAACACTACGTCTAGTGGTACTCCTGTTTCCATTTCCACCAGCATTTATGCAGTTACTTTTGTACCGAGTGTAGCTTACAGCATAAATTGAAATTAATTTTATTTTTTCACATTTCTAGATTTTACAAAACAATGGCATGATTCTGTTCTTAATGAATATGTAATTAATTTTCCAATAAACACTAAGAACATAAAATGTGACTAATTTGAATTACCACAAGAGGGAAACACTCACACACACAAATAAAACAACTGTTATACCATTACCTAATTGGATAACCTTAAATAACAATAAAACAACAATACAGAAATGAGGGAACAGCACACATAAAGTAAATGGTATTCCAGTGATTAATATCAGTGACGACCAATAACAAAAAACAGACTTCCAGTCTACCACCACGAAAAAACTCTTCGTTTTCTGAAACGCAGTGTAAATATTTCCACATCGATGCATTGTAGCGAAAATTAAACTTTCAAAAACGGTAAAATTCAACAATTAAAGAACTCTTCCAAATAGCATTCATGTCATGTAAAGCAACTTTCTCATTCGCATTGATGGTGAAATACGGCAAAATCAAACATAATACGTATATTTTACGATACAGCTTATATATGTGGTACACAACATTATAGCTCAACATATTAATAAAGAAAATAGTCTGATTCAAAGCTGTACAATGACAACAACACACTGAAAACATTGGTAGATCAACGAACTGTAATAAGCAATACGTGTTCTCCACAATTCCATAAACACTTTAACGATTGGGATATGTGATGCGTATGACATTAATTGCCTCCACATCATTTTGTTTCTTCGTCATCGCACTGTAATATTTAACACTAAAACCAAATCACAACTTCCACCATAAATCAGCTGATAATTCTAATGCAAAGATAAAGTTCGTGAAGAGGAAACATTCCGCTTAGTTTCAATGACAAATTAACGCCGTCATCGTACGTCATTCATATCACACTGCAAGGTCTACGATCCAAACGTTAATTATCCGGAAGCCTTTTTTTATTAATTGAAAAATGTTTACTATTTTACACCTACGTAAACTTCGTTCCCACACACAGGTCAGTTCACCCTTGCACTTGTTATGGCGTAACATATACCAGCGTTTTGTTAGTACTGTATTGCTCAGTATTTCAGTTATCAGCAGTGTTTGTGCTACTCCTGTGTTATTGATTTTGAAGTTTTCAGTGAAATTTTAAAAAAAAAAAAAACAAGTCACTTAAAGCTAACGTGCCGATGTAAGTCAGTTCCGCTTTGTTGTGTGGCTGACTTTTAGTATTCCATTGACTTCTATTGCTAGCTCTTATGTTAGATTATAAAGTATCTAATACAATGTTGTATCAAACTCTCAAAACTATACTGTATAATATTTTGCATTCTAACAAATTCGAAAATCCGTAACAACGCTCGGTCCTAAATTAGTTCGGATTAATCGATGCTTTGTTCTCACAGTTAACGGGTGGAAACAAGTGCAGGGGATTTGGACAGTTCAACTAGATGGGTTGGACCACATGGAAAGTAGGTAAATAGGAACAAGAGTCATGTTGTTAGGTACACTCATAAATCAATAAAGATTCTTTATGATTGAAGGGAGAGTTGGCAAATGCTCGTTGAAGATGTTAAGTGAAAATATGTTGGCATAATATTTCATGTTGAATACATTTGAGCAAGTGGTACGGAGTGGTTTGAAAATAATTTATTTATTGGACACATTGTGGAAGATGGTTCATGTGGGACGCAAATCAGGGAACTCGGCTCTAAGCCCTTGATCAGACCACTGCCTGAATATGGTGGTGCAATATGAGAACCTCCATCATTATGTGCATCGATACAGGAGTTAAAGGTGGTGCAAAGAAGGGCTGCTAGATTTGTCTCTGGAAGTTACCACGGAACACAGTGAGTAACTGACATGATAAAAGAAGCTGGAAAGGGATTAATTGGAAGACAGTAGGAGGATGAAGAGATCAATGGGAATATACAATATATATTGGCGATAACGCGTGGAAAGATGTTGGTGTAAGAATTAAAAGTCATGCGTAGGAAGGGAAGAGATGACCATGACCACAAGCTGGCATTGGATTTCAGGCACAAGTGTATAGGAACATTTTCTTTCATAGGTAGGGGGGTCAGGGATTGGAATAAGTTACCAAGAAAAATGATGAATTAATTTACGGTAAACATTGAAAGAATTTGAAAGTTTAATTTCGTGGAGGAACAAAAGTAGGTGGGTGCAGGAAAGGGGAAAGATTTGTGTGTATGGTAAATTGCCACCGGGACATGCGCTCAATCGCAATTAAATTAAATTAATTAAAAGGCAGTGAGTGTGACAGTAATTTCTCCGCTGTTCCAGAGAGACTGCTGGTTAAGCTGCACTCGGAGCGACCAGACTCTCCAGCACGGTTCGTGACTCTCGGCGTCCTGGAATCTGTCCCCGGCTACGAAACTTTGACTTCCGAACATCGGCACTTAAAAATGTTTATTATATTTTTAAATAGTTTTCACAGAAGAAAATCACTACTATTAGATTCTAGAGCATTTATTACAAGTGACAGAAGTGCGGAGTATTTTGTTACGAGACAAATACTAAACTATTGTATCCAAAGTTTGTCGCTGTTCGAAAGAAAATGTTCTTGTTCCATTGTTACGGTAATTTGAGAATATTTGGACTGCTGATGCAACTTTGACGTAATGTCTCTTGAATATTGCGATGCTCTTGTATTTTTTACACACAACAATGGTGTATTTGGTATACATTTTCGACGGAGATGTGATTTGTGGAAGAATTTTATCTTTTCTTTTATTGTGAAAATTGTATTTATCACTTACTACTGTTCGCTTTAAGTCGCTTACAACTAAGGTCAGCTCTGACTAACGCAACTCTCTCTTATGCCCTCAGGCCCGCTTTGAGTGGGCGGCAGAGAGAGCGGTCGAGCCACTGTCATAACTGTTATATTATAGCATTAACAGGGCCATCTATTGGCATCCGTTTGAACTAAGATGCAATGGAAAGGTGTGTCGGCAGGATGAACCGCCGGAAAGTCGAGACAAGTACATACTGTCGCGCTCCATGGCAGTACTGGGAATCCCCACAAAGCTCACATCTCAATTTGTACTTGTGTGTATTCAAACAATACTATCGCACATTAAATTGCAATCAACATGTTAACAGTTCTTCTGAAGTGGTTTAGGTATTTAACAATGATATTTTAACTTGGTTTGTGCAATTATAATCGAATGTGTCATCTGTTAGATCACAATATAGGTCCAAAAACAACATAATTACTGTAAGTAACGGTGTTTATTTATCTCCTTATCACGATAATTGCTGCTCCTATTAACCGTCTGTTTTTTGGCATTTATACGATTAAATTTTATGAAATTTAAAATAAAAATCCTGCAAACTGCGTGTCTGACCACGCACAGGGTAGGGTTCAATAGTCAATACAGGCCATACGAAGTTCTAACAAGACGTCTGAGCCAAAACTAGACGTATTTTAAAAATACAAAGTTAATTTTGCTGTTCATTTATATGGAATTTTTATGAACTTTTTACAGGCTCAACTGCATGGTGAAGTTGGTCGATTAATAGTGATAAACTAGAATTGCCTGCATGCTGATAGCTGCCATTTTAACGTCGTTATATTTGCATGTTAGCTTATTAACATTTTTAAAATACTCACCTTTTAGGAATTATTTCAAGAACCACTAAAAAGGAAAAAAATTTCAGGAGTGCAATTGCGGCATCAAAGCGAGAAAAGGAGATATAGATGGAAAAACTGGTGGATTCTTTAACGATTATTTAAGGAAAGAAAATATGAACCAATGTCGACGTAGTTTCAACCAGCACAGCCTTACATCCAGAAGCTATGGAGGTATCTGAAGAAAATTATGCATGTTGTAGTCCTCTTCCAGAAGGAGACTCCAGTATATCAAGAGAAGGGACTACTACTGGTACTGAAGAAACTGTAAGCTATTTATCCTCGTCAGTGAATTGTGGCAGTTTATACTTTGGGTTATGGTCCTGGTTTGTGGCCTCCAGTATGACTAATGATCTCATTAATATTATGGTAGTCGTGGTCCCATGCAGGTGTTAAGCTACAATTTTATCAGTTATGACGATGGAAGAAAATTTAAGGGACATTTATTATTTTTATTTTTTCCCTATGGAAAAAAGTTAACTGAGAATGGCTTGTTCAATCTGCTTCAAAAGATTCAGTTTATTGATTTTGTTGTAAAATATTTGGTCAAACTGTAAGCTGTTTGTCTGATTTGAGCGATCTTTCTCAGAGGCAGCAATTGTCATTACATGAAACAATCGTTTTGCATAGTAAAAATGTGAAACCGTGCGTGCAATTAAATAATATGTTTAAAAAGTAAAACTACTGTCAATCAAACGCAACTGTGACTGAGAATCAGAAAAGTACAATGGTCTAATGTACTAGAAAAAATTATAGCCGTTTTAAATTTTTCATTTATTCAATGTCTGGCTTTTTGGGGATAGTCAAAAACATGACTTTAGCGTGGTAATGCTAATTTTCTAAAATCAATTGAAACGATAGCATCCACTTATTCAGTCATTCGAGAACATATTCTCAGTATTAAATTCTCGAAATTTGATTCAAGTCATATTAATTCAAGAAATCTACGTTTTTTTGTTTGTTTTTTTTTTCATCATCTACAAAAAATTGGTCGATAAATTTAAGAGCTTTAAGTGCCACGCAATGATACAGCAGCATCAACGCACTGAAAAAATTATGGTATCTCCTCAAAAAAATATTTGACATATTGCTGGAAATAAGTGATAATTCGTCGGAATGGGATCACACATCTCACACAACATAATGATGAATTTTTTTTTTTTTAATCACCTGTATGAAAACCCCTCCATCAATAATTGTTCCTCTTTCTCTGCGGTACACTCTGTAACCGTCGGAGAAAAAACATCATGGTATAGTAATTCTTCTGTTAACCAAAACGCTATACCTATAATTACTTGTGGTTCCTGTGTTTCTATTAATTTTTTTCCAGCACTATTTCTGTGGATCGTTTGCTCTATGGTTTAGAATTAATTATTTTGATAAGTGACTCGCTAGTTTTATCGATACAAAACACTCGCTGTTTGATGCTATATTCTTTAACTACAGTGCCAGAAAAGTGATTTCGCCAGTATATATATATTACAGGTCCTGGGATCATAATAGCTTCTGTTCCAAAATAGTAACTGAATTTTTTAAAGTGCTTTAAATGTGTAATGTATAATGGGTTGACTGTTGCTACATTCTGATGTCTTTGCGGATAATCCACCTTGAATTACAGCAACTCCACGATTTCAGTCAGACACAGCTGGGTAAGAAACTAAAGAGTAATCAAAAGGACGTCACCTCAGCCTAAATACCATGCTTATAGCGGGTACCGGGGACGCCAGTACTTCCATGGTTTCAACATGAGTCATCTTAAAACTTTAGAACTATTATATAATGTATTAGCGTTAGTTTTAATTTAATCGTGATGGACTGGCATGCTCCGGTCGTGTTAACCCTAGTCACCTATATACCCCTTCCTCTTTTTATATAAAATTTTTTTTAATAATTTTGAGGGTAAACTACTATACCACCTGCTATTGCCCTTCTTAATATTAAATGTTATTAATGTTTAAATGTCAGAGTGTTTAGTAAATTTTTCATCGCTTTCCTAGTTAATTTGATCCAATCCCTGACTTCATCATCTAAAAAAGAATATTTTGCCACTCCCTTATGCCTCTTCCCTTCCACACTCCTCTCTTAATTCTCCACCAATATCTTTCTATGACTCACCACCAACATACTACTTGTATACTCCCAGCACTCTCTTCACCCTCAATCTGTCTTCCAATGCGTCTAGCCTAGCTCCTTTATCACGCGAGTTGCCGTCTGCGTTCTGCAGTAGTTTATACAAACAAATTTAGCTGCCCTTCTTCGCACATGCTACTGTATTGTTGGCAACCATCATATGGTAATCTGTTCTCTAATGAATGACTGCCCCTTAATGAAACATAATGGTTCCTGCTGAATAATATCTACAAATTTACAAGACCCAAGTAATATGACATCTACTGCTTTTTCTTATATAACTTCAATGGAATGGATAGTTATCGATTATAACGGAAGATAGCAAAAACTCTAAATTCTGTATTGTAGCATTCTGTGTCTGGTAATTAGTTTTCTTGCTCAAGTTACAGTTCTTTACCCATAAATGTAAATTTTTCTTCACAGAGAAACTGAGGGTTCCGTTTCAATATTTAAGAACAAGCCCCTTCAAGATTAACAAAAAATACCAATTTCAAGAAGCTTACCTTTTAGCCAGTGATCTATTGCACAGATGTTGTCCGCCGTTGCCCGCTCGTGTTTATGATAGCAGCTGACTGGTGGCTTCAACGCCTAATGGCTGCAGCTATTCCAGTTCTTTGTGATTTTGTAATGTAAATCTCTCTTCAGCAACGTTCAGCCACAGTTTGTGGAATTACTTTGGTTATTCCAGTTGCTTCTGACCTGCACTGGAAACATACTGGGACGCAGTTCAACCGGAAGTAATTTATTAGGTGTCCGAATGATTCTCTGAAGGGAAACTTATCACTGTTTTTCGACATCATCATTCGGCAGTGACACACCGGGAAAGTCCTCGTTCACACAACTTGCCATTAACCTATCAGAGTACGGAATCGATGGCCTTCCTGTAAGCTTTCTGGAGTATTTTAATAAACAAAATCTCTGTGAGAAAAGGAAATAAAAATACCGGTATTTCTGTTTTAATTTTTAGGTCGGCCAATCAAGTGAAATATCTAGTTTAATGATAACTTTCGTCTGTCCCTGGATAGTCAGTAACTAATTGATCAGCTGCAAGGAAGCCACGAAACTCTATGTATTCAGCCTACTATATTGAAAACTCAAGTGTTAATTTACGTGTGACAAATTATTTTGTTTAGTCAATTTTTTTCGGTTTATACTAGTGCCTGACTTTCATATTAACTGAGAAAAAGGAAGGGACAAAAAATTGGTTGCTGTTGGCTCTGTTGTAGGCAGAAAGTTAAGTGAAGGTTGTATCCTAACAAGCGAGGCTCTCTATCCCTTGGTCACACACAGAGAAATGTGGCACGCTTGTAATTGACTGCTTCTGTATCTGATTCTCTCATCCGTTGTGCGTTTGAATCTACAGCGCCTTGTCCAAACTTTTCTCATAGAATCTAGCTCTTCCTGGGAGTAACTGCTACAGTGGATAATATTGTAATAAAAATTCGGGAGACGTTATAAAGCATGACAGAATAGAAACAATCAACATTTTGTGACCTGTGAAGCTATTCATCTAATATACATTAACGAGTAATTCGTGTCACGATAAAACTGCAGTATTTTGCAAAATCATCTGGTATAGAACAATTGTACGGTGACTATGGCGTTACCACTATTGACAACCTTAAAGATATAAATGCATTGCTATCAACCAAACACCGAAAAAGCCGAAACCAACTCTGAGAAACTTAACTTTCCCGAAGGGTGTACTACATGTTATAATGTTTCTGTTATAGAGCGTATCAGATGAAATGGTGTTAAAAAGAAAAATGAAGTTTCCATAGAATCGTTTCTTAGGTAGCCTTGCTTTGTTTGTTGATATGAATACAGTGTTTGAGCAGAAGAAAAACAGTGTGATAAGCAGCATCCGACCAGCAACGTTTTTAAGGGGGTAATACTTGGCCAGAGCTGCCAAACTGCTCCTTACGAACCCATGTTGAGAGTGGTTCTAGTGGAGGCGGCTGTGTTGTTGCTGTTGGCATTACTGATTTGTGTCCTTTCTGCGATCAGGGTGTGGCTGTCCTATATGTATATATATATAGGATCGTGCTATGCCTATTGAATGGGTGTGCCAGGATGACTGACACGTGGGTTCAAAATGGTTAACTGTACGATGCCCTATGACTTGCGCCGACTTTCTTCGTATCTTCTGCTCTTTACTTCTTCTCTCATAGCCTATCCTCTTCTTCTCTTGCGCTTAGCAAATAAACGTGAACATCGGAGGTAACTTGTAATTAGGAGAGGGAGCGGGCAGCTACGAGCTACCTTGAAATAAAACAATGTCTCTGGAAACCCAATTTAATTGCACTGGACCATAAATAAACTACAGTCGATGTTGTACAATTTCAGAGGTATCCCGTAACCCGTAGTACTGACCCTAGGGATGAAACTTAGCCCTACAGTTCACAACTAACCAGAGAATGGTGAGGTTGGTGCAGCGAAAATCTATCTCCGAGGCCTAGATGTTATCTTGTAGATCGTCAGTCAAGAAGTGAGAGTGATCAATGTATTCTAGATTGCTGGTAAAAGTATTAGCTTGCATGCTCAGCACTGCACGTGTAGCTTGTAATACGAACTGTCGATCGGCAGAAAGTCTAACAACAAGGATGTGCTTACTCGACAGTCTGGCTAGCAGTGAAACTTCGAAAACTTACATGATTTCGGTATTAAAATATATAATAAATGACGTCCCATCACATATCCCCCGATGTTGAAAAAACGTGCTACTCCTGGATGCGCGGGAATAACATCAAACACTAACTATCAAAATTTGGCACCACAGTGTATAGTAAATTTTTTTTGGGGAAAATTGTATAAATGGGATGGTGAAAAGTAAGGATCAATATATGCTTGCTAACGTGTTACGAAGTACCTCTTGCCTTAAATATGCATTCATAAACATAAACAGAATCTTAGTAAAGCAAAACAAAACATGAAATATCAAAGATATGATACCCATAAACCAAATAAAAATAATCATAAAATATGCAAAAGAAATAATAATGAAAAGTTGAAAATATATGAATTATGTGTGCTGCGTGTTTCCCCATTAGAATTAGTATTTGGCGAGTCTGGAACACGTACAATAATCTGACTGCCTGTTGGAATTGTATTGCCCATAATGGAACCTTTGTGAAACATCTTATTAAGCTGGCGTCTACATATAAAAAACATAATAGTAGAAATGACTAGAATACCAATGATTGTGGAGACACTTATGGAACTAATGAGAATTGTTTGGTGTGCTTTGGAGTAAATTTGAGATCTTAGGTGAGTGACAATGTGATTAAGTTTTACAGAATCTTGAGCGTTTTGTAAATATTTATGCACCTCATCTTTGAGAGGTAAGTGATGGGTTACATTTAAATTAACTAATTCGGTATCGTGATAAATTTCATGAGTAAAAGTAGGTAAAAAATAGTTTGGATAAGACTAATGAAGAATGAATATGAGTGATGTAAGTTGCTGGTATTGTAAAATCTGTTCCTGAAATTTGACAATTCGTTGCATTAACAAGTAAACCGGATACTTCTAACAACAATTTATGAATATCTGGTTTCGTTCGGTCTGCTGATTTACAAGTTGCTGTAATAGTATATGGAGATGGTAATGAAAATATCCAATTGGTATGCATCTTAGAGAAATATGCTTTAGTTAATGTAACAACTTCTCTCTGACATGATTTAAAATTTTGTCCGAAAAAAAACAAAACATATCAATTTCACAAGTATGGACTCGCACATCATGCAATGACATTACTGGACAAATTGTAAGGACATTCGATTCACAAATATGTAACTCATTGTGGTTAAAAGGTTTTGTACATTTTACGATCTCTGCTGAGTAAAAGTGTGTCCTGCATAACCCATCTTGCATGCTTTTCTGTTTCATTCCAAAAAACAGGAAATGTGTGAATAGTATAATGTTCTAGCATTGAATCTATTGTTCCTGAAGGAATGTTAACAATTAATCTTAAATTATCTCCCATTAACACTATGTTGACTTTTGATAGCTGGTAATAAATATATAAATTCTGTTCTGTGCAAGGAACAATCATGAATGAGTTGGAATCTAATTGATTCTGAAATTAAATGCACATATTTCAAAAAAAGTTTAGGGCCTAAAAGAATGTCACTTAATTTACCATGTGAACCTTGAAGTAAGGCCATTCTTAGCTTAATTAATTCTATTAGCATATGTGTCAATCCAACTATAATTTCTTGTAAAGTGTGAATACCGAATACTTGATATTACAAAATATTTTCAATATTATGAATACTGTGTGTTAGTACTGCCTGTATCTCCTCAGTTTGTGAAATGAAAGCATTAGCCAGGGATTTGATTGCTGCAGAATGTTTGAGACCTGCTTTTTTCGAATTTTGGATGAGAATTAATTGCGAATCAATGCTAAGTTGAAAATCCTGATCATTAGATTCTAAGGTTTGTAATCTAGCTTGAATTTGTAATAAATCGTCAGAATCGAGGACTCCAAATAAACTTTTTAGGGTTTTACCGCCAAGGTCGAACCAAGATCGCTTAGGTAGTTATAGTTGGTTTATGTGGCAATAATTCTAAAATGTTGCTGAATTCTTCTTGGAGGGAAAAATGAATACCCTTGAGATTTGAAGAAATTGACTCTAGGATGAAACTGTTGTAAGAATTGTTTGCCTTAAGAATTGTATCTAAATCATTGAAAATACTATTAAGTTGTATGCTTTCATCTCTCAAAGCTTGTAGATCGTAATCAAGAATGACTGACCAATGATCAGTAATGGCTAAAATATCATCTTCTCTTGAAAAAACTACTCCATTTCTTAGATATTGAACTTCAAATAATTGCACGTAATAAGGAAACAAAAATAACAAACATGTGTGTAACAAAATAATTCTAATAAAAAACATGTTGAACTTCCCAAAAAATAAATAAAAATAATAATGAAAATTATTCCCTCAACCAGTAGACTTCGAACTTAAAATAATCCCGTGTCACTACAAAATATTTCTCATAAACCCTTCATTCAACCTAAAAATTGAAAAAATATATATAGAATTGTTGTGAACATAAAAAAAAATAGAGTGTTAATACAAAAAAATAAAATAAAAATAAGTCCCTTGAATCTAATATCTAGAACAAATGATTATGTGACCCTAGTCTCTGTGGTTATTACAACAACAACAACAAAATAACAAAATCCTGAATATATTACAAAACATAATAATAATATTGTCCCTGAAAAAAAAGAAAGAACCGTTTCACTAGCACATTGATAGAGTGTTTCTTGGATGGCTGGTATTTTACGTCGCTGTCTATGTGCACAGGTACAGAGCGCTGACAGCGCGTCTCTGATTACGCTGCATGCGTAGAAAGATAGCCCG
>JARYHS010006964.1:14774468-14851693 GCA_031002005.1 Vandiemenella viatica | reverse complement strand
ATTCCTATGTGAAGGGTATAGGTTCGAGTTCGCGACCGATTTATGGTTATGTGAACATCGAAGTACAATCCCGTGTATTTAAAAGTAACAAATATAACATTCAAGCTCTAGTTATTGATTCTATTACAGACCAATTACCTTCTCATTTTATAGAAAAGTGTGACATGTCATATTTGGACAACCTACCTTTAGCTGATTTAACATGGAATATTCCGGGTAAAATTGATCTTGTGTTGGGTGCTCAGCTTTTTCCGTATATTTATTTCGGAGATAGAGTTGAATCAGGTACTATGGCACCGCCTGCTTTACTGACCGCCTTCGGTTATGTGTTGATGGGAGAATATTCTAGTATGCATACTCACCTACATCTTTTACTGCTCTAGCACTCAATGACTTGGTGCAAAAATTTTGGGAATTAGAGGAGATATCTCACAAAAAATTCCTAAGTCCTGAGGATACAGAGTGTGAGAATTTATATACTGTATCTGTGAGTAGAAACAGTGAAGGTAGATATACTGTGGCTTTACCGTTCCTTTCAGATCCTAATGAGCTTGGCAATTCTCGTTTCAATGCTTTACGCCGATTTATGGCGCTCGAAAGGAAATTTAAACTATGTCCCACACTCCGAGAGAGCTATAATAAAGTTATTGAGGAATATATTACAAATGGTTACTTAACAGAAGTTCGTGAATCAGAGGTCAGCGATGACGGGTATTATATTCCCCATCATGCAGTCATCCGCCCTGATAAACCCATGCCTCGCATTGTACTTGATGCAAGTGCTAAAACTCATACTGGTTTGTCATTAAATGACATTTTGCATACCGGTCCTAATTTACAGGCCGATTTATTCTTGCTTTTATTAAACTTTCGGTTATTCCCGATTGCTATTACAGCGGATATCAAGCAAATGTATTTGCAGATTGGTGTTATTAATGACCATCGCAGATTTTTGCGAATATTATTTCGTTTTGATGATAGCGAAATAGTTCGGACATTTCATTTTAACCGTATTCCTTTTGGGTTAAATCGAGTCCTTTTCTAGCTATGCGCACTTTGCGACAGCTGGCGGCTGAAGCGAGTTCTCAGTTTCCTGAAGCCTCTGAAGTCGTCGAGACTAAAATGTATATGGACGATTTGGTTCATTCTGTTCCTGATGAGGAAACAGCTTTTCGTTTATCCCGAGAACTAATCTCATTATTGAAGTCTGGAACTTTTGATTTAGTAAAATGGTCCAGCAATTCTTCTGGGTTACTCGATAGTCTTCCTGATTCTCATCGAAGCCCAGTAAACTTTTCAGAAGGAAACGTAGTGACGTCAGCTAAGGTTCTGGGGCTAGCATGGAAACCTTCAGACGACGTTTTCTACTTCACCACGACCCAAGTTTGCGAAAAGTGCACGAAGCGGAACATATTATCTGTAGTGGCTCGTTTGTTTGATGTTTTGGGTCTGGTTGCTCCGGTTATTTTGTTAGCCAAGTTGTTAATTAAAGAACTGTGGCTAAGTAAAATTGATTGGGATGATACCCCGCCCGAGAGTGTGTTACGCCGATTTGCGGCGCTCACTCAAGAATTACCTCTTCTTTCCACTATGGAAATCCCTCGTCATGTAAGTGCATCAAAGGACTGCAAGGTCAATATTGTTGCCTTTTGTGACGCAAGTATGAACGGTTATGGTTCTGTTATATATTTACATACTACTGATGCGTCTGGCATATCTGTTCGACTATTATGTGCTAAGTCCAAGGTTTCACCTACCAAAATAACGACACTTGCGCGTCTCGAGTTATGCGCCGCGCTTCTGATGTCGAAATTAGTTAAATTAGTTAATGAAACCTATCGAGATCGAGTCCATATAGTAGGCACCTATGCCTTTTCAGAGTCTACGGTAGCTTTATCCTGGATTCATTCTTCCCCGCATCGTTGGTCTGTTTTTGTGAGTAATAGGGTCGCTCAATGTCAAGAGAACCTTGCTCCGCAGTAACTTCTTTCATGTTGCGGGAATCGAAAATCCAAGTGACTACCTTCTCGAGGTATGTTACCGTCAGCAATTAGTTTATCATAGCTTGTGGTGGAATGGACCGTCTTGGATGCATCGTCCCACTTCTGAGTGGCCCATTAAAACGTTTTCTCCGGGTGATTGTAAGGAATTACCGGAACACAAGACGAATGTTTTCACCATTACTACCACTCAACCTGAACCTTCCGGGCTGTATGGTTTATCTCAGCGCGTGTCTTCTTGGGACAAATTATTGAGAGTTGTGATTTACATTTTTAGATTTATAAAGAAGATTACCCCTTCTGGTGGGTTAAAGAATTTGTTCTTTGCTGAAAGGGCAATAATTCGTGCGGTACAAGATGTGCACTTTGCAGTAGATATTGCTCTTCTAAAAAAGAATAACTTGCCTTCGAAGAAGCTGCGGAATTTGTCAGTATTTCTTGATGAGGAAGGTATTTTACGAATTGGTGGACGACTGTCTAAGTCGGACTTACCCTTCGAAGCTAAACATCCAGCTCTACTTCCCAAGCATGACCATGTTGTGCATCTTATTATCAGACATTACCATGTTTTGAATTGTCATGCAGGGGCTGGTCTGTTAATATCGATTTTGCGGCAGCGCTACTGGATTTTAGCTGCGAGGATTGTTGTTCGGTCCATGGTACGTAAATGTAATTTTTGTTTTAGAGTTAATCCTACTCATCCTACTCCTAAGATGGCAGATTTGCCTCCCTGTCGCATACAGGAAGCTAAGGCTTTCGTTCATACTGGAGTAGATTACGCAGGTCCGATTCCTATAACCCTTACACGACGCCGTGGTCAACACTCTCAAAAGGCGTACATTTGTCTTTTTGTGTGCCTAGTCACTAAGGCTATACACATAGAGTTGGTCTCAGACTTAACGTCTGATACATACTTAGCCGCATTCAAGCGCTTTATTGCAAGACGAGGACCTGTTTCTTGTCTATATTCAGACAATGGTACTAATTTTGTAGGTGCCAAGGCTCAGTTAGAAGAGTTGAACAAAGCTCTAAAACCTGAATTAAGTAGTCGCCGTATCGAGTGGAAAATGATCCCTCCGCGTGCTCCGCATTTCGGAGCATTGTGGGAGTCTAATATAAAGAGTTTGAAGACCCATTTATTTAGAGTGATTGGAAATCAACTTCTCACTTATGAAGAACTGCAAACGGTTCTAGTTCAGATTGAATGCGTTATGAATTCGCGACCTTTAAATGTAGTGTCGTCGGATCCATACCCAGAAGTTATTACTCCTGCACATTTTTTGATGTCAACTCCACTACAGTACTTACCGGCCGCTGACATGTCTTGTTCGAATCTAAACCAACGTAAGAAGTTGTTAGATCAGATGGTCCAGTCATTCTGGAAAAAATGGCGACTTGAATATTTGCACACCCTGCAAGTTAGACATAAATGGTCGACACCGGATAACCCTGTTCAAGTGGGTACAGTTGTAATCGTGGGGCAGGATGATTCTCCCCCTTTGAACTGGCCCTTAGGGGTGATTATTAAAACGTATCCTGGTTCAGACAATGTCACTCGGGTGGCGATGGTGAAGACACGATTCGGCACTTTCAAGCGTCCAGTGGTTAAACTTTATCCCATACCAACACAATAATATTTTTTCTTTCATTCCTTTTAATATATTCAAATTTATTAATAGCCTTTTAATTCGTCAATCCTACTCTCAACCCCTATCTTCATTATTGCTTTAAATCAGTAAAGTTACTTTAATTTTTATGTCACAACTTAGAATATCCCATAATGTGGGGGAAAATTATTTTTTGAAAGTCCTAAGAACTTTCAAGGGGGGGAGCATGGTTGAGCGATTTCTTATTTTTCATTCCGTCGGCCGCGGGCATCTATGTTCGCGGCGGAATAAAGGTCAGCTAGCGTAATGCAGATATCCGCTGGCCTATGCAATATTTGCGTGCCTTGTTCCACAAGGAAGCTATATATGTGTATTCCTTTTTTTTATGAGTTACTATTATTGTCACGCTCAAGTACGCAACGGTTAGGTTTGCGTGCTTAAACATTGCAGCGAGTTAAGCTTATTATTAAACTGTCGGCGAGTTAGGCCAAGTTTGTAAATTAAGAACTAAATTACGTGTGAAGAGATTACAGCTCAGATCCGGCCAGATGGTGTGCGCGTTGCAGCCTGGCCATGCGAGTAGATCCTGCATTCATAAGGTGAGTGGATTTCTGATTTGCGCTATTGCTGGCCGAATAGCTGCTGCCGAATTTCGGGTGTCTGTGGTCGGCGGAAGTGGAGAGAAATCGCTCACTAATTAATCACGGTTACGTTCCCTGTGGGAAGTCACTATTTATACGTGGCTTTCCCAAGATAGATTATCCAGCATCTAACTTGAAAAATAATTTTGCTTAATAAATAGGTTCTTACCCTATAGTTAATGTTACTTATTGTGAGTTAACTCAAACGTCATATTTTTTCACCATGTTTATGGTAATAAATAACATAAAAAAATTTCTATCTTAGTTACCAGACACTTTATTGTATAGATTACTGTTGTTTATTCTTCTTAAAGAAATTGTTGATTTCCTGATGTAAATTATGAATAAACAGGGTTCAGTTTCTTTTTTCTAATATTAACATTTTTTGTGAGCTAATTGTTTTATAAGAAGCCATATTAACTTCTTTATAAGTTCTATCTTTATAATAATATTTCATTAGTGTTTAAAAAATATTGCAGTATTCTTAGTATTTATTCCTTTTTTAACTCTCTTTTCTTTTTACTATTTAACACAATTTGATTATTTAATGGTGAAGTATATAAACAATTCATATAGCAATTTTTAAGAAATATTCTCTATACCACCACATCATATCAGTTGCGGTTATTTTTGTGCCCCTAGGTGTCATCCTGAATGTCAAAGCAACAGTCACACCAACATGCAGAAACAAACTGTAGCTGAACAACTAAGAACCGATCTAGCTGTACATCAGGCCATTTATTATGGTAAACGCCCATTTTCTAGTAATAACTGTGGAAAATCTTTTACAACGTCCGGGAATCTTAAAAATCATCACAGGACTCAATTAGGTGAACGCCCATTTTCATGCAAAGTTTGTGGCAAAGCTTTTACAACGTTTTGGAATCTTAAGAAACATCAGAGTAATCATACAGGCGAACGCCCATTTTCTTGTGCAATTTGTGGAAAATCATTTATAGATTCTAGACAACTTAAGAATCATCAATCGATTCATTCAGGTGAACGCCCGTTTTGTTGTGAAGTTTGTGGAAAGTCTTTTACAACATTTCGGAACCATAACAGACATCAGAGGATTCATTCAGGTGAACGCCCATATGCTTGTGAAGATTGTGGAAATTCGTTTACAACGTCTACAGATCTTAAGATTCATCATAGGATTCATTCAGGCGAACGGCCATTTTCTTGCGAGATTTGTGGAAAATCGTTTTCACGTTCTGGTAAACTTAATGTGCATAAGTGGATTCATTCAGTCGACCGCCCATTTGCTTGTGAAGTTTGTGGAAAATCTTTTATAGAGTCTAGAAAACTTAAGAATCATAAATCGATTCATACAGGTGAACGCCCGTTTTGTTGTGAAGTTTGTGGAAAGTCTTTTACAACATTTCGGAACCATAACAGACATCAGAGGATTCATTCAGGTGAACGCCCATATGCTTGTGAAGATTGTGGAAATTCGTTTACAACGTCTACAGATCTTAAGAATCATCAGAGGAGTCATTCAGGCGAACGTCCATTTTCATGCGAGATTTGTGGAAAATCGTTTTCACGTTCTGGTAATCTTAATGTGCATAAGCGGATTCATTCAGTCGACTGCCAATTTTCTTGTGAAGTTTGTGGAAAATCTTTTATAGAGTCTAGAAAACTTAAGAATCATCAGTCGATTCATTCAGGTGAACGCCCATTTTCTTGTGAAATTTGTGGAAAATCTTTTATAGATTCTAGAAATCTTAAGAATCATCAATCGATTCATTCAGGTGAACGCCCGTTTTGTTGTGAAGTTTGTGGAAAGTCTTTTACAACACTTACGAAACGTAACAGGCATCGGAGGATTCATTCAGGTGAACGCCCATATGCTTGTGAAGATTGTGGAAATTCGTTTACAACGTCTACAGATCTTAAGATTCATCATAGGATTCATTCAGGCGAACGGCCATTTTCTTGCGAGATTTGTGGAAAATCGTTTTCACGTTCTGGTAATCTTAATGTGCATAAGTGGATTCATTCAGTCGACCGCCCATTTGCTTGTGAAGTTTGTGGAAAATCTTTTATAGAGTCTAGAAAACTTAAGAATCATAAATCGATTCATACAGGTGAACGCCCGTTTTGTTGTGAAGTTTGTGGAAAGTCTTTTAGAACTTTTCGGAACCATAACAGACATCAGAGGATTCATTCAGGTAAACGCCCATTTTCTTGCTAAGTTTGTGGAATATTTTTTAGAGTGTTATATAGTCTTTGAAACAATCAGAAAATTCTTTTAGTTTGGTATTAAATTGTGTGTCTAGCTTGAGAAGTTTCTGTAATAAAGTGTGTAAGTTTTCAGAGTAACTAGTGGATTCATGCTGATAAACACCCATATTGTTTTGGTTTAGGAAATTTGTAACTGAATCTGTCAATTGTTTGGTGCACCAGAAAGATTCATTTGGATGAATAGGCACTTTTTTGCTGTGTTTGAAGAAATGTTTCACCGAGTCTGAGTATCATTAAATTTACCAGGGTATTTTTTATGGGTGATTGTCGATTTTTGTGTTGTCTGTAGATATTAAAAAGTATTGGATAATTATTTGTATTAACTTCATTCTTACACAATACTTCTATATTTTCAATGTAAATCTTACTAGCAATGCTTCAAAACAGAGATACTTTGTAGTTTTTATTCTCATAAAACAATTGTGATAGCTGCATTAAACAATAGAGCTAATAATATTATTCCTAATACTTATTGACATATATGCATTATTGCTGGTGAGATATTTTAGTCTGTCACTCACTATTGTGTTTCAGATGCCAGAGTGCATTATGACATATATTAAAATACTCTGGTGCCCATACCTTTAATGCAGCTAAACTTAATGTCTAACTTTCCTGTAGAGTATGGAATAGGTTTATAGCTCACTTGTATTATTTTTTTACATTATTATTTAGATTTATAAGTGTGCTGGTAAATTTCATTTAAAATGTAAGGCAACTCATTTAAAAGGTATTTGGTACGATTATTGCATTATTTTTATTTATTTATAAATATTGAAATATGAGTATAGGTTTGGTTGGTTATATGTATTACAGTAGAAGCTTGTATAAACTTTTTTTAAAATTAAATTATTGGTTCAAGTATTATTTGTTGAGTTTCTCATTAATATTATCTTTGAACAGAGAATGTAGACATTATTGCAACTATGCCGTACTTTGGAATATAGCCCAGTATCATTTTCTGCTTGGCCATTTTCCAATGTTAACAAGGGATCATCAATAAACTGCATTGTTCCTTTGTATCCTCACCAATAGATGGAAAGTAATTTGCACTTGTTGCCTGTCTGTTCTGTTTGAATGTTATCATTAAAATTATTTGATTTATAATGAATATGAGTCGTATTTGCATCATTTACTTGTTTTAATTACAGCTATCCATTGTGACCCTAACAAGTTCTGTTAATGATGAATAAATGAGAAAACATCTATTAAAAGGTACAAGTAGAAGATCCTTCTATGCTTGAGGTATTACAGAAAATAATTCTTACTATCAAAGTCATAATTTTTTTAATAATGTATTAAATGGTACTGACTATATATGCTACGTAAGAAAAATCAGTGGATTTATATTTTTTTTTTACTGTAGTTGTGTCATCTTTATCTCTACATTATGAGAGAATGATTCTTTATCATACTTGGAAGTCTTCTATGATTTATTGATTGTATTTTGGAGATTGAAAACATGCTGGAAAAATATTTTAGTGTACTGTATAGTGACATTTCATATCACATTAAAACTTTAAATCTAACACTTTAACAAACACTAGAATTAAAGATGCTTCAATATTCACTTAACAGAACAAAAAGAGAATTATTTCTTCAAATAGTAGTGTGGTGATACTTTCCCAGTACTGATAAAAACTATGAGAATTTTGTTTGTGGAAGAGGAAATGGGTGGAAATCTTGTGTGACATCTGCATTTTGTGTCTAATGCTTTCAATACATGATATTGGCCAGCTTGTGTCAGATAGTTTGGACCTGTGTCACCCTAGAGCTATGACTTTAAGTCACATTCATGCACTAAGAATGTAATGGATATCCACATCAGCAAGTGTGGAACTTTCGAGTAAGTCCTTTCTCATCTATCCACAATTTTTAATGTGGATGTATAACGGAGGTTTTGTTTATATTGCAAGCTCTGTAACTCTTTTCTCATTTATGCGATATTATACCAATTGTCAGTTAGCAAACAATGACCAGTTTTACTAACAGTCTTGTAATAAAAGTAATAATGAACTGTTCTGCATTATTACCTATGTGACAAATTTACAAGTTTGAACTTGCATGGAAAGTAGAGCAGCCTATTCACAGTCAAGCTATATGACATTCACACAGAATTACCATTGTATGTGGTCGCCCTTTCACTATGCTTTCAATGGTCCCAGAATTTTCCAAGATATCCTCTCTACACGTATTCTCTAGGCAAACACCAGTGTCATAATCGCACACCTGCTGGATGTTTCGTCCAATCATGATCCAAGCCATTGTTTGATGGACAGCAAGGACCCACGTTGTTTGGGAGTCCAACTACATCCAACATGTCCTATGTGTAGCCCTGTAACGCCTTTCACGGCTCATCAAGAGTCCTTCATCGGAAAATCGGATTATCATAGGTCCTACAAGATGGACTGTGAATGGGCCACTATAGTGGTTAAAAGGTGGATAGCGGGCACAGAAATGTGCGAATGCGTGCCCTTATGCTTGATGTATCAATTAATTGAGCTGTTAAATCCGCAAAGTTTCATATGACAAATTGTTTTTCAGACGAGGGTATATTTAAGTAAATAATATAATTCACTTGTGAAATCATTCCACGTTTTGGGTTGTTGAAAGATGAGGCAAAAAAATCAATAAGGTAGTATTATAGGGAAATAGACATTACTTATTAAGATATGTAGAATTTGACATAAAAAGTATACTTTCTTAATTTTATATTTGTTTTTGATAAAATATTAGTATCTAATCAATTATAAATCTATTTTTCCACCTCTGCATTCGCTTCCGCATAACATCAGCATATGCGGATGTCAAGCACTAAACATCCGCAAAGATGACCTATGCTACAACCCTTGCTAACTCGTACGGCACTGTGGGTATATCATGTGTCTAAACTACAAGGGTAGTTAGATTATTGGAATAAACATCTGCATGCTATTTTGTATTTTGTACTCTATCGAATTTGTTATTAATCTAACTCTTAATAAATTTTAAATCTGAAGAGTACTGATAGGGCTATTTCTCTGTATTTTAATTCTATTTACGGACAATGCTTTACATAACTATGTTGCTTAGTAACAATTTAACTGCTAATATTATGCTTTTGGAATTTAGCATCTACGATGGACCAACTACTATTTTGTCACTTCCTCCACTGAGAAAGAGAACTTAAATTTTGATAGTAAACCCTATTTCATGTCAGCGGTACATTCTGTAACTGGAGCTGGGTTCGTACAAGTATTCCATTTCCTTATTCTACCCAAATCAGTTAGCGGTTCGTGACTAATGGCAGAAGCTACTATATCCCTTAACTTCCCCTAGGCTGTACCATATCAAGTAGCTACCGTTGTAAAAGCAGGTTCCTTCCCACCTGTATTTATTGAGTCGACGCCTTGTCTTGTCCGCTGCTCGGGCCGACGCCGTCTCTTCCTTCTTGTAGCTCTGCAGCTCCAACTGCTATTTCGACCTCATGCCGGCGATGGTCCCCTGGTTTATATCGCCTCCCCCCACTACATTTTCCTAGTAGGGGATGAATACTAGCCAACCAGCGTCGCCTCAGTGTGGTCATCCTGGCTTGGTTGCTCGTAGATTGAATGCGAAATGTTGAGTGTTCTATCCTACTGAGAGGTCACTTGCCTTTGCTCGCGCCTATTTACAATCACTGTCGCAACTGACCTAGCATGCTGTAGTACTTCTTTAAATTTTGTGCATTCCAATAATTCTCGAAAAACCTTGCGTCTGAGCTGGTTACTTCCCACCTGTATTACTTTGTCTACGACTTTTCTCGTCCGCTGCGGCTATTGTCAGCGAAGCTGTGCCCGACTGTCATCTTTTGCTGCCGCCAGTCAGTCCCGATTGACGCGGTTGCTGTTGCGGCCTCTGCCTTGTGGTTCAACGTCGTTCCATCTATTGTTCTCGATTTTTGTTGGTCTCTCCTCACTACATTTTCCTAGGAGAGGATGTCAACTATCCATTCACCAAACGTTCTGATGCCGTCACACTGGCGCCATTGTCTTTCTGAAATAGCTGACAGTGTTGCTCTATTAAGCGGGTCTTCGTCCCGCGAATTTACGCATTCATTCTGGCTCTTCTATCTAACATTCCTGTCTCAACTGACCTAGCTTCTGTATCACTAATGGCTGCTATAATTTCCTGTAATTTCTTGAAAACTCTCCGTATTTCCGCCGATAGATACGAGATTATATGGGGATGGCCCAGAAACTAATTCACCACATTTTTTTCTGTCCTCTAGAATGGGACGAATGCGAAATTTTAGATATAAATTCTTTGAAGTTTCCAGACTGCGCGTACAAAGTTCTCGTTTCTTTCGACAGACTAGCGTACTTGCAACAATGGTTCAACATGGCGTCTGTGAATGATGTTCGTTATAAGCAGAATGCCATCATTGAATTTCTCACAACTTAGCAAGAAACAGTTGGAAACAATCACAAAAGTTTATGTACAGTTTGTGCAGCATCAACATGCGACAGAAGTACAGTTAGTCGCTAGGTACAGAAGCTGAGGCCATCTGAAAGCAGTTCTTCAGAGCTCCAAGATTTGTAGTGATCGGGAAGGCCACCCACGGCCGTAACACCTGACAAGATACAGCGTGCTGATGTGCTCATTCGCGAGGACCGACGGATAGCAACTCGTCATTTCGTGCGGGAGCTGTCAATCAGCAAAGGAAGTGTCGGTGTAATTGTCAGTACTTTTGATTAAGAAAAATTTGTCATGATGGGTTCCGCGCCGTCTTGTGGAGGAACACAAAACTCTCAGAGAAAACATTTCTTCTGAGTTTCTGCAACGTTTTAAAACTGTGGGGGAAGCCTTCTTGTCCCGGATTGTGATAGCTGATGAAACCTGGGTTCACTATTTTGAGCCCGAAACAAAACGCATTCGATAGAATGGCGCCACCCTGACTCTCCACAGAAGAAAAACATTCAAAGCAAATGCTTCCACTGGTAAGGTTACGATCGCTGTGTTTTAGGATTGTGATGATATACTCATAGATGTGATGCCGAAAGGCACCATCATTAATGTTGAGGCATATGTGAACTCAAGAAGCGCATTCCAGCGACTTGGACGCCATGACAACCCTGGCAATTGTTTGCTTCAACATGATAACTCATGCCCTCACACAAGTTTGAGGACGTTGGAACACATCATCAAACAGGGTTGGACAGTATTATACCATTTTTCCCTGTATCCTTGACCCAGTTCCCTCAGACATTCACTTATGGAGGCATTGAACAATGCCATTCTTAGGAGACATTTTGATGATGATGAAGAATTGATTCGCACAGTCAAGAAATGGCTTCGTGGATAGAACAAGGAGTGGTACCGCCAGGGCATACACGCTCTGTGCATCTCGCTGGAGGAAGGTCATAAAATGGGAAGGAAATTATGCGGAAAAATAGGGAGTGTAGAAGAGACCATTTTTTTTTCTTGTGTGTAAGTTTCATTGTGTTCAATAAATAATTGTTGAAGAAAAAAATATGGTGCATTAGTTTCTGGGCCACCCTCGTATACAAGAATCTATAAAATGGGGACCCTAAAATTATTATCAGTACACTCTTTACTTTGAGGTGTCATGCCTGGAAGAATCGAAGAGCCAAACAGATTGCCAGACTTGCTGTTTGAATCATTTTTTACAATTATGAGAGAAAATCCAAATTTCATGTACGCAGATTAGGTCTGAAGATCTCGTGTGCTACCTTTGTTAGAAGGTTGGATATAAATGTAAATATTTAGAGGAGTTAAATAAGGTCAGCTAGCATCTCGACAAGCGTACATCTTCCAGACGAGGTTTGCGCAAGATATAACACATATCAATTGCAGAGTAAAAGACCGTCACTTACTGCGAAAGACGAGATTGATTGATTTCAGAATCGTATCGACTGAATCTCAGACTCTGCTTCCCACCTACAATGGAACACAAATGTATTTCGAAGTTTCTTGCAATTTTTAGGTTAGATGCTGGTAGGATTAGCAAATCCGCAGATATTTTCTCTGGTATAAATGCTGGAAAATGGGTCCATGTTTTCTGTGTTACACAAACATTTGCCTTTTTGTATTCTGGAAAGATAGATGCTTTGTTAATGCAGCTGGCCTCTCATCAACTACAGGGAAGTTTTTTACATCGAATTCTCAGAAAAATTCTCATAAAAATAACTGAAAAAGATAATTATTACAGAGTGAAATTAGTGTACGATTTTGCTGTAGTCTATAAGAAATGTAATCAACTCGTTCATCCAAACAAGTTTAGGAAGGAAGATGCTATTATACAGTAGTGAAAAATATTATAGGTCAGTATATAGATTAAAAATACAATACAAAAAAAGAATATGATATTAGGAATATGTAAGAATAATAATTAGACATATCTTTATAACCTGTTAAATTCTTACTAGTTGCGCAGTCCAGCTCTGTAGTAATTACCTTAACTAATATAACCCAGCAATGCTGCTAGGCACAGGTAATCCAAACCAACTGACACGAGATCGCGATAAGGTACAGTGAACAGATAGAACCGCTATGAGGTCATGCGCGGCGCGTCTGACTTCAGAACCTGTTAGCCTGACGGCGAGCAGTTGACTGTATCGCAGTCGGATGTCGCATAAAGTCAAGTAAAGGAAACTATAGAACAGGACATAAGTATTTTTATTAACTGTGATGTATCTCATTCGCAGCTGCCAACATAACTACAAGCTGCTGCCTACTCGCGCGATATTGTAATTGATTTCTATGAAAGAAGAAGAATTACTCACCCTTCTACACCAAATCATTACAGGCAGGATAACATACTACCCAAAACGCTAAATGAATTCAAAATTAAAATCTGTAGGTCGCAATAGTAGATGAAGGGGGGCGGGGTAATTTAACAACCAAGTTATATAAGAAAATAAAAGAAGTAATTAGATGATTGAGTAAATTCCCACTGTAATGTTAATACATGTACATAATTTTTAACAATTTGGCATCTGTAATTGTGTTAAAATTGAATTAAAGTTTTCATTTAATTCAAAAACTTTTCTTTGTTACTGTCGAAGTAATTAGAATATCATGATACAGCAATTAAATTATTGTATTGTCACCGGATCTTAATACTTGTGCAAATTTTCAAACAATCGGACGTGTGGTTGTGGATTAAAATTGAATTTTAAGATTCCAGTACATTCAACCAGTCTTCTTCTGTTGCTGTGAAAGTAATTAGAATACCATGACATAGCTAAGATACTAATGTATTGTGGTCGGATTTTAATAAGTGTGCAAAATTTCTAATAATTTTGACATCTCGAAATGGGTGAAATTTGAATTCGAGATTCTGTTACATAAAACCAGTTTTCTGTTGTTACTGTCAAAGTAATGATAATACCAGGACTTAACTACGACATTGTCGAATTGTGAAGGGACCTTAATACGCATACCAAATTCCAAACAATTCGGAGGTCTGGAATTGGTTGAAAATTGTATTTGAACGTCACATTACAATCAGGTTAGGCACGCGCTGGCTCTGTATTCGCCGCACATCTACGCTGGAATGTAACCAGAGCGCTGGGTCGACATAGCGCTAGGAAGTTCGTGTGTTTGGAATACATGCGCTAAAAGCTAACCTCAGACCATTTGTTCCACTGAGTAAATTAAACGTAAATTTGTATCCAAAACACTTACTAATATTTTGCCAATTACAATGCGTCTTCAGTAAGCACTATTTCCTCCCTTACAACTTTATTGATAATAGTAATTTCCTATTCCCTGATCGAAGAAAGGACACAAATCAGTAATGCCAACAGCAACAACACAGCCGTCTCAACTAGTACCACTCTCACCATGGGTTCGTAAGGAGCAGTTGGCAGCCCTGGCCAAGCATTATCCCTTTAAAAACGTTGCTGGTCGGATGCTGTTATCACACTGTTTTTCTTCTGCTCAAACACTGTATTCATATCAACAAACAAACAAAGCAAGGCTACCTAAGAAACGATTCTATGGAAACTTCATTTTTTTTAACACCATTTCATCTGATACGCTGTATAACAGAAACATTATAACAGGTAGTACACCCTCAGGAAAGTTCAGTTTCTCGGAGTTGATTTCAGCTTTTTCGGTGTTTGGTTGATAGCAATATAGCGATGCAATTTATATCTTTAAGGTTGTCAATAGTGGTAACGCCATAGTCACCGTACAATTGTTCTATACCAGATGATATTGCAAAATACTTCAGTTTTATCGTGACACGAATTACTTGTTAATGTAGATTAGATGAATAGCTTCATAGTCACAAAATGTTGATTGTTTCAAACCGTCATGTTTTATAACGTCTCCCGAATTTTTATTACAATTTGATCCACTGTAGCATTACTCCCAGAAGAGATAGATTCTATGAGAAAAGTTTGGACAAGTTGCTGTAGATTCAAAATAACAACGGATGAGAGAATCAGATACAGAAGCAGTCAATTACAAGCGTGCCACATTTCTCTGTGTGTGACCAAGGGATAGAGAGTCTCGCTTGTTTGGAAATAACCTTCACTTAACAACAGAGCCAACAGCAACCAATTTTTTGTCCCTTCCATTTTCTCAGTTAATATGAAAGTCAGACACTAGTATAAACCGAAAAAAAATTGACTAAACAAAATAATTTGTCACACGTAAATTAACACATGAGTTTTCAATATAGCAGGCTGAATACCAAGAGTTTCGTGGCTTCCTTGCAGCTAATCAATAGCTACTGACTATCCAGGACAGACGAAAGTTATAATTAAACTAGATATTTCACTTGATTGGCCGACCCAAAAATTAAAACAGAAATACCTTTATTTTTCTTTCCTTCTCTCACACAGATTTTGTTTATTAAAAACTCCAGAAAGCTTACAGGAAGGCCATCGATTCCGTACTTGATAGGTTAATGCCAAGTTGTGTGAACGAGGACTTTCCCGGTGTGTCACTGCCGAATGATGATGTCGAAAAACAATGATAAGTTTCCCTTCAGAGAATCATTCGGTCACCTAATAAATTACTTCCGCTTGAACTGCGTCCCAGTATGAAGGTTGTTTCCAGTGCTGGTCAGAAGCAACTGGAATAACCAAAGTAATTCCACATACTGTGGCTGAACGTTGCTGAAAAGAGATTTACTTTACAAAATCACAAAGAACTGGAACAGCTGAGCTATATGGCATATAAGCCACCAGTCAGCTGCTATCACACCCACGAGCGTCAACGGCGGACAATCTCTCTCTGGAATAGGTCACTGGAAAAAGGTAAGCTTCTTGAAATTGGTATTTTTTGTTAATCTTCAAGGGGCTTGTTCTTAAATATTGAAACGGAACCCTCAGTTTCGCTGTGAAGAAAAATTTACATTTATGGGTAAAGACTGTAACTTGAGCAAGAAAACTAATTACCTGACACAGAATGCAACAATACAGAATTTAGAGTTTTTGCCATCTTCCATTACAATCGGTAATTATCTATTCAGTTGAAGCTATCGAAGAAAAGGCAGCAGATGTCATATTACTTGGGTCTTGTAAATTTGTAGATATATTTTTATTATTCAGGAGGAACTATAATGTTTCATCAACAGGCAGTCATTCATTAGAGAACAGATTACCATATGAGGGCTTCCAAAGATACAGTAGCGTGTGCGAAGAAGGGCAGCTAAATTTGTTTGTATAAACTACTGCAGAACGCAGTCTGCAACTCGCGTGATAAAGGAGCCAGGCTTGGACTCATTGAATGACATATTGAGGGTGAAGAGAGTACTGGGAGTATACAAGTAGTATGTTGGTGGTGAGTCATAGAAAGATATTGGTGGAGAATTAAGAGAGGAGTGTGGAAGGGAAGAGGCATAAGGGAGTGGGAAAATATTCTTTTGTGGTTGATGAAGTCAGGGATTGGAACAAATTAACAAGGAAAGCGATGAAAAATTTACCAAAGACTCTGACATTTAAACATTAATAACATTTAGCATTAAGAAGGGCAATAACAGGTGGTATAGTAGTTTACCATCAAACTTATTCAAGTTTTTTTTATATATATATAAAAATAGAGGAGGAAAGGGTATATAGGTGACTAGGGATAACACAACCGGAGCATGCCTATCCATCGCGATTAAATTAAATTAAAACTCACGCTAATAGATTATATTATAGTTCTAAACTTTTAAGATGAATCATGTTGAAACCATTGAGGTACTGGCGTCCTCGGTACCCGCTATATGCATGGTATTAAGGCTGAGGGGAAGTCCTTTTGATTACTCTTTAGTTTCTTACCCAGCTGTGTCTGACTGAAATCGTGGAGTTGCTGAAATACAAGGTGGATTACCCGCAAAGTCATCAGGATGTAGTAATAGTCAATCCATTATACATTACACATTTAAACCAAATCAAAAAATTCAGTTACTATTTTGGAACAGAAGTTATTATAATCCCGGGACCTGTAATATATATACTGGCGAAATCACTTTTTCACCCTTCTGGCACTGTAGTTAAAGAATATAGCATCAAACAGGGAGTGTTTTGTATCGATAAATCTAGCGAGTCACTTGTCGAAATAATTAACTCTAAACCAAAGAGCAAACGAGACACAGAAATAGCGTTGGGAAGAAATTAATAGACACACAGGAACCACAAGTAATTATAGGTATAGCGTTTTGGTTAAAGAAGAATTACTAGAGTATGATGTTTTTTCTCAGACGGTTACAGAGAAAGAGGAACAATTGTTGATGGAGGGGTTTTTATACAGGTGATTAAAAAGAAATAAAAAAATTCATCATTATGTTCGTTTTGAAATTGTATTGATTTACTTTTTGGGTGAATTGTGTTTATTGGGAGAAAATCTGTTTCTACTTTGTTTCCATAAGCAGCATTGCAAGCCTGTTCTAATACTCTTTCAAAGAGTAAATCCATGTGATATTCTACGAACTCATCAATTAACTTATTCAACAAATTTAAGTACATTTGAGTATTTAATGCGGGGCTTTGCATCATTTTGCTAAAAGCACTTATTTCTTTAAAAATATTAAACATTATAAACGAGTAAATAAATCTATAATTTTGACTATTCAAAGCAAGTGAATGGGCTGTGTGAGATGTGTGATCCCATTCCGACGAATTATCACTTATTCCCAGCAATACCTCAAATATTTTTTGGAGGAGATACCATAATGGTTTCAGTGCGTTGATGCTGCTGTATCTTTGCGTGGCACTTAAAGCTTTTAATTTTAACACTGGTAAATGTTTGCAATTTATCGACCAATTTTTTATAGATGATGAAAAAAACGTAGATTTCTTGAATTAATAAAAAAAAAAATAGTTTCATGTGCAATATTTGCTACATTATTGACTACAAAATTGAGACAGTGACCCGAGCACGGAACGTAAAATGCGCGATTATTGACTTCCAAATGAAACTTTTGTTTAGCAGTCCATTTGGTTTTCCACGCACATTAGAACCATTATCTTAAAGTTGACTTCGTAAATTTTTAATATTCAGATGAAAAAAAATACCATAAAAAATTAATAACCTTCACCTGTAGAGCTGGTTTCTAGTTCTGACATAAACTAACGTAATTTTTGCATATTATAACATCTTTATTTTTATCGTTTTAAAATAACATGCCTGAGAACAACTGTGTGCCTTACATCTGTGTGGAATATAATATGATGACTGACCAATCCCGAATAGTGATATGACTTGAATCAAATTTCGAGAATTTAATACTGAGAATATGTTCTTGAATGACTGAATAAGTGGATGCTATCGTTTCAATTGATTTTAGAAAATTAGCATTAGCACGCTAAAGTCATGTTTTTGACTATCCCCAAAAAGCCAGACATTGAATAAATGAAAAATTTATAATAGTTATAATTTTTTCTAGTACATTAGACCATTGTACTTTTCTGATTCTAAGTCACAGTTGCGTTTGATTGACAGTAGTTTTACTTTTTAAACATATTATTTAATTGAACGCACAGTTTCACATTTTTACTATGCAAAACGATTGTTTCATGTAATGACAATTGCTGCCTATGAGAAAGATCGCTCGAATCAGACAAACAGCTTACAGTTTGACCATATATTTTACAACAAAAACAATAAACTGAATCTTTTGAAGTAGATTGAACAAGCCATTCTCAGTTAACTTTTTTCCATAGGGAAAAATTAAAAATAATAAATGTCCCTTAAATTTTCTTCCATCGTCATAACTGAGAAAATTGTAGCTTAACACCTGCATGGGACCACGACTACCACAATATTAATGAGATCATTAGTCATACTGGAGGCCACAAACCAGGACCATAACCCAAAGTATAAACTGCCACAATTCACTGACGAGGATAAATAGCTTACAGTTTCTTCAGTACCAGTAGTAGTCCCTTCTCTTGATATACTGGAGTCTCCTTCTGGAAGAGGACTACAACATGTATAATTTTCTTCAGATACCTTCATAGCTTCTGGATGTAAGGCTGTACTGGTTGAAACTACGTCGACATTGGTTGATATTTTCTTTCCTTAAAAAATCAGTTAAAGAATCCACCAGTTTTTCCATCTATACCTGCTTTTCTCGCTTTGTTGCCACAATTGCACTCGTGAATTTTTTTTTTCCTTTTTAGTGGTTCTTGAAATAATTCCTAAAAGGTGAGTATTTTAAAAATGTTAATAAGCTAACATGCAAATATAACGACGTTAAAATGACAGCTATCAGCTATTCTAGTTGATCAGTATTAATCGACCAACTTCACCATGCAGTTGAGTCTGTAAAAAGTTCATAAAAATTCCATATAAATGAACAGCAAAATTAACTTTTGTATTTTTAAAATACGTCTAGTTTTGGCTCAGACGTTTTGTTAGAACTTCGTATGGCCTGTATTGACTATTGAACCCTACCCTGTGCGTGGTCAGACACGCAGTTTGCAGGATTTTTATATTAAATTTCATCAAAATTTAATCGTATAAATGCCAAAAAACAGACGATTAATAAGAGCAGCAATTATCGTGATAAGGAGATAAATAAACACCTTTACTTGCAGTAATTATGTTGTTTTTGGACCTATATTGTACACTAACAGATGACACATTTGATTATAATTGCACAAACCAAGTTAAAATATCATTGTTACATACCTAAACCATTTCAGAAAAACTGTTAACATATTGATTGCTATTTAATGTGTGATAGTATTTGTAACATAACAAGTGTCTGCGCCAGCTGTCGGCAGCAGACGACGCTTGTTAACGATGTATTATCTTTGAGTAATTGTAAGTTAGTCTGTCTCTGACCGCCGGACGAGATGGTTCGCGCGGAGGCACATTTCGGTCTAACAGTTTAGAAATTGTCACAGACTCAAGTAAAGTATTGAAGTGATTTATGTAAGCGTGTGATGAATAGAATTTGTGATTTGGAGAAGAACATTTTTCTTAAAGTAGCTACATGTGGTGAGAGGAACTTTGATCGATGTGGTAGATACATTTTTGTTTTAGAAACTCTTTATCCTACGAACTTGTAATCTCCGGCGAAGTCTGATACCTTATCTAGAATTTTATATTTGGTGGTGGTATTTTTCCGTTGGGTGGAATAACTACAGCTTAACTATTGCAATAAAGTGACTTTGTGTGAAATTGCATATAAACTGTTGAACTGTTCTTTTTAGTTAGTGAACCCAACGCTCGAAATTTACCTAAACCTGGCGACCGCGGCATAAGAACCTTTTTTTATCTGTTTAATGAACTTATTTGTGTTTCTAAGAAAGTGACTGTGTGTTCAAACCAGTATTCAGAAGTTAAAAAACTTTCCATTAGTAAGCTTGCATGGCGCCTCAGTGACAGGACGTGTGGTTAAATAGGCATCTGGAGGAGAAATTAACTTTCAATTCCCGAGCATACACACGGGGATAAAGAGGACAAAAGATAAATTACGGCGAAGTGTGAATAAGGCAACAATTAGGCGCGAAGACGACAATAGTCAGAGTTGAAGATATACCACACCAGCAGCACGAGGTTGTTAAGTCAAAGACGGCGAGTGAAGATAGTCTACTTAGAGGCTGGTTGGAAGTGGCGCAGCCGAGTGGAGAACGAGGTAACTACACGAGCATTTCCGAGCGGAGCCGAGAGCAGACGACGGCGGCCGACATCTACGCAGACTGGATTTCACGAGGCTGTCCGGGACCTAGCCGAAGGAAGCCGAGCCGGAGCAGCTGACCCGAGCCAACCCGTGACCAGCCGAAGGAAGCCGAGCGGGAGCAGCCGACCCGAGCAGCCGACAGTGAAGACACCAAAGCTAAGTGGGAACTGCTGCTCGCGAGCTGCTGCGAAGCGTCTTTCCCTATCTGTTCCGTTCCTTTAATTTTTTTCCTGTAATTTCGAGTCACGCATAGGAAGGAAAACTGAGTTGAGTTTTTCTCTCCTTTTTGCCCATTCCTTTGTCATTCTGGTGACACTTACTGCATGTTGACGCTGCAGAAGTAGTTTGTTTCTAGTTTGCATGCATTGAATTCTGATATGGTGAACGCGTTTTGTGAATAGCGGCGTTGTGTTGATTTTATGTGCTGTGAATCGAAGGGGGGAAGTAAAGCAACTGAGTTATTATCATAATTGGAGTTTTCCCGTTGTATTTGTAATATAAACTTACTGAAATGGGGGAAGAGACGGAGCCAAAATTGGCTGAAATACTGGCTAGGTTTGCGGAAACCCTAAATAACAAATTTGAAACCCTTAATGGTAAGCTCGACATGATGGAAAAGGACGCAGAAGTTCGTCACGATAGCTTAGTTAAAGTGCAGAAATTGCACATAGCAGAGTTAGGAAGAAAACTTGACGATTATGGTGCTTTGTGGGTTGGGCAGTTGGATAAGTTGTCCTCCCAAATTTCCGAGTTAACAGAACAGGTTAAGAGTCCAAATGCAGACGTAATTTCACAGGACGGAAGCGGAGGATTAAGGAAGAAGAAAATTCAGGAAGATGTTTTTTTGTTTGATACTATATTAGGGGATGCCTTGAAGAATGAAGGTGAGACAAATTATAAAGGGGTTAGGGCTGTAGAAACAGATGTTCGAGAATGTCAAGGGGAGTTTGTGGTAGAAAATATACAAGATAAAATTTTTGAGGTAGCTGATGGAAGTTTTTATGATACCCTTGCGAAGGAGAAGGCTAAATTACGGCAGAATGAGGTTATAAAAATTGAAGTGGAGGGATTTTTATCTGTAACTACCGGAGAAGTAAAGTTGGATAGAATCAAAACAGTACGGCAGCCATATGGCTTTGACACTAGGGACAGGAGCGGGAGCAGTGGCCGACAGTCGGCGAGTACTAGCATATACCGGAGCACTGTTGGAACCTGTGCCGCAAAAGTTTTGACCGCCGCAACACTGGCGAGCGCAGAAAAACAAGCGGGCAAGTTGTGTTAACGCACGGGAACGTAATAAAAGTGGCAGAATCAGTCATTTGTATAGCAAAACAGTACCAGTTTGTAGGTGAGGAGAATGAAATCGACAGAAAATTCATACGGTGGAAAATTAATGAGGAAAATGAGATCGACAGAAAATTCATACGGTGGAAAACTAATGAGGAGTATAAAATTGACAGAAAATTCATACGTTGGAAAACTAATGAGCGTGGGCAAACAAGTGTTGAGTTACCCGATTGTGACCAGACGAAAAAAAGTAATCCTGTCCTGTTATTTTCATATTTTTCTTCTTTTTTTTTCAATTATTAATCCTTTTTCTGAGAGAAAATTTCTGTACTACTATAAATCCTATTTTTTTCCTTACCTTCGAAGGCGCGAACAGCAATGTAGCAGCTCGAAGAAGTGTGGTAAAGTGAATAAAGTGAATAAAGTGATGTGAGTGATGTGGTGACTTAGAGCAGAAATGTGTACAGGTCATTGACCTGTGTGTAGCTTGTGTTTACATCAGGAGCAATACTTCTGACAGCAAGTGATTCAACTTGCGCTTGAATACTAATTTGGATTGTCTTATTATTTTGTGTGCTGTGTTTTTTTTTTTTTTTTTTTTTTTTTTTTTTTTTTTTTTTTTGTTTTGGTTCTACCAGTTTGTGTTTGTTTCTTATGTTTATTGTTTCTGATTTGTCTTGGATGTAATATTTTTTCTTATATGTCTCTTGAATTTAATGTGTAAAATGTTGTCTGCGAAAAACGGAAAACCACCAGAGTAGAATGTAAATTGATTTATTTTTGTTCTGATAAATGATATGGCCAGACATGATCAATTATCACAAGCTTTTAGGGAGGGAGTGTAACATAACAAGTGTCTGCGCCAGCTGTCGGCAGCAGACGACGCTTGTTAACGGTGTATTATCTTTGAGTAATTGTAAGTTAGTCTGTCTCTGACCGCCGGACGAGATGGTTCGCGCGGAGGCACATTTCGGTCTAACAGTTTAGAAATTGTCACAGACTCAAGTAAAAAATTGAAGTGATTTATGTAAGCGTGTGATGAATAGAATTTGTGATTTGGAGAAGAACATTTTTCTTAAAGTAGCTACATGTGGTGAGAGGAACTTTGATCGATGTGGTAGATACATTTTTGTTGTAGAAACTCTTTATCCTACCAACTGTAATCTCCGGCGAAGTCTGATACCTTATCTAGAATTTTATATTTGGTGGTGGTATTTTTCCGTTGGGTGGAATAACTACAGCTTAACTATTGCAATAAAGTGACTTTGTGTGAAATTGCATATAAACTGTTGAACTGTTCTTTTTAGTTAGTGAACCCAACGCTCGAAATTTACCTAAACCTGGCGACCGCGGCATAAGAACCTTTTTTTATCTGTTTAATGAACTTATTTGTGTTTCTAAGAAAGTGACTGTGTGTTCAAACCAGTATTCAGAAGTTAAAAAACTTTCCATTAGTAAGCTTGCATATTGTTTGAATACACACAAGTACAAATTGAGATGTGAGCTTTGTGGGGATTCCCAGTACTGCCATGGAGCGCGACAGTATGTACTTTGTCTCGACTTTCGGCGGTTCATCCTGCCGACACACCTTTCGCATTGCATCTTAGTTCAAACGGATGCCAATAGATGGCCCTGTTAATGCTATAACATAACAGTTATGACAGTGGCTCTGGTTACCACGTGCTCGACCGCTCTCTCTGCCGCCCACTCAAAGCGGGCCTGAGGGCATAAGAGAGAGTTGCGTTAGTCAGAGCTGACCTTAGTTGTAAGCGACTTATAGTGAACAGTAGTAATGGATACATACAATTTTCACAATAAAAGAAAAGATAAAATTCTTCCACAAATCACATCTCCGTCGAAAATGTATACCAAATACACCATTGTTGTGTGTAAAAAATACAAGAGCATCGCCATATTCAAGAGACATTACGTCAAAGTTGCATCAGCAGTACAATTATTCTCAAATTACCGTAACAATGGAACAAGAAAATTTTCTTTCCAACCGCGACAAACTTGGATGCAATAGTTAGTATTTGTCTCGTAACAAAATACTCCGCATCTTATGTCACTTGTAGTAAATGCTCTAGAATCTAATAGTAGTGATTTTCCTCTAGTGAAAACTATTTAAAAATATAATAAACATTTTAAGTGCCGATGTTGGAAGTCAAAGTTTCGTAGCCGGGGACAGATTCCAGGACGCCGAGAGTCACGAACCGTGCTGGAGATTCTGGTCGCTCCGAGTGCAGCTTAACCAGCAGTCTCTCTGGAACAGCGGAGAAATTACTGTCACACTCACTGCCTTTTAATTAATTTTATTTAATTGCGATTGAGCGCATGTCCCGGTGACAATTCCATACACACAAATCTTTCCCCTTTCCTGCACCCACCTACTTTTGTTCCTTCACGAAATTAAACTTTAAATTCTTTCGATGTTTACCGTAAATTATTATCATTTTTCTTGGTAACTTATTCCAATCCCTGACCCCCCTACCAATGAAAGAAAATGTTCCTATACCCTTGTGCCTGAAATCCAATGCCAGCTTGTGGTCATGGTCATCTCTTCCCTTCCACGCATGACTTTTAATTCTTACACCAACATCTTTCCTCGCGTTATCGCCAATATATATTGTATATTCCCATTGATCTCTTCATCCTCCTACTGTCTCCTAATTAATCCCTTTCCAGCTTTCTTTTATCATGTCAGTTACTCATTGTGTTCCGTGGTAACTTCCAGAGACAAATCTAGCAGACCTTCTATGCACCACCTTTAACTCCTGTATTCGATGCACATAATGTGGAGGTTCTCATATTGCACCACCATATTCAGGCAGTGGTCTGATCAAGGGCTTAGAGCCGAGTTCCCTGATTTGCGTCCCACATGAACCTCTTCCCCAATGTGTCCAATAAATAAATTATTTTCAAACCACTCCGTACCACTTGCTCAAATGTATTCACCATGAAATATTATGCCAACATATTTTCACTTACCATCTTCAACGAGCATTTGTTAACCCTCCCTTCAATCATAAAGAATCTTTATTGATTTATGAGTGTACCTAACAACATGACTCTTGTTCCTGTTTACCTACTTTCCATGTTGTCCAACCCATCTAGTTAACTGTCCAAATCCCCTGCACTTGTTCCACCCGTTAACTGTGAGAACAAAGCATCATTAATCCGAACAAATTTGGACGAAGAGTTGTTCGGATTTTCGATTTGTTAGAGTGCAAAATTTTATGCAGTATAGTTTTGAGAGTTTGATACAACATTGTATTAATGATTAGATACTTTATAATCTAACATAAGAGCTAGCAATAGAAGTCAATGGAATACTAAAAGTCAGGCACACAACAAAACGGAACTGACTCACATCGGCACGTTAGCTTTAAGTGACTTGTTTTAAAAAAAAAAAAAAAAAAAAAAAAAAAAAAAAAAAAAAAAAAAAAAAAAATCAATTTCGCTGAAAACTTCAAAATCAATAACACAGGAGTATTACAAACACTGCTGATAACTGAAAGACTGAGCAATACAATACTAACAAAACGCTGGTATATGGACCAGGTAGTTATGTTCACGCCATAACAAGTGCAAGGGTGAACTGACCTGTGTGTGGGAACGAGGTTTACGTAGGTGTGAAATAGTAAATATTTTTCAACTAATAAAAAAATGCTTCCGAATAATTAATGTTTGGATCGTAGACCTTGCAGTGTGATATGAATGACGTACGATGCCGGCATTAATTTGTCATTGAAACTAAGCGGAATGTTTCCTCTTCAGCGAACTGTATCTTTGCATTAGAATTATCTTCCTTCATGAGAATTATCAGCTGATTTATGGTGGAAGTTGTGATTTGGTTTTAGTGTTAAATATTACAGTGCGATGACGAAGAAACAAAATGATGTGGAGGCAATTAATGTCATACACATCACACAGGAGGTATGTCCCAATCGTTAAAGTGTTTATGGAATCGTGGAGACAGTGGCGTATCTAGGTTAACAAGGGCCCCAGGAAAAAAAAAAAAAAAAAAAATGGTCCCTGAAGCTAGATGGGAGACAATTTTTTTAGGTCTTACAAGCTTTAGGGGCCCCTTGAGCTGCGCCAGGGCCCCCCTGTGCACGGCACCGCCTAGCCCTCCGATAGCGTTAATTTCATCTACAGCTGTAGCTACTCGCTTCAATGACATGGTCTGCCCAGCAAATAGTGACTTCTGGTTCCTTACTAAATGAGTCGCCTTCTGGGAATTATGCCAATTGAAATTCTGACAGATACTTACTGACCTTGCACGTTTCGAAGAAAAAACTAAGTAATTCATTAAATCTCTGTGGGCATAATATAACAGTTACCCGAGCCACCACCCAGCGTGTTGACGGAGTTCCTAGCTCCGCGCCTGTAGCTTCAGTACATGGAACAATTCTAATAGAGGAGCGAATGGTTTACTACAACCACCAGAAGGCATTTTCTATTGAAGTTTGAAAATAACGGAAGTACTTTTAATTTACCAAAATAAAATCTTTCTTTGCTAACAGATATTTTCCCTCAGCGACTCTTTGCCTCACGCTGCTTTTTCATCTGTAGTGAAAATTTTCTGTAGTCGTCTCAGATTCCATTATTTTAACTCCCCCGCCCCCCCCCCCCCCCCTCCAACATTGATCGTTTGTGCTACCTGCACAAACTTTATACAGATTGTGCTTCTTATTCTGTATGGCGAAAACTTACTTCGCATCCTGGAATCCTGATGTAATATCGTAAAATATTTCTTAAACACTATGTGGTAGTACCAAGTTTCTCTTTTTGCTACAAGTAAGTTGTGGTGTACTTTTGTCACGTTTGCTGGGACACACGATTTATCATCGAAATTAGATCGAAGGTCTTGATATTGTTGAACTAATTTGTTTAGCTCTATCAGCAGTGCTCATGCTCTGAGAACAGTTATGTCTTCCATAAGTACAACAATTGAATTCAGCTTCTTATTCGCTTCGACTTTTTTTAACTTATGTCTTTACGCCTCGTCGACGTCGAGGTCGTTAGAGGCGGGATGGGACTGGGGACAAGAAACGGGAAGGATTTCGGCATGCCACCATTCGCCTGGAGTGTTGTGGGGAAACCATGGAAAACCCAAATCTGGATGCCAGGGCGGGGATTCGAATATTCGCTTCGACTGACATAACGTGTGGTTAATTTAAATGAACAGCTATAGATAAACGAGGGTCAGTTTAGTATTTATTTTCAGTCATGGATTTTATAAATATGCAATGAATATATCATCGCAAAAACACAACTATATTAATCTTCAAATCTAGTGTAATCAGTCATGAAAGGACCCGTGCGGTTATTTTCATGCGAATTTGTGTCTCGGTATATTTCTGTTAAGTTGTAGCATCAAGCCACGTCTTGGTTTGGTTGTGAAGCTACCTTTCAAGGTAGGGCTACACAGCTGTTATATCATGTGAACTAATGTGCCGTCATGATATCATATTTTAAACGTGAATTGTTCTGATTTCACGAAACACAAGTATCACGTCACGTGAACTTATTTTACTAGATGCAGTTTTGAGTTCGTTTTGAAAGGTGGAAATGGACTGTGAATTTCAGAGAATGTGCTAACCTCCGTGCTGACGTGGTGTCAGCAACTGGAGCCGCTGACTATACTGCGCGCACTGGGTTCTCGGAATTTACATTTCCGCTGCCCAACTTCCGCCGCGCTGCGCCACAAAGGCTCGCCGGCCGACCTTCTGTCTTCGAGGAATGTTTCGTGTCTCGCCGTCGTAGCAGCAGAAGAATTATTTTTATATCACTAATAATTCAAAGTATACATATTTTGGTTACTAACATATACAACCATGCTCAAACTCTAATTGGTACATCCACGATTTATAAGTGTACCTCATTGGTAAGGGGGAGTCCATAAAATACGTGGTCGCATTTTGGCCTCCTCTGATGCTCCACTCTCCCCACGTTGCCCAACGTGACTTTGGATTTTACCCTCTCCACCCCACCCCCCCCCCCTCTACCTGCTACGTGGCGTGCTACTTGTTTCCTTATTGATTCCAGAAGACATTTTGTACTGTTTTCTCTTGTCAGACTTTCGCAAATTACATACGCAGATAATTAAACGACAGAAATAAATATGTACATGCTGTTGTGTGTTGTGTGCCTAATTTTAACTGTGACTCTGGCCTCGCATTCGGGAGGACGCGGGTTCGAATCCCTGTCTGGGCATCCAGATTTGAGTTTTTCATGGTTTCCCGAAATCACTCCAGACCAATGCCGAGATGCTTCCTTCCCGTTTCTTGTCCCCAGTCCCATCCCGCCTTTAATGACCTTAGCCGTTGACGAGGTATAATGCCCTAAGTAAAAAAAATTAACTGCGACAAATAATATGAATGAAATGCTAACAGCTAGGCTCTGCCCCCCCCTCCCTCCACGTAGCCCAGTGTAGCTTTCTACCAAACCCGTCCACCCAGACCAAGCCACGTAGTTTATGGACGCGCCCTAATTCTAGTTGACTTCTCCGCACAATTTTTGGCAGGTGGGAAATCTGCATGAGCAAACAAATGTTTAATAGTTGGTCGAATATTATAAGAAACAGCGAAAAATTTCATTAAAACAGGATCGTGACTCGTTCTGAAAGATCTTCGTGCGAAATTATCTGAGAAAATAAATTTGGTATGGAACACCTTGGAATCTACAAGGACTGGAAATAAACTGTAAGTAGATTGAAGGATGAGTTAAAATAATCTATTTACAAACACAATCAGTAACTACAAATATTGCCTTGATCTCTGAAGATATATAGAAAGACTCAAACGCTTTGAAACAAGAAGCGTTTTAGTTAGTTGCAAGACGGAGAATTCCCCCGTCCCCCCCCCCCCCCTAAAAAAATGTTATAATAGCGACTGAGGAAGAACAGCAGCTGTGCGGACCAATCACCTCGCCGCATGCAATGTGACGTCACGGAGTCCATTCTCCGGCCACAGCAGATCAACATAATGTGAACACAGCTCAAAATAAAAACAAATATCTGAATTCGCTCTTTTTGAGCGTTGCATATGGACAGCATATAATCAATAATCTGATAGTGTAGCCCATCGCAGCAATAGAGTTAGGGAATTCGCTTGTGGTACGCCTGAAATATCCAGTATGGCGGCGTCACAGACTACAGCTGAGCTTGAGCTTTCAAAAAGACTTGATTCAGCTTTAATTTTGCGTGAGTTTGATATTGCTTTAATCGCAATTGAGTGTATGCAATTGAGTGTGGCAACTTTCCAATACACTATTTTTCCCTTTTTTAAACCCTCCTACTTTTGCATTTTATGAATTCTAATTTCAAATTCTTTCAGCGTTTTTGGCAAGTTATGGCAAGTATTTCATCATTTCTTTCGGCAATTTACTCCAATCACCGAAAATATTTTTTTTTTCTGCCATCAGTCTTTCGACTGGTTTGATGCAATCCTCCATCCCTTCCTATCTTGTGCTAACCTCTTCATCTCTACATATCCCTTACAACCCACGTCCTCAATTATCTGCTTCACATATTCTAATGTGTGTCTTCCTGTACAATTCTGTTCCCTGCAATAACAAATTAACCAATCCAGCATTTCTGAAAATATGACCTACCAGCCTGTCTCTTCTTTCCGTAAGACTCTTCTACAAACTTCTTTCCTCACCCATCATTTCCGAAACTCGTTCGTTTCGTACTTTATCCTCCATTAAATTTTTTGCATCTTCTGTAGCACCACATTTCAAATGCTTCAATTTTCCTTCTGTCTGGTATTCCTGAAGTCCATGCTTCGCTGCCATAAAGTGCGGTGCTCCACACAGATAGTTTTAGAAACTTCTTTCTGAGTCCTAGATCAATATTTCAAACTAAAAGATTTCTCTTTTTCATGAAGGCTCTTTTCACTGATGCTATTCTGCTTTTAACATTATTCCTGCTTTGGCCATCAGTTGTCATTTTCCTTCCTACATAGCTAAATTCACTAACTTCTGCTATCATACTGGAGTGGTTAGTATACCGGCCTGCTGGCTTTAGTGGATTGTGGAGGCGTCTTCTGTGCGGGCGGCTAGAGGCGGGATTACACGCAATCACTCAGGACGAATCAAACGCAGTGAAAGTGAAGGTAAATCACTTTTTCGTTTACATGCATCATCACAAATGAACCATTCAATTCACGTAAAAATGGCGACAAACAAACTAGTGCGTGTTGGACTAGATTTAATTTTCAGAATTGCTATCAAAAGCTTACCGCTAGTTACAAGACAGGTCACTAATGGGAAAATGTCTTCCGGTTAAACTGAAGCTAGAAACTACTCTCAGGATTCTTGCAACTAGTAGCTGCTTTGAAACACATTCACATAGAAGCAAAATTGACACATATTTCTGGTTTTAAAACTTTAGTTAATTTGCTAGAACACCTGGTTCGTAAAGTTTTAATTTTGCGCTTACGTGTCTTCTTATTGTCAAAACTGGGAGATTCAATTCTTTAATCATGTCCTCTGTAGCCTTATCACTTATGTTTTTATTTTTATACCTTTCAAATTCTGTTTTCTATAAACTCTGATTATGATGGAAAGATTTAAAAAATAAAGAAATGTTTCTTCTTTCCATTTAAAAACAATTACGTGTTAAAAACAACAACAATCAGCGACAAACAATTACGACCGATCCAGGAAGAGGTTTCAGTTCGATATTTTGACTGTTTACACGCGTCACTCTTGATCATTCTGCCGAGTGGAACGCCAAAAGTGAACGAAAAGTTGAGCCCGAGCCAACTTCTTTCATCCGTCATCTTGGATGATCACTCTGGATGATTCTCTGTTTACACAGCTCACTTTCCTTTCACTGCGAGTGATTCATCCGGAGTGATTGCGAAGGTGAACCGTTTAAACCCGCCTTAATGTGCGCTATACTCACTCCCTTACAAGTCGACTCCGACCTACTAACGGTCGATTGGTGTGCAAAAGAAACAGCGAACAACTGCGGAATAGTGTATTTATTTTTATCATAAATTTTTTATATCGCAAATAAAAGATATTTTATTCAGTCAAATAACTGATTTTTCTAAATGTTACAACTGATCTAAACGTCTTCTAGACCGTGAATATACAATACGGATACCATATAAAAAAAAGAATAGAAAGCAAGCAGTCTAAAGCGGCCCCTCCACGATCAATATTATTGTGCAATAATATTGAGGTCCTCCCTAGACTGCTCAATAATTACTGCGCAATAGTTTAGTTGACTTGGAAATAACGGACGAGCAGGACGTAGCAGCTGTTGGTATTGCTTTACTGAGCTGCGAGAAAAAAAAAAAAAGTAAAGGCCGGTCTACAGATAACGTCTTGACTACGCATTTGGCTGGAAATCGTGGCGTGTTGATTGAACTCAATTGTGAAACTGACTTTGTTGCAAGAAATGAGAAGTTTATAGAACTAATCTCAATTTTAGCATCATTTGCTTATCAGGAACGCTGTACTAGCGTTGATGAGTTAAAAAATGCCAAATATGAAGGCGTTGGTACAGTGTATGAAATCATGGGTGAAGCACTTTTTTTAGTGGTTATTTTTCTATGTTTGCTAAAGAGGAAAAGGTTCTTTCATCTAATTTGCTTCGGAAATTGCCTCATTAACCTGAACACTGGCGTAATTATTTACGAGTGGTTACGGACCCTTATTTGAAATAATCTAAAAAACAAAAACAAGACACTGCTGTGAGAAGGAGAATCTCATCCGTTGAGAGACTGATTGCTATGCTAAGATTTCTAGTAACAAGCAGAAACTACGAAGATGTAGGTTAACAACCGTAACCTTGAAACAATCTCAAGAACTTGAGTTTAAAGCTGTAATGACGCAACAATCTCTTAGCGGCCAGAAACTTGTCAAGTTAAATACAAGATGTTGAAACCAGGAAATATACACAGTGCTGCCAGCCTCTTGGCTTTGAATGTCCGTAGATCGCGCTAAAATTTCCGTAATTGGGTACAAAAATCCGAAGACTCGCTAACTAAAATACTAAAACAATAATTATTGAATAGAGAGTCAAAATTAAGAATACTTTTTATTTCAGGTCCTTAAAAGTCGAAATACAAAATGATATTCTACATTGAAATTAAGAAATATCTCTGAACATGTTTTATACATCGTCACTTTCAACACTGCTGCTGCTGTGCCTTCTTTTTTTTTTTTGGGGGGGGGGATACATTATCTATTTTCTTTGTTGACATTAAAATTAGCATATCTTCGGTGACAGGAAATGTTAAATACTGCGAACACTTCGACTCTCGGATATTGGTTAATCCTTCTCTGAAAGCACTGCTCTGTAAGCCGTGCCTAGTGTGTGCGCCGATAGTTCTGTATTACGTACGATCTTTTAAGATCTATAAAATCTATAATCAAACAAAATATGAGCTTTAATTCAATTGTTGGTTCACACGAGCGGTTGCAACGAAACGATTAACAATTATTGACAATTCTGTAATGCATTAATACTATACGCTCGAAGTTTAATAAATCACCAATATAAGGAAAAATCAACAAATAATAAAAAATAGCAAAAATCCGTAAATATTTTAACAAAATCCGAAAATCCTAACTTTTTATAAAAATCTGTAGATCTACGGATAAATCCGTAGAAATGGCAGCACTGAATATGCACAACATTCGGTTACGAATACGTGGACTTGTTCTGTAAGATGCGAATCGTGTAAGGGATACGTTCAGGATGTACTTCAATAACCAAGGACCATGACATTGGCAGGACAATGCAGCAACTCTTTTAGGAGAATTTGATAAAATAAAATAATTTTTAAAACAATAATTATTTCTTTCGTTTATATTTAGCACTACCGCTGTCAAGCTATTATATAAATCTACTTTATTTTTAAATGTACATTTCTACGTACTGTACAGTTCGGTTAATTTACAGCGGTTAACAGCTTACTTCAACTTCTGAATCATCCTCCGTATTGATAGTTGTTTCTCTTGGGGTATCTTTATAAAAGAAGGTCGAAATTCCACAGAGAAGCTGATTGCTTAACTTTTAGCAAACTTTCAAGAAACACTGAACGAAAAGAATTGATTATTATTTTTCATATCCGCTTCCTTTCTTTCTCCAAGATACACTTGCTAATCAACCAAAGCATATGCTTATTTTTTTGTCCCGATCGCTGTATCCATTTGACTTTAACTTGGCGTATCCAGGGATACCGTAACTATGATATAACTCAATTAATTCCGTAAAGAAATCATTGCCCTAGATTCTAAAACACCACAGCGTAAAATGTTTTCGAAAAGAAAAACAAAATAATAGTTATCCAAGCTGAGAGAGGATTAAAGACTGGAGGAAAAACATCAGTGAAGACCGACAACAATGCTGGAAGTCGCCAGTCAAGACGGAAAACAAAGCTCCCGCCGATCCGTTTTCTGTTAGTCGTCCGTCTTCATTCAGTTCAGGTAAACCGTCCGTTTTGCTGTCCACACACAATGTTTTGTCTGATACGTTTTGCCTGATCAAGTAAAATGTCCGTCAGGACGTTACGTGTAGACCGGCCTTAAGGCGGATTGCCTTGGTTCTAGTTATCAAGATACCTCCTGGTTTTGAATTCCTTTTTTATAAGTTTAAAAACTTTTTCAGTATTGCTGTTGGGTATAGTAAACGCGAATTACAAGTTTTTAAGTAGACGTCGGATCGAATGTATGTGATGGTGGCTTCCAAATTTGGAGATATGCTTATTAATCACCTCACAATAACTTTTACCAAATAGTAATAAGCATGCACTATTTGTTTTTTTCTGTGACGATGCGTGACTGTTTTAACAATAAGCGAAAATTTGTTGGAAAGATCAGTTTTGTTAGCATTTCTTAGGTAAATTTTGCGTTGTATTCATACCTAATTAACCCTTTTAAGGTCACATGTATACTAACTCATGGTTTGTTGTTATTATTGTGGCTAATAATAAAACTGAAATTAATAATACTTGAATCATTCCATAATTTTCTCTGCTCTTCCAGTGGTCCCATTGTATGTTTTGATCTCACCACATCCTGGTCTCCAAGAAAACTCAGCTGGTCGAAGTACCAAAACATTGGCTCCACCACTTCATCTCCACCCACAATTTTTTTAATTCGTTTTACTTCTTTTCTGTAGTTGGTCTTCAAGCAATCGATCCTCTTTGTAACATCTTCCCTCGTAGCAATTGCATGTTTCTATTTATATTTGTGCAGCAGTATTTCGTAAGCCTTATTTTTTTCCTGTCTGTTATTATATTTAGACGCTCTCACATTCCATAAATGCTGGTAAAGTTTTGCACTCAATAATAAACGTCCTGTCTTCACTTCTGCTTTCATTTTCAGAAGAAGAAATCAACGAAAAAAATATTACAGTAACAAAATACAAGAGGAGACTAGTGATCGTGCCCGTGTCTCGAGACTAATTGAGGGGATATTGCGCAATATCACCCACAGACGGCACAATATGTTTCGGGTTGCACAATATATTTCAAACTGTTTAGATTCACTCAATAATATTGCACAACCTCTTAATCTAACCTACATACGTTCAATATTATTGTGCAAACGTAATTATTGTGCAATAATATTGACCGTGTAGGGGCCGCTTAAAGAATTTTCGCAGCAGATCAATCAAAGAATGGCTTCCATCACCTTCAGTGATTGAAATTTATGTGTACAGATTTCTGTGTTCAATGTCTCTTGTTAGATGAGAGTGGCACTGTGTATTGCTCGGTCTACTTCCTTACACCTTTCGGCGAGACAATGAGTTATTTTTCTTTAAGATCTGATTTTTTATAATACCGTGTTAAGGACTGCTGAGACATTGCCACGTATGTAGGAACCGCTGGAAGCGTTCTACTGGAATGCCAGCAGTTGTGATGGTTGGTCGCTGTCGGGCTGAGCAGACGGAACTTGACGAGAGAGAGTCGAAAATTTGCCGGAGACTGAAAACCGATTGCGTGCACTGTATAGTCATTACTAAGCCCCGGATTCTTAGGTTCGAACCTATTTTGTTCCCAACCTAATATTCTCGAAATTTTAATTTTCTCTTTCATCTTTTGTATAAACTAATAATATTCGTAAATTTAATAGGACCTAAAATAACCTAATTTTTATGTTATGACCTAAAATGACCTAATTCGGTTTTTAGAACCTGAAAGGACCTAATTCGATGTACTGATCCAATCCGACTGCAATTTTGTTACTTAAATAAAACAAATGACTCAGTGGTACGGACCATGGACTATTAAATTGGACTCGGGAGACGCCACGAGTTTGAACCCCACCGTCGGCTGTTCTGAAATGGTATTCCGGAACAGTGCCTTATTGACAGGCTACGGCTGCTTCCTTAGTCCCCTTCCTTCTCAAACATTTTGTTTCCTTCTTCTACATCGATCCAAGTTAATGTCACCTGGGTGATCCGGCCAGTCACCATCTCCAGCTGTATCTATTACTACGTGAATCCTAAGATCCAAGACACTGCAAATGTGAGCGGTATAGGAATGATCCCTCGCAGAGTCCGAGGGTGAAGTCGAAATTGGAGGGTAACCGGACTACGTTTACGTGTAAAACAAATGGATTTATTTTAAAATTGGAAAAACTATTCACCACGATATTAAATGATGTGTTTTAACCTCACTGTTGATGGTAACACTGAGAAAAGCTGTAACAATGTGATGTGGCTACTTCACATTTTACAAAGGATTACATTCAGCAGAAACAAATCGACGAAGCAAGTTTTAAACATAACATGTTAAATGTTAACAATCTCAGGAACGCAATACCTTTCTGAGAAATTAACAGTTGTATACCGTCATCGTTTAGTGGTACCGGTAACACAGAAATTAAAAGATTGTGTAAGCCTACATACTTTTAGTTTCTTCTTTAAAAGCCATCATACCTAAATAGAAATCCTGAAGAAGTAGTCTCCTACGAGAGTGGTTTGAAACGGATAACAACATTTTTACAGCTGGTAAAATTATATATTGTCAAGCATGTGTAAAACCAGTAAGTTTATTTTTATATATATATATACATAGATCTTTTATTACTTCAAAAATAAATTAGATTTTATTAGTTTTCATTTCTATAGTAATATAAACTGATAGTCTAGACTGCTGGATGAAATTTCATATTAACTGGGTATTATCCGGGGGTTATAGTCAGGTGGACTATTTTTATTTTTGCCTTCAATATAGGAGCCCGCAGAAAAACTATCCCACGTACTACAGTATCAGAATTCAGCATTCATTTGCTGGTGGAGGAAACAGTCAGAGGTAAGAACTGTAGAGGAAGACAGAGATTAGAATATATGAAGCAGATAACTGAGGATGTGGGTTGTAAGGGATATGTAGAAATGAAGAGGTTAGCACAAGATAGGAAGGGATGGAGGATTGCATCAAGCCAGTCGAAAGACTGATGACAGAAAAAAAACCAGGAGAAATGCTTCCAAACAGAACCAGAGTTTCATTACAAGTTCATAGCTGGGTACAGAGGATTCGTTTAACCTGCGTTTGTGTGAAGCTCTCACTACCGCTAATATTTCAGTTTTAACAGTCCAGAATGAAAACCTTTTTGGAAAAATTTTGTAACAGAAAAATACTAGATGAATCAACTTTAAGAATTACTTGTTTCAGCTGTATGAAAAAACCATTGAAGAAATACGGGTGGACATTGCTGACCACTTCATTTGGTTAAGTGTAGATGAGCATGTGAGGAACCTAGTATACCCCATGTCATTATGTGCAGAGAACTTTCAACGACAAACCACTCTACTGTGGCAATTGCTGTAAGGCATAGGTGTCAAATCAATTTTGCAGAGGGCCGTATATTAAATTTAGAATGTGTAGGTGGGCCAAATTCAAATAAAAAAAATGTACTTCCGTAGAGGAATCGAGTGAAGTCTAAAAGCTCTAAAAAAACATGATTCTTCCTTCTGTGTCACATTGCGATCGCAGCCGTATCTTTGGCATCACTGCTGTAAGGGATACATTAAAGGTATTGGGCCAGATCCAAAATACGAGGATAAATTGGGATAAGTCGTGACAGACAGTGCATGCAGCTTACATGATAAAACTAGGGGAGTGTTTAAGGGGTTTTCATCCTCGAATGGAACGTCTCATCTGCCTAGCTCATGGGCTCCACTGGGTATCTAAAAAAATTCGGGAACAGCACCCTGTAGTTAACGAGATAATTTCTTCAGTGAAGAAAATATTCATGAAAGCGTCGAGTCGTTACTTTCAGGGGAAAGCTTCTATCAATTCCCCTCCCTCCCGAGCCAGTAGTGACACGATGGGGTACCTGGCTCTCAGCCGCAATATATTATGCAGAAAACTATGAGAGCATCACGGAGGTCATCAATTCATTAGAAGAAAGCGAAGCTATTGCTATAATAAATGCAAAGAAAGTGTTGCACTCAGTACCATCTGTAGAGGAGTTGAGATATATAAAGGCAAATTTTTACAACCTAGAATTTTCAATCAAGAAGTTGGAAGGAGGAATTCTACCGTTGACGGAAGCACTTCAAATCATCCAAGAAGTGAGGGCCAAAGTGGCTCCTGGACAAGTTTGGGTGTCTATAGCTAAGAAGCAGGCGCCTGTATTAGATTTCAAGAGGATGGAACAAATAGGTTGTGTTCTCTTTGGACTAAAGGAACAAGAAATACTACCTGGGAATCCTAAGGAAATCGCTAATATGAAGTTCGTACCTCTTACCTTATGTGGCGTGGAGAATAGTTTTTCCTCATTCAAGATAATTTTAACAGAAGAGAGAAAATCTGTCAAAATATTTCACTGTCATATGAGAAGTTTTAAATGAGTGGTTTACAATCCACAGTAAAGACGAAATGTTTTGAACATAATAGTGGTTTATGTCGCATGTTTTAATGGAAACGAGCTATGTCATGTTAGACGTTTTTAAGGAGTACTTGACATTGTATTATAAAGTCACAATGTTTTTAACACTATGACAGTATATATTGTTGTTTAAATTTTATTTCCCTTATAAATGTGGAAGTTCTTAAATCAGAATTTTAAAAACCTATAAAAGCCTAAAACATGAATTGAATAAACCTAAATTTGGGTTTTTAGATCCTAAAAATCCGGGGCTTAGTCATTACCTTACAGATATATCGGCAGCTGCTGTTTTCTCCGTTTATTTTTATAGAGTTAACCATTTTAAACCTTCCACAGATTATGAGTGGAAATTTCGTAGAATCCATAATTATGAAGACCTTCGAGTCCCTCGTATCTTTTTTAAAGTACCATAAACAAAATGATAAAAACGGAACCCTTATGATTTTCACATTTCTCGTGTCTCAGTTTGTTACACATTACACATAAGCTATGATTTAAGTACTTCATATGTTTAAGACGCCTGTTAAATTATTTCTCATTTAATTTCTGTCAACATCCAGGTAATGTGGAATTAGTTCGTTTGGTTCTGTAAGAAATATTCACGGTCGTTATACTGCAGTCCCACTACTTTGAGCAGTTTTACTGGTTTGGTACAAGTTTTGTTTGGGGGCACTTTTTTTGTTCGCTTTGGGGGATAAAACTGCTTTGGCCCAACCTTGTGGTACGGCCTCAATGGAAACCCCCTTATTTATGTATTTATTTGTTGTAATTTTTACGAGTTACTACATTCTAATTCAATAATACTGCGGGGTAGTTTGTATTTATGCCAGAGTTTTGGTCTTTTGGTGCCGAGTTCTTTCAGTCTGTCATCATTGTTGTTCCTGTTTTGGTCTAGTCTGGTATACAAGTGCATACTCTGGTGGTATATTTCTTCTTTAATTGTAGGCAGCAGTTCCGTTAGGTCATGTAATTGTTGGTCGGTGTAAATATTGGTGCATTTAATATCATCCTGAGTAGTGTTGTAAAAAAACGGTTTTTTTTTCTGGCTTGAAAAAAAACATGAAAAAAAACTTTGAAAAAAAACATTTTTTTTTTCTGGAACACGTTTTTTTTCACAACTACTAAATCTCAAATTTGTAAGGCAGTTATCGTTTAAAATGACTGTTTTAAAGTTTATTCTAAGTACTTATCTTAGTTTAAAATCTACTATATTTTTCTGGTTCAGTAGGAAAAAAAAAATTACGAAAATATTGGCAAAATTGACTGAAATTTTCTTTATGAACGGGGATTTCCCGAAGAGACTAGGTTGCGCGAGAAGGAATCCCCATTCCCCATTGTTTGGATTGATACTTGCTGTTTGAAATAGTGCTGCCAGCCCTACAAAATTACCTACAGATATTTTAAAAAATTAGGAATTTGCCTTATTGGGCTTTCCTTATATTCGTAAACTTGTTAACTCTCAGAGTATAGTGGTACTGACTCATTAAATTGCCGGTAAGGGAGCGTGCATAAACCACATAGCTCCATTTTGGCCTCCTGTGAACCTCCACGTAGCCCTACGTGGCTTTTGTCTATCCCCCCCCCCCCCCCCGCTCACGAAGCACGTAGCTTTCTTCCGTTTTGATTCCAGAAGACATTTTGTACTGTTTTCTCTTGTAAATTACATACGGATATAATTAACTGAGGGAAATAAATACTCACATCAGCTTGTGAGTTCAGTTCCTCATTTTAACTGTGAAAAATGTTACGAAAGGAAAGTAACGTGGCCTGGCTCGGAACGCCCCCCCCCCCCTCTCCCACGTAGCCCAGCGTAGCTTTCCAGCTAACCCCTCCTCCCTCTGGACCGAGCCACGTAGTTTGTGAACGGTCCCTAATTATGAATCGTTTCCTTGCAACCGTTGGTGTAAATAAACGATTGAAAAGAAGTAAAGCTCCTATTTTGTATAATAGATTTTAATTCAAACTTAAAAGACCGTAATACAGAACTATCGGCGCAGTCTTTATGCACAGTGTGTACTTTGCTCACAATTTAAAATTGCAATCTCAAAATCTTTTGCGTACAATACAAGAACAAGCAGTAAACGAAAATTTAACTATTTCTGAAGTTATGGATCTAGAGGAGACAGAAGAAGAGACAGAAAATTCCGACACCGACCGAACTAGTTTTGGTATTGCTGATACTAGTGAATGTGGTACTGACATAGAGGATGAATAAAATTATGTTACCTACATAGATACACTTATGAATCATTATGTGAGACATTATATGATTCAGTAAGACTTAAAACACACTTTTAAAATGGAAGTTCCTTAAATAAAACTATAATTTATCAAATATATTGTTTTCTGAAAGAAAAAAATAGAAAAAAAACACGGGTGCTAGTTTTTTTCATGTTTTTTTTTCACAAAGCTGAAAAAAATTTTTGGTTTTTTTTTCAGTTTGCAACTCTAGTTTTAGGCCTTTAGCACAAAGAAATCTTTAACAGCCCGTACTTCACAGTCGGCGGAAATCTCGACTATCGGAGGCATCTTAAACACTCAGTGAACAAGGAAGAATTAGACTATAAGGGGGCATCCACAAATTAAGTGAGGTGTTTTTCCGGATTTCTGGACCCCCCCCCTCTGGTGAGATCTGGTCCGTGAGACCCCCCCCCCCCCCCGCCCCAAGAAATCGCCCTGGAAACTTTTGTAGACCTTTTTTTTTTTTAGGCTACACCCTAATTTTTTTGACGAAATACCCTCCTAAAATCGAATTGGGAGCAAATTGTAGACTTTTTTTTTTTGGCTCTACTCTCCCCAAATTTTTCGCAAAATCTCACGTCAGCTTTCCGTAGACCCCCCCCTGGTGAGATCTGGTGAGACGCCCTCCCCCCCTATTTCACCTAACGTAATTAATGGATGTCCCCTAATGGCGTCAGTGCGTAGGCAAGAGATGCAGGTACCCAGTGCGCATGTGCGGAATGCCGACCGTAGCGCTGCAGCCACGGTGTGACAAAACGGTACTTACTTAAAAAATACGCCTCGTACCTCGTACATTACATTCGCAATGGACTTAGTTTGGTTTCTGTTCTATGGCATTTTGCTGTATTGTACTGTCCAGCTTTAACTAATTGCAAGGAATGGGGAGGAATTTAATCATGGCCTTTCGAAGGATCCATCCTAAATTCTGGATGGCTGACGTGGAGTCGAACCCGTGGTCTCCCGATTGCCAGTCCCACGCTCGGTTTGTGGTTCGAGCTGCTGCCACCAGAGCGCTGTAGTCACTCTCTGTTCAGTCGCTAGTGCGCCATCTGACGAGGAGGACGTGTATTTCGTTTGCTGACAGTCGGGTGAGTCCGCAAGTTCTGCTTTAAACATTTATTTTATAAAAATTTATTTAAACTCCAAAATTCGAAGTGTAAGACTAGTCCAAAAGCAAGAGCAAAAACGCAAAGTTTGTACAAACAAATAATATATATATATATATATATATATATATATATATATATATATATATATATATATATATTATTTGCGAAACAAATTATTGTGCAATAATGCGCCGTGTCCAACATCTACATCTACATTCATACTCTGCAAATCACAAACATTGTGGGTGGCAGAGGGTGCTAAGCACCAATCCTAAACCCGCCCATTCCAATCCCGAATAGTGCAAGGAAAGAAGCAATACATATAAGTATCAGTACGGCATCTTATTTCTCTAATCTTATCCCTCCGGTCATTGCGACCTAAATAGGTTGGCGGAAAAAGTATTTCATTGCACTCGAAATTTAATTTTTTTCGCATATTCTCCAATAAATTCGAACGCAAATATTACTGTGTAGAGACTTTTGTTTGCTTCTCGTGTTACCATCACAGACACCAAAATCACTTTTTTTTTTAACTCACGAAGTGATTGTTGAGTCCGTATTTAATACTACTAAATTCACTTGTCGAATACCATTCCTAAGTAGAATTTTAACTCGTTTGCGAGTTTTATGTGTACTTATTTACAGTTTTGTGTACTTTTTTTTCTGTACAATCCACATCTATTTAAAATAATTATTAACCACGGAAGGTGTCGCTAATTATTCCTGCAGTCGTCTTTATTCTCAGTGAATTGTCAGCTGATTGAATTCACCTCTCATGGTTCGTAGGATCACATTCCGGGAAATATATGTAATGTCTGCATCGACAAACGGGACGCATCTCCATTAGTTTCTTTTTTCGCTGCTCGTTATGTCGTCCATATGATATAAAAAATTATATGTGTTATCAATGGAAAATGAGCAGTCATTTTTAAAAAAAACATGTCTGCTCAAATATTTTTCCTGTGCAGTATTCTATTTGGTTAGTCTGTAGAAGCATGTACTCATAGCCATGATGGTAGATGGTAACGGAAAATCGTCTGGAAAATTGTTTTTTGTTATCAGTAGACGTCCGTGGACTATTTATTTCAGCAGCAGATTTTCTTCCGAATTATTTGGAGTCTTGGTGTAGCAGAATGAAATTATTTAAGTGAAACTGACAAATGTCTTGCTGTGCTTGTCCTCGTCGAAATATGAAGAAAACAATTATAGATTGTAATTGATGCTTGAAATAACTTTTCTAACTAGGTTAAATACAGAACTAAGGTTCCTTAGATCATTTTTTCTTCGCCGCACAGTTCTCTCGTATTGCCACGTGAACTATAAATTATGTGACGTCGCACGTGATGATCGAATGAGTCACGTGACATTGTGGCACTGCTTCAGTGAACGATTAATTCGCCAGCTTTCGGTTCACGACTATAATGTGTAGTTATCGATGCTATAGAATGAACCTGCTCTGTGTTTAACATTCATTACTTGTGTCTTAAGCCAAAAATTAGTACCACGCCCATTGTTAATTGTTGGAATTGTAACAAATTTTTTTCTTCCCTCCAGGCAGCTGTCTGATGCTACAAATTGTGTCCATTAACGACAGCTGCACAAACGTCATTTTGTGTAGTGTGCCCTTCTCATTTTGTTTTTACGGTAATATCTGTGAACTGTTTTACCGCTACTGTGATACGCTCGTACTAGCCGCCAGTGAGGCTGATCCGGGAGGTCCCGCGTTCCTGCCGTCCTGACTGCGATTTTTATGTGGTTTCCCGCAATCGTTATTGCCTTACACACGGGGAGCCGCTTTGTGCGATTTTAAATTAATTATTTTACTGATGTGCCAATCCTACTTGGAATTTCTATCTGGTGTTTGAGATAATTTGTGTTTGTGTGATAGGTTTTTCTATCATACTAGCTCCATTTAATATTGAGTTAGCTGATTACTTGCAATAGGCACTTGTAGTGTAGTATTTTTTCTATAACGTTACGTTAGTTTGGTATTAATCCGGTTTGTTCATCGTGTCTGTGACAGTTCCACATTAAGCTATGACCTATGTTTAGTTCATTCTGTTTCCAGTGACTTGTTCAGATTGAACTTAGGCCCTTTGAGTGTTCGCACCACTGCGTTGGGAAAGATTATTCAAATTGAATGTATAACTTTTATATTGGGCCTAGAAATCATTTAATGCAGATAAGATTAGTGAATCATATAGATAAAGAAGAAGCAGTTTGTTCGTGGATAATGAAAAACACCATTGTATTTGGAACTTGAGTAATCCCTAGTTTCTGAACATAACCCATCAACACAATCAATCATTAGAATGACAATCAGCAATGGTACCAATACACTACACCGTGGCACTCCCATATTTACTTCCACCTCTTTTGATGATGTATTTCCTACTCTAACACTTTGCTATCTGGCTTTTAAGAATTCCTCTGTCGAGCCAGTAACTTTTTCATCCAATCCAATAGATTTCAGTTTATTTATAACCATTTTATGGCTCACTCTGTCAAATTCCTTAGAAAGATCATGTGCCACACTATCAACTTTGCCTCTCTTGTCCAGTTCATCTGAAATATCTTGCATTTAGCTCACCATCTGACATTCAGATGAATATCCTTGCCTAACGCCATGTTGTCAATCTGAAAAAAAAAAAACAATTTCTTTCCTCACAACCATTTCTAATATAGTTCGCTCTTCTCAAATCCTCTGGTAAGCAACAAGACTCCAAACTCATGTTCAATAAAATTTAAAGGTAAAGTACAATGTCATAGCCTACAATAATTAATAAATCTGTAGTAATATTATCTAGACCAGGGGTGGCCAACCCGCGGCCCGCTTTGAACATTTTTCCGGCCCGCGAGATTCATCACACTTTTACAAAATATATTTGATATTTCATTTTTAGTGTTATAGATTTGCTTACAATATGCTTTTAGTATTGTTATTATTGTATTATCTATGTTTACATGTAAGAATAATAGTAAATACAATAATAACTCTTGTTTCAATTTTTCACTCCAAAAAAAATTGTCTCTAGTGGGGACATATAATTTTATATGCGGCCTGCAGAGGTATGATGCAATGACGCTCTTCCAAAGTGGCCCGCAAGATCATTTGGGTTTGCCAACCCTGATCTAGACCATCCACTTTATGTTTTTTAATAACTTTCTGAGTTCCTTCATCATTTGCTGATAATTTATTTCAAATTTTGTAGTTAACACATTTATATTTTTATGGAGATTCTCCTCTGATCCATTCCCTCTCATCACAGGATGATAGTCCTTAATTGTCTCACTAAACCAGTCACTCAACATCTCTGCAATTTTAAAATCCTCAGTGACTCCAACTCCATTCTTATCTTAAATAGCCTGAATACCTTCCCTTCCACTCAGTTTTCTAATATAGCCACAGAAATTTCTAGATGCATCGTAAACCTATTCTATGCTTCCGTCTTTGCTCTTATAAATTGCTTGTTTAGTTGTTTTAAGTATCCCCTACTGCCTTCCTGTCTCTTAACTCTGTTGTGTCTTCGTCTCACTAGACTCTTCATCCTTCTCACCTCCCTATTGTAGTATGTAGGTTCTGTACTTCTCTTTATTTTTTGCTTTGGAATAATCATTTCCTCGCATTATGTCTGTTGTGCCATCCTACCATTTGCTGAACCTTTCCCTGAAATATCTCTTCGATTATTCTAAATTCTGTGCCCTATTATTATTATACCTTTTCCGCCTTCTATTATGGCCACTGGTTACTGACTCCCCTGATATCAATCAGTTCAACACAGTGATCACTTATTCCTTGTAACCTGACACCCTACAAGATTTTCACCAGGCTTTATTAGAATGATATGCAACATGTTTGGTACCCTCGTATTTTGCTCTATCATTTGTTTAAAATCACCTTCCCTTATTAAGTTATTTGCAAATTTCTGTTCCCTTGTGCTATTTATCTTATTTCCTACCTAGTTAGCACCTGGTAAAAATAAATCCCCTCCAATAATAACCATTCAACGCTCACGTCTGAACTGTGAATATGAATTTAGTTTCTCTCCAAGAATCTCATCTCCATCATTCATTCTTCCTCTATGGTAAGCAGCCAATACCCTGATTTCTTTTCTTTTTTATCACCCCAGAAATCTACCCCTAGTAACTCATGGTCATGATCTATGAACACTAGAGTACTATAGTAATCTTCCCTAACCAGTACGAATACCCCTCCTCCAATTGCTCATCTGTTTCTGCGATTCAATCTATCACCTTCCGGGAAATCCTCACTGTCTAGTACTTCTTCTTTTAACCAAGACACTACACCTACGAGTATAATAACTTGTGTTTCATGTATCTCTATTAAGTTTACAAATTCTACACTTTGTTTTTTATACTTCTTCAGTTTACCAATAACACCCTTATTTTTGGCTTTGTGGGTTTTTCCAGTTGTAACCAATCCCGTCATTATTTCACTAGCTTAATCTATTTCTTTAGCATTTGTATTTTATCCAGTAGTGCATCTAAAATCAGTATCCCTTTGATCACTTATTTTTATCCCCTCACCAGTAGCCCCTAACCTAAAAAAGTCACAGTCCTTACCGTATTATAACTCGAAGTGGGCTCCCTTACAGCTTTAGATAACAACTCAGAAATTACTCCCTTCCCCCATCTATCTAGGTGTAGGCTATGTCTAATAAAACTCCACCTGCCATTAGTGTTCACAGGCACAACCTCCAAAACAGAAATAATGCCTCTTCCAAGTAGCATCTCTGCTTCCACATTTACCCGCCTCACAGCGTAGCGTGATTCAACTGTGGCTGGTCATGGCGACTTAGTATCTGCAGGAGATCCACCCTGGCATGGTGTGCCTCCTTTAACAGCTTCCTCAGGAAACTCTATACAATAACTCCCATTTCTATCAATACTGCTTCCCACTATCACTATCACTACTCAATCGTCCTTACGGAAACTCCTACAAAGTGAACCTACATCCTATATTACCAGACCTAAAGTTGCACTGGGTTTGAGAAATCTTGTTACCTAGTAGCCTGTGTGTGACTGATCCTGCAGAAGAGGATCTACACCTCTCCCATTATTACTACCTAGCAGCAAAACCTTTTCTTACCAATCGTTCCTTCTACGCTTATATTTCTATAGGCCTGCTGCACCTTACTTACTCTTACATCCATACGAGGCTCTTCCCCATATTACTCTTGTAACAGGTCTACATCTACATCTACATATATACTCTGCAATTCACAAAATTGTGGGTGGCAGAGGGTGCTCAGCACCAAAGCTAATCTCTTTGCTGTGCATTCCAATCCCTAATGGTACGAGGGAAAAAAGAATTCATATAAGAATCAGTCCGGCACCTTATTTCTCTAATTTTATCTTTCCTGTCCTTCCGACTCAAATAGGTTGGTGGAAGAAGTATTTCACTACACTCATGAGTGAAAGTTGGAGTACGCATGTTTTCCAATAAGTTTAAACGAAACGTATGTCGTCTATCTACCAGAGACTCTCAACCTAATCTACTAATCAGTTCTGTGACGCTTTCATAAGGACTGTAGCAAGCGGTCACGAATCGAGCGGCTCTTCTCTGTACTTTCTCTATACTTTCGATCAATCCCTTACGAAACGGGTCCCAAATGGCACAACAATAATCCAAATGTGGACGCACAAGAGATTTGTACGCTCAAACCTATTTCTGGAGGCACTAGCTTCTTCATCCTGTTAACCATATTTCTCCTACGACCTCTTATCTGGTCTCATCCATCCATTACATCCTCCTCACTAAACCCGACATTTCAACTTTCTGCCTACAAAGGCAGAGCTTCTATAGACACAGCATACACAGTCACAGCCTCCACAGAAACAACCTCAAAAGGATAATCGTCTACAGGCTGAGTCCTCAAAGGCTCGTACCTTAAGGGTCTTCACCTTTAAACGCAATTACCTGATCCATTCACCCAAGCCTACAAAGATTCTCCTGCACTAATATTTTCCTACCTGCACCTAACGTTGCCTATCATTAAAACAGGGCAGCCAATACCCCTGCGGAGCGTCATTTAATTCCCTCTTTCCCATTGCACCACTTTTCCAATGAGTACACATTTTACACCCATTGAAATCCAAACAATTCACCACACGACTGCAACAGGTGCCACACTTTCCAGGCATGACATTCCACAAAACAAAAACTACTGGTATCACTCTAACGAACCTTAAGGATAAAATTACGTAATTCTATATTTCTTAAATTTAATTAATAGTCTAAAATGAAAAAAAAAAATATTCATCGCTTAACTGACAATTTTTATATAAGTTTTTTCTTTTAAGTCCCTTTGTTGTAAATAATAACTCGGTTAACAATACTTACTTAAAAAAAATTGAAAATTCCAAAATTCATTTGAGATTGAATTTCATAGGCATACACCAGGCGGCGCTGGAAGGCACGAGCAAAGTGGTCACCATGTTGGCAGCGGCGGGGGCTATCGTCAATGTCCTAGATAAAGACGAGTGGACGCCTCTGCACTGGGCCGCACAACACGGTGATGAGGAGGTCGTGAGAGCCCTGTTGGCTGCTGGGGCTGGGAAGAACAGCAGGGACAAGGCCGACAGGACGCCGCTACACCTGGCGGTGCAGCAAGGCAAGAGCAAAGTCGTCACCATGTTGGCAGCGGCGGGGGCTATCGTCAATGTCGTAGATAAAGACGAGTGGACGCCTCTGCACTGGGCCGCACAACACGGTGATGAGGAGGTCGTGAGAGCCCTGTTGGCTGCTGGGGCTGGGAAGAACAGCAGGGACAAGGCCGACAGGACGCCACTACACCTGGCGGTGCAGCAAGGCAAGAGCAAAGTCGTCACCATGTTGGCAGCGGCGGGGGCTATCGTCAATGTCCTAGATAAAGACGAGTGGACGCCTCTGCACTGGGCCGCACAACACGGTGATGAGGAGGTCGTGAGAGCCCTGTTGGCTGCTGGGGCTGGGAAGAACAGCAGGGACAAGGCCGACAGGACGCCACTATACCTGGCGGTGCAGCAAGGCAAGAGCAAAGTCGTCACCATGTTGGCAGCGGCGGGGGCTATCGTCAATGTCCTAGATAAAGACGAGTGGACGCCTCTGCACTGGGCCGCACAACACGGTGATGAGGAGGTCGTGAGAGCCCTGTTGGCTGCTGGGGCTGGGAAGAACAGCAGGGACAAGGCCGACAGGACGCCACTATACCTGGCGGTGCAGCAAGGCAAGAGCAAAGTCGTCACCATGTTGGCAGCGGCGGGGGCTATCGTCAATGTCCGTAGATAAAGACGAGTGGACGCCTCTGCACTGGGCCGCACAACACGGTGATGAGGAGGTCGTGAGAGCCCTGTTGGCTGCTGGGGCTGGGAAGAACAGCAGGGACAAGGCCGACAGGACGCCACTATACCTGGCGGTGCAGCAAGGCAAGAGCAAAGTCGTCACCATGTTGGCAGCGGCGGGGGCTATCGTCAATGTCCTAGATAAAGACGAGTGGACGCCTCTGCACTGGGCCGCACAACACGGTGATGAGGAGGTCGTGAGAGCCCTGTTGGCTGCTGGGGCTGGGAAGAACAGCAGGGACAAGGCCGACAGGACGCCGCTACACCTGGCGGTGCAGCAAGGCAAGAGCAAAGTCGTCACCATGTTGGCAGCGGCGGGGGCTATCGTCAATGTCCTAGATAAGACGAGTGGAACGCCTCTTGCACTGGGCCGCACAACACGGTGATGAGGAGGTCGTGAGAGCCCTGTTGGCTGCTGGGGCTGGGAAGAACAGCAGGGACAAGGCCGACAGGACGCCCTACTACCTGGCGGTGCAGCAAGGCAAGAGCAAAGTCGTCACCATGTTGGCAGCGGCGGGGGCTATCGTCAATGTCCTAGATAAAGACGAGTGGACGCCTCTGCACTGGGCCGCACAACACGGTGATGAGGAGGTCGTGAGAGCCCTGTTGGCTGCTGGGGCTGGGAAGAACAGCAGGGACAAGGCGACAGGACGCCACCTCTACACTGGCGGTGTGCAGCAAGGCAAGAGCAAAGTCGTCACCATGTTGGCAGCGGCGGGGGCTATCGTCAATGTCCTAGATAAAGACGAGTGGACGCCTCTGCACTGGGCCGCACAACACGGTGATGAGGAGGTCGTGAGAGCCCTGTTGGCTGCTGGGGCTGGGAAGAACAGCAGGGACAAGGCCGACAGGACGCCACTATAACCTGGCGGTGCAGCAAGGCAAGAGCAAAGTCGGTCACCATGTTGGCAGCGGCGGGGGCTATCGTCAATGTCGTAGATAAAGACGAGTGGACGCCTCTGCACTGTGCCGCACAACACGGTGATGAGGAGGTCGTGAGAGCCCTGTTGGCTGGCTGGGGCTGGGAAGAACAGCAGGGACAAGGCCGACAGGACGCCACTACACCTGGCGGTGCAGCAAGGCAAGAGCAAAGTCGTCACCATGTTGGCAGCGGCGGGGGCTATCGTCAATGTCGTAGATACAGACGAGTGGACGCCTCTGCACTGGGCCGCACAACACGGTGATGAGGAGGTCGTGAGAGCCCTGTTGGCTGCTGGGGCTGGGAAGAACAGCAGGGACAAGGCCGACAGGACGCCACTATACCTGGCGGTGCAGCAAGGCAAGAGCAAAGTCGTCACCATGTTGGCAGCGGCGGGGGCTATCGTCAATGTCCTAGATAAAGACGAGTGGACGCCTCTGCACTGGGCCGCACAACACGGTGATGAGGAGGTCGTGAGAGCCCTGTTGGCTGCTGGGGCTGGGAAGAAACAGCAGGGACAAGGCCGACAGGACGCCGACTATACCTGGCGGTGCAGCAAGGCAAGAGCAAAGTCGTCACCATGTTGGCAGCGGCGGGGGCTATCGTCAATGTCCTAGATAAAGACGAGTGGACGCCTCTGCACTGGGCCGCACAACACGGTGATGAGGAGGTCGTGAGAGCCCTGTTGGCTGCTGGGGCTGGGAAGAACAGCAGGGACAAGGCCGACAGGACGCCACTATACCTGGCGGTGCAGCAAGGCAAGAGCAAAGTCGTCACCATGTTGGCAGCGGCGGGGGCTATCGTCAATGTCGTAGATAAAGACGAGTGGACGCCTCTGCACTGGGCCGCACAACACGGTGATGAGGAGGTCGTGAGAGCCCTGTTGGCTGCTGGGGCTGGGAAGAACAGCAGGGACAAGGCCGACAGGACGCCACTACTACCTGGCGGTGCAGCAAGGCAAGAGCAAAGTCGTCACCATGTTGGCAGCGGCGGGGGCTATCGTCAATGTCCTAGATAAAGACGAGTGGACGCCTCTGCACTGGGGCCGCACAACACGGTGATGAGGAGGTCGTGAGAGCCCTGTTGCTGCTGGGGCTGGGAAGAACAGCAGGGACAAGGCCGACAGGACGCCACTATACCTGGCGGTGCAGCAAGGCAAGAGCAAAGTCGTCACCATGTTGGCAGCGGCGGGGGCTATCGTCAATGTCCTAGATAAAGACGAGTGGACGCCTCTGCACTGGGCCGCACAACACGGTGATGAGGAGGTCGTGAGAGCCCGTTGGCTTGCTGGGGCTGGGAAGAAACAGCAGGGACAAGGCCGACAGGACGCCACTATACCTGGCGGTGCAGCAAGGCAAGAGCAAAGTCGTCACCATGTTGGCAGCGGCGGGGGCTATCGTCAATGTCCTAGATAAAGACGAGTGGACGCCTCTGCACTGGGCCGCACAACACGGTGATGAGGAGGTCGTGAGAGCCCTGTTGGCTGCTGGGGCTGGGAAGAACAGCAGGGACAAGGCCGACAGGACGCCGCTACACCTGGCGGTGCAGCAAGGCAAGAGCAAAGTCGTCACCATGTTGGCAGCGGCGGGGGCTATCGTCAATGTCCTAGATAAAGACGAGTGGACGCCTCTGCACTGGGCCGCACAACACGGTGATGAGGAGGTCGTGAGAGCCCTGTTGGCTGCTGGGGCTGGAAGAACAGCAGGGACAAGGCCGACAGGACGCCACTATACCTGGCGGTGCAGCAAGGCAAGAGCAAAGTCGTCACCATGTTGGCAGCGGCGGGGGCTATCGTCAATGTCCTAGATAAAGACGAGTGGACGCCTCTGCACTGGGCCGCACAACACGGTGATGAGGAGGTCGTGAGAGCCCTGTTGGCTGCTGGGGCTGGGAAGAACAGCAGGGACAAGGCCGACAGGACGCCGCTACACCTGGCGGTGCAGCAAGGCAAGAGCAAAGTCGTCACCATGTTGGCAGCGGCGGGGGCTATCGTCAATGTCCTAGATAAAGACGAGTGGACGCCTCTGCACTGGGCCGCACAACACGGTGATGAGGAGGTCGTGAGAGCCCTGTTGGCTGCTGGGGCTGGGAAGAACAGCAGGGACAAGGCCGACAGGACGCCACTATACCTGGCGGTGCAGCAAGGCAAGAGCAAAGTCGTCACCATGTTGGCAGCGGCGGGGGCTATCGTCAATGTCGTAGATAAAGACGAGTGGACGCCTCTGCACTGGGCCGCACAACACGGTGATGAGGAGGTCGTGAGAGCCCTGTTGGCTGCTGGGGCTGGGAAGAACAGCAGGGACAAGGCCGACAGGACGCCACTATACCTGGCGGTGCAGCAAGGCAAGAGCAAAGTCGTCACCATGTTGGCAGCGGCGGGGGCTATCGTCAATGTCCTAGATAAAGACGAGTGGACGCCTCTGCACTGGGCCGCACAACACGGTGATGAGGAGGTCGTGAGAGCCCTGTTGGCTGCTGGGGCTGGGAAGAACAGCAGGGACAAGGCCGACAGGACGCCACTATACCTGGCGGTGCAGCAAGGCAAGAGCAAAGTCGTCACCATGTTGGCAGCGGCGGGGGCTATCGTCAATGTCCTAGATAAAGACGAGTGGGACGCCTCTGCACTGGGCCGCACAACACGGTGATGAGGAGGTCGTGAGAGCCCTGTTGGCTGCTGGGGCTGGGAAGAACAGCAGGGACAAGGCCGACAGGACGCCACTATACCTGGCGGTGCAGCAAGGCAAGAGCAAAGTCGTCACCATGTTGGCAGCGGCGGGGGCTATCGTCAATGTCGTAGATAAAGACGAGTGGACGCCTCTGCACTGGGCCGCACAACACGGTGATGAGGAGGTCGTGAGAGCCCTGTTGGCTGCTGGGGCTGGGAAGAACAGCAGGGACAAGGCCGACAGGACGCCACTATACCTGGCGGTGCAGCAAGGCAAGAGCAAAGTCGTCACCATGTTGGCAGCGGCGGGGGCTATCGTCAATGTCCTAGATAAAGACGAGTGGACGCCTCTGCACTGGGCCGCACAACACGGTGATGAGGAGGTCGTGAGAGCCCTGTTGGCTGCTGGGGCTGGGAAGAACAGCAGGGACAAGGCCGACAGGACGCCGCTACACCTGGCGGTGCAGCAAGGCAAGAGCAAAGTCGTCACCATGTTGGCAGCGGCGGGGGCTATCGTCAATGTCCTAGATAAAGACGAGTGGACGCCTCTGCACTGGGCCGCACAACACGGTGATGAGGAGGTCGTGAGAGCCCTGTTGGCTGCTGGGGCTGGGAAGAACAGCAGGGACAAGGCCGACATGACGCCACTATACCTGGCGGTGCAGCAAGGCAAGAGCAAAGTCGTCACCATGTTGGCAGCGGCGGGGGCTATCGTCAATGTCCTAGATAAAGACGAGTGGACGCCTCTGCACTGGGCCGCACAACACGGTGATGAGGAGGTCGTGAGAGCCCTGTTGGCTGCTGGGGCTGGGAAGAACAGCAGGGACAAGGCCGACAGGACGCCGCTACACCTGGCGGTGCAGCAAGGCAAGAGCAAAGTCGTCACCATGTTGGCAGCGGCGGGGGCTATCGTCAATGTCCTAGATAAAGACGAGTGGACGCCTCTGCACTGGGCCGCACAACACGGTGATGAGGAGGTCGTGAGAGCCCTGTTGGCTGCTGGGGCTGGGAAGAACAGCAGGGACAAGGCCGACAGGACGCCACTATACCTGGCGGTGCAGCAAGGCAAGAGCAAAGTCGTCACCATGTTGGTAGCGGCGGGGGCTATCGTCAATGTCGTAGATAAAGACGAGTGGACGCCTCTGCACTGGGCCGCACAACACGGTGATGAGGAGGTCGTGAGAGCCCTGTTGGCTGCTGGGGCTGGGAAGAACAGCAGGGACAAGGCCGACAGGACGCCACTATACCTGGCGGTGCAGCAAGGCAAGAGCAAAGTCGTCACCATGTTGGCAGCGGCGGGGGCTATCGTCAATGTCGTAGATAAAGACGAGTGGACGCCTCTGCACTGGGCCGCACAACACGGTGATGAGGAGGTCGTGAGAGCCCTGTTGGCTGCTGGGGCTGGGAAGAACAGCAGGGACAAGGCCGACATGACGCCGCTACACCTGGCGGTGCAGCAAGGCAAGAGCAAAGTCGTCACCATGTTGGCAGCGGCGGGGGCTATCGTCAATGTCCTAGATAAAGACGAGTGGACGCCTCTGCACTGGGCCGCACAACACGGTGATGAGGAGGTCGTGAGAGCCCTGTTGGCTGCTGGGGCTGGGAAGAACAGCAGGGACAAGGCCGACAGGACGCCACTATACCTGGCGGTGCAGCAAGGCAAGAGCAAAGTCGTCACCATGTTGGCAGCGGCGGGGGCTATCGTCAATGTCCTAGATAAAGACGAGTGGACGCCTCTGCACTGGGCCGCACAACACGGTGATGAGGAGGTCGTGAGAGCCCTGTTGGCTGCTGGGGCTGGGAAGAACAGCAGGGACAAGGCCGACAGGACGCCACTATACCTGGCGGTGCAGCAAGGCAAGAGCAAAGTCGTCACCATGTTGGCAGCGGCGGGGGCTATCGTCAATGTCGTAGATAAAGACGAGTGGACGCCTCTGCACTGGGCCGCACAACACGGTGATGAGGAGGTCGTGAGAGCCCTGTTGGCTGCTGGGGCTGGGAAGAACAGCAGGGACAAGGCCGACAGGACGCCACTATACCTGGCGGTGCAGCAAGGCAAGAGCAAAGTCGTCACCATGTTGGCAGCGGCGGGGGCTATCGTCAATGTCCTAGATAAAGACGAGTGGACGCCTCTGCACTGGGCCGCACAACACGGTGATGAGGAGGTCGTGAGAGCCCTGTTGGCTGCTGGGGCTGGGAAGAACAGCAGGGACAAGGCCGACATGACGCCGCTACACCTGGCGGTGCAGCAAGGCAAGAGCAAAGTCGTCACCATGTTGGCAGCGGCGGGGGCTTTCGTCGATATCGCAGATAAAGACCAGCAGACGCCTTTGCATTTGGCAGCACAACACGGTGACGTGGCGTCGCTGGACAATGCAACCAATCAGGGTCACTCCTCCGTGGCCAGAGCGGTGCAGGAGGCTGAAGCGTACAAGAGGGCGAGATACAAGTAGGAACAGACAGCGCCTGACCTGTGTTGTGGAGAGCTGAATAAACTGCTCATGTAGGTATAGAGTATCTTCCAATTTATCTGTACTTAAAACTTCCTTCAAATTTCAAATAAATGAATTATTTGTGATTGTATTATTGAAAATCTATTCCAAACTGTTTTTAATTACTTTTGAGCCAGCGATTTTACTAATTTACACATATTTCCTACGTATTTCTTCTTCATACTACTCAGTCAATTAAAAGTAATTTCGAATGTCCTTTTTAGTCATAATATTGATACTATTTTACGGAACAGAGTTTCTTTAACTATATGTACTGTTATGGAATACTTTATGTATTAAATAAGAACTGGCTGTATTACGCTTCAAATGATTTTGTATTTTAAGCTTCATGGAACCCATTATTCACACCCCCTCCTTTTTTTCAATGAAATGTCTGCTGGCACCACAACAATATTACATTTAAATTACTTCTCTTTTTTTACATTTGTCACTATTACATAAATATATTTAAAATAACCAGCATTGGATGATTTGAGGATGTAACCATTTATGTGTAACATATTACCAGTTTTCAGTACTGTGAGAAGTTATTGTGGAATTGTAATGATTTAAGTAACTTCCAAAGTAAGTATAGAAAGGAATAAAATTTAAGACACCAGTCAGATGTAGTAAGTTTCGTGTAAGTCTCTAACATAGGAAGATACTGGACTATAAAGCGATTTCACTATTAGATTAGTTTTTTTTTAACTGCTTTACGTCTCTTAACAGCGAGGTCTTTAGAGACGGGATTAGATTAGAAATGGGGAAGATATATGGATATTTTAAGTCTTCTACGTTTCTTAAAATTTGTTTGTCGAACCTTATCTGTGTCCTAAAGTTCAGCTTTCTAAGACAAGTGTTATTGCTTTAAAATTTAAAAGACCATCACTGACGGCAAACTCAGTGAAATTTGCTTATGAATAAATTTTAAAGTAGGAACAGAAACGTATTAAAATTAAATGTGTTTACCAAGATTAGTAATGTCTCTGTATAACAGAAATTTAAGGCATGTAGTGACATTTAGACCGAGAAAACTTAGGTACAAAAATGGCACGATTCGGTGCGAGAGTAGGTTAGGTAGTGCCGCCATTGATAAAACCAAGATCGTTTCGCTATATTTCAGTTTCAAATATTTGTTTGAATAGTGCCCATTCAGCTTTCTATTCACACAGTGGACAACAGAAAACATGTAGTAGAATTGGTTAGCTCCACGCGCGTACTAGTCGAGACTCGAAATAAACAAAAGTTATCGGAATTTTTAACGAGGCGAATCACGCTGCTTTCTGTACGAGTCAAAGATGCGAGAACACGAAGTATTACGACGAAGGCCGCTGTCGCAAGAGGAGTCAAAATGTGAACGAATGAGAGGATTGTGCATTACAATTCTCCCATGAATCGCAGCCGGAAGTAGTTTTACCTGCAACCAAATTGATGTTCCAGTCCCATTTCATGTTGTCTTGTACTGTTACGGCCAAATACTTCATATAATTAACTATATCAATAACTGAACTGTTCACTTTGAATTTCTGAACAAACAGATTCATTTTGTTAGTTATACACATTCCCATGCCCTTTTTAGTGTCAGTTGCCAATCGCAGCACTATGTCTAAATAACATTCACATTGCTCTTAATTTCTGAGTGATCGGCTAATTCCTTACTTCCTTAGATATGAAGCATTTTCAAACTATTATTAACGTTGTCTCCGAGACCGTTTATAAGAATTAAGAATAGAAATGGTCCTAAGGGATGCCCGATGTAATATTAGATTAGAAGAGGCATCTCCAATAACGACTGACATGCTGCGACCGACCAGTGAGAAATTTCTTTATCCATTCACAAAGCTAATCCAACATACCGCACGTTAGAACCTTCGCTAAAACTCGTTTGTGTGGCATATAGTCGAAAGCCTTCTGAAAATACAACAACAAAAAATCATCAACGGAAGAAATTTGGACATCCCTTTTAGGAAAATAAAGGACTTCACCCTCCGTGCCTTCAGACCATACAGATTTTATGAACTGCCAAAAAAATCCACAATAAAATATTTCTATAAGCTAGATTTTGACCGCCACATAGGCTCGTACATACAGTGTATCTTAAAGGCCAGATTACTTTGTCGGCCTCTGCTCCCATCAAATGGAGAATTCGTCTCAGTTTTTTAACTCTGTACAGGGATTGTTGATATCGTTATGGTCATTTTATATGTATCTTTGCCCTCTAGTGCTCTTTTTCAAAAGCAACTGTTCAGCTGTTGCACCTATACTGCAAACCATATTGTAGATTGTAACAATCTTTGGCCACGATTTTACCTCTACATATCGTACGTGAAAAGGAAAAATGTCGAATCATAATGTCTCTGAAGGGATCAGAATTATGATTCATTTTTTAAATTTTCTTTGGGTATACTCCTTCATTTTAACCTATGTGTAAATGGCTGTGATTATTGAAACAAATTTTATTTACATTCATATTATGTTGATAAAATCATGCTATTATTTAATTTTGATTATTTAATCTTGTAAATTCTAGAATTATCTGTTGCATAAGTTAATGTTTGGTGTTGATCCATCTGCTATTACCGTAACATATATTTTATTACACTTGCACCTTTGTAGGATGAGAGAAATTTTTAGTTAAAAAATTGTGTCAGTTATATATTTCGAAGATTTACTACCATAGCAACTGTTTGACGGAACGATTGCTAACTATATTTTATTCCATTTGTATAAATTTGTTATGAGCCATGTACATAACGTTTGTCAATATCTGAAGATAACTTTATAATTAACCTTTTAACTATATAAGAACGAAGTCTTTCTCGGCGTTGAGAATGTATAAACTGCTCTCGGGTGACTAGCCGAGTCAAGAGTGCGTTGCTACACGATATTTCGGCGACTAGATTCATTGCCGCCATCTTCTGGTGAACTCTTGACTCGGCTAGTCACCCGAGAGCAGTTTATACAACCTTTTAACTAATTTTCAAACAGGAATCTTTCTCTTTTGAACAGTTCTCAAGTTGATTCAATAGTTAGATTATTTTTGCCAGGATCTACAATGATGTTTTAATCAATAGTGTTCATTTTATACAAGAAGGCATTCAAATTAGTTGTCATAGTGATCATCTTTTACATTTTGTTTATTATAGACATATAATGATAGTGTAAATGATTCTATACTTATTGGTTAGTGAATATTTGTTTTATAAAATATAGCTCTTAAGTGTTGACACATTTTCAATAAATTTTAAACTTTTTTGTGGTATTCAGGATCAGACTTCAATTACCATACCTCAAAGAATATTATTGCGTCGATCTGAAATGTTGAGAGGTCATGCTAAAATTTTTCTTTGATGGAGCGAATGTTAATCTAATATAACGGAAATACATCAAATTATTGTTCATTTTTTTGAAAAAAGTGTTATTTATATAGTCTATATTTGTCAGAAATAATTAACATCACTTAAATTGTTTAAACTTAAATGTGGTTATAAGCATAATCTGTACTTAATACCGACTTTTTTAAACAACTTCTGTGGCTTATTTCATAAGTACAGTACGCTGTTGAATTTATTCGTGCAAGTTATTCTTTGGTTGAAAAGTAGATAAACTTAATTTTTAGTTATTCCCTTTTGTATCTATCCAGTTCTAATTAAAAATCAACCTTATAGGTCTGTGCGAAAGTGTAGTTTATCTTTATTCAAATTGATTACTCTTTGAAGGAATTATACCTGTGATGTTATATTACTGGAAATGTGTTTGATCATCGCTAATTGTATACATTAATTCACATTAGGAGTTAGCATGACATTTATTGGTTACATCAATATTTTATGTGTAGTTTCACAAATATTCTGGTAGTAATACATCAAATTTCAATGAATGGTAGAAATGTCGTATCCTTTGATATATATATATTCTTTAGTGATTCTAAAAAATCCATGTTCCCTCAAGTGTCAAACTTACATAGTGAATTACAAAAACATATTGAGTGCTTTTAAAATTTCCGAGAATTTTCTTGTATCAGGTTGCACCTCAATTACTATTAAAATCATTTCCTCAAAGTAATCAGCCAGGACTTTTGTTCAATAAAGACAGCGATTTTTCCATTTCTGATGGTCTCCTGTAACCTTGCTGGCTGAAGATGTTTAGAACCTCCAGTGATTACACTCGGATCTCATCAATTTGGACAGTTGTTTACAGCAGTTGATTGATTGTTGTGTTGCGCGTTTTTCGCCCTCACTCAAGTCGGCTGTGACTTATAACCAATTAAATAGTTTCGATGTCAAGCTAACTGGTTGAGGAGCTGGCTGAGATATTTTACACGAAAATAGGACGTACATAGGTGGAGAAGATTCTCAGTGGAAGAAAGACTTCTCACTATTTTGAAGTAAGATATATTTGTAATAGGGTAATTGACTAATTTTGGGAAAGTAGTCAGTATGGTAGCTGTCCGTCTACTATAACAAAAAATAAAAATAAACGGAAAGTGCAAAATTTTGAATTCTTATACGCTTATTTGAAGTTGGCGCCAAAACGCCCCAGCTCTCATGTCCTTTCTTTGCTCGTACCGTTGTAAGCAAAGCGTCAGATTGCTTATTTTGTTGATAAAATGAGTTCTACAGTTTACAAGAGCTGCATGGTGCCCCAGTGGGTAAACACATCATGCATAAATCAAACAAATTGTTTGTTTACATTCCACACAAGGAAGATATTCGGAAGAAATGGCTAAGACTTGCTCCAAATGACCCAGCATATTTGTCTACAAACTCTTCAGTATACTTTTGTAAAGACTACTTTGATGTAATTTATTACTTAGTATTCTATAATGTTTAATAAGCTATGTACCTTATAATATTTCTAATAGTATGGCTCCTCGTCTCTGTCAAGGAACGCCACGTATAATAATACCAACTTAATCTTCTTGTTAGCATTGAAGAAATTTGTGCGTTTCTTTGATACTCTTCGTCCTATTTTTTTTCTGTCATCAGTTTCTATTGGTTTGATGCAATCCTCCATCCTTTCCTATCTTGCGCTAGCCTTTTTATCTCAACAAACCCCTTACAACCCACGTCCTCAATTATCTGCTTCATATATTCTAATCTGTCTTTCTGTACAGTTCTGTTTCTGCCACTAACAAATTAACCAATCCTGCATGTCTCAAACTATGACTTAACATCCTGTCTCTTCTTTCTGTAGGACTCTTCCACAAACTTTTTACTAGCGCATCATATCATTTAGCGAAACATTAACAGTCATAATTTTTAATACTTTTGCTACTTAAATTCTGTAAGTAAAATATTTCTTTCCTTAAAAAGCTTGACTCCTTTATACTGGCATATATATTAACTATTTCTGTATTTGAAAATTACTTATTTGGTAAGTGAATTCGGTCACTTGTCTAAAGCAGAACACATACGCATTGTAAAACTCCTATTTTCTAAGACAGATGAAACAAGTCTATATTTTTAATGTATTTAATTTAATATAACAATATAAATTATTATTATTAATATAAATATGTGTTTGAGACAAGGTACTACTCTACATAATACCGAGAGAAATATAGATCGACTAACTCCAAAGAAAAAAGAAATGAGTAGAATCAAGGCAGGACCAGATGGATGTTAGAGAAGTTTCCATATTTTGAGAGACTAAACTTACCACAGATGATGATTTGCCTTTGATAAAATGGCAGTTAATATTGTAGGAACGGTTGTGTCATATTTATACTGTAAAGTGTGTGGTATGGAAGGTTATAAGTTGAGTTTCGCAGTCTGTACAATATAAAATAAATAAATTGTTTGTACAGACTAAATCAATATAGAGAGACAAAGGAGGCAAACTACGAAAGCTTTGAAGGATAAGTATTCCATTTCAGGTTACACACAGCTAAATTTAGACTAAAAGCTTTTTTTTTTTTTTTTCGCTGCCTTTTGGCTATATATTAAATAGCATAACTTCCTTTTTAAGTTTGGTGGGTTTTGTGATGCTCAATTTTGTTTTTTCGCTTAAGGGGAAAACCAGGCTTTGAACTTCGATGAAGTTCTTATTTGGAACCCCTTCTGTTCTTTAAATAGTTGGTTACGTTGCCTCCATTATTATACTAAGTGGTACTCTGTATTTATGCCATCGTTTAGGTGTGTAAGTTCCTACATTTTTGTACCGATCGTTTAAGTTTCTAATCGTTCCGATTCTCTTAATTAGTTGTTCTGTTTTGTTGACTATTGCACTTTTTATGGGCAAAATGGATGTGGCTTCATGTAGTTCTGTGATTCTAGTGCTGTAGGGGGCGTTAAGTATGGCTCGTAGAAATTTGTTTTGTAGTCGTTGGATATGTAAAACATTGGTGTTAGATGCCATGCCCCAGACTTCGCATCCGATATAGTAGAGTTGGAATGACAATGGATTTGAAAATTCTCAGTTTGGTTGCCTGCGTCATTTCGGTGCTTTTCATGATTGGGTACAGGTTTAAGAAGATTGCTAGTCCTTTTCTCTTTTGATCTAAGATGTGTTGTCGGAATGAAAGCTTATTGTCAAGTATTATCCCGAGATACTTATATGTAGCGTTCCATTTGATGGTTTTGTCCATGAAGGTAAGGTTTTGTTGTAGTATAGGCCTCTTTTTTGTAAAGTACATGGCTGCGCACTTCTCAGCGTTTATTTTTATTTTATTGCGTCTACTCCATGTGGCGATGTCGTCTAATGCCTTCTGTAGCCTTCTTATATTTAGGTCGTGCTTATTGCCGTTGGTGTACAGCATGGTGTCGTCGGCATACTGACCAAGTTGAACATGTTCACCAGAAGGCATGTCGTTGACGTATATATTAAATAAAGTAGGTGACAAAACAGCTCCTTGAGGGACTCCAGTTTCTATGTTGTATATTGCAGAGCGTTGTCCGTCTACGGAGACATAAAATCTGCGTCCTGTTAAGTAGTTACCAATCAGCTTTACCAGGCTATGCTGTAACGTTGTTTGAGTTCGCAGTTTGACGATTAGGTTCGGAATCCATACTTTATCGAACGCTTTTTCAACGTCAAGAAAGACAGCAGCCGTTGATTTGCTCATGTTGAATCCGTGCGTGATATTTTCTACGATCCGTAGCAGCTGACATGTTGTGGATGCTTTGGGTTGAAATCCATATTGTTCTGGTCGGATAATTTTGTCTCTTTCAAGGGTTTTGTTCATCCTCGTGAGTATGAGTTTTCAAATATTTTCGATACGGAAGATAGGAGGCTGATGGGTCTGTAGCTACCTGGTAGTGTTGGATTTTTCCCCTTTTTCGGAATTGCGATCACTTTGGCCAGTTTCCACCGTTCAGGAAAGTAACTGTTTAACAGGCATGCATTAAAAATCCTGGTCATGAGTACTATTGCTTTTGTGGGTAAGTTTTTGAGGTGTAGGTTGTTGATGTTGTCGGGCCCTGGGGATTTGTAGGCGTTCAGTTTTTGTATTGCTTTCTTTACCTCTCGAGGTGTTATCAGATCTGGACATTCTTCTACTGGTGTTTCCATTATTTCTCTGGCGGCTTCTTCTATTATCGCAGTTTCTTCAATTTCTTGGGTGGTTTGTTCCGTGGCTGGTAGTGAATAGTGGGTGGCAAAGTTTTCTGCAAGTACTTCGGCTCTGGCCAGAGGGGAGAAGCATGGTCCATCTGGTCCAGTTATAGAATGTTTTGGTTGTTTTGGTTGTCTAATAGCTCGGATTAATTTCCAGGCATCTCTATTGTTTAACGTAAGGGTTGCCATGCGATCCTCCCATTGTTCAGTCCTCCTCTCTTTTAGTCTATTAGTCAGCTGTCGTGAGAGTCGTTGGTATTCCCTCCGGTCTCTAGGATCCCTGTAGCGTTGCCACTGTTTTCTGTGGTGATTCTTTAGTTGGCGAATGTCTTCAAGGATAGGTGGCAGTCCGTCGTAATTTGAGTTGTAGGTGTAAGTTTGTATTGACGCTTTCTTCGCGGATTGTGAGATTACTTCCTCGAGATGTTTCACTGCCTTATCAATTCGTTCTGGGGACGCGACGTTATGGGCTGTTCTGATATGGTTATGGACTAATCTTGTGTAGTGAGCCCAATTGATTTGTTGTTCCTGTTTAGGCTTTTCACCATCGCCCAGCCAGTGTCCGAGCTTCAGCACAACGGGATTATGGTCTGACGTCAAATCTTGAATTGTTTCGATGGTAAGGCGTATGGCTGATGTTTTTTGTAATTGTTATGTCCAGAATGTCTGGTTGATATCTTGGATTGGCAGGAATATGCGTAGGTTGCGACGGCGCCAAGATAGATATGTTGCGTAGGTCAGCTAGTTCAGAGTAGTTGTTCTCCACGCCTGTTGCATCTTATAGAGTTCCAAGCTTGGTGTTTAGCATTCAGATCTCCTCCTATGAGGATTCTGGAGCCTGTAGAAAGCAATGTGTCAAGATCTTGATCTATGAGAATTCTGTTTGGAGCAAGGTAAGCTGCGAAGACATTGACTTTGCCCCCTTTTGCAAATATGGATACTCCTGTTGCCTCTATTTCAATTAGTGGAAGGTTTTGGATTGGTTGATGCGTGATGTTATTTTTGATAAAGATGGCTGTTCCTCCACCTCGAGCACCCACTCTGTCATTTCTGTAGATGTGCATTCCAGGCATTTTTATCCTGTCACTCTGTCGTAGATGCGTTTCAGTAATCAGAAAAATGGTTATGTTGTGTCGCTTTTGGAAGTCAATTAACTCGTTTATTTTACTTTTTAGCCCGTTTGCATTCCATATGACTATTTTTGTCTGATGTTCTACATTGCTGAGTTGATCCATTTTTATTCCAAAAAGGACAGAACGCATTCAGCAAATATAAGTAGTTTCTCCATGGTTCCTCTTGCTGTCTTCATTTTTTGTGCCATTCGTTTGAACTTGTATATGAATTTGTGAAAGCAATCTGTTAGCCCTTCTTCGTTGTCCGGGTTGTTACCTTCTCTGTTTGAGTTTTCGTTGTGCATTTGATGCATGTTCCGTCCTGCAGCTGCATCAGCGTATGATTTCCGGTTAAAGCGTCGTTGCGAGTCCTGTGGTCCTTCTGCTTCTTGGTGCCGGTATCTGTTACCCACCGGTGGTTGCGCTTGCCACTGGTTCCTTGTACTAGCTGGAGGCTGTTGTCTGTTGTATTTTTCTTGTTCATTGTTTCTTTGACTTCTTGGTTTTGGAGGTCGTAGGGCATTTTGGTATATGCTGCACCCTTTCCATGATGCAGCATGGTTGCCACCGCAGTTTGCGCAGGTGGCCCTTTGGTTATCTGGAAGTGTGCACTGGTTTGTGGGTGTGCAGGTTAGCGCATTTCACACATCGATAAGCCAATTGACAATATCGTGCAGTGTGTCCGATACGCTGACACCTTTGGCACTGTGGAGGTCCAAGTCTGTTGCGATATCGTTCTACTTGTATCTTGGTATAAATGAGTGATTTTTGGTCATAAATTTTTTCAGATGAAATTCCAGGTTTCAGCGATACGAGGAAAGTTGGCAAGGGGATTAGTTCCCTGCTGCTAGTATCTCTTTTCTTGAACTGATGCACTGAGATAATGTTGTATCCTAGTACGATTAGTTCTTCTTTGACTTCTTCTGCCGTAACTGTAGATGGTAAACCCTTTATCACAACCTGTAGTAGTTTATTTTCAGGCATCTGGTACGCTGAAATACTCTATTTTGTTTTCTTTGAAAAATTTCACAAGCATATGGTAATCATGTAGGTTTTCCACGTGATATTTCAGCGTTTCTCCTCGGTAGATGACTTTCAAGTTTCCTTGGATATGCTTTTTAATTGTGACATTCATTGCACGAAAGTTTTCTGTGTGCATGATCACAACTGGTGGTAGAATGTTATCAGCAGACTTAGCTGTTCCTGTTGGTTGAGTAGGTACGTCATCCATTTGAACATCAGCCTGGCTTTCACATGGCTCCGTACTCAGTGGCTCAAATCTGTTGCTTAGCAGCAACGGATTTTGTAGGTTTTCAGTCTTCTCTAGTTTTCTTTTCTTGGTGCTGTCTTTTCTGTTACTTTTAACTGTCAGGAATGGCGGCTCCTCTTCTTCTCCATAGTCTAGTTGCCAACGGTTGTCATCCATTTCGCGGTCTGAGCAGGATTCATCCACGTCCGTACCGCTACGCCCTTTTCCACTCTGCATCATTAACGTTACGCCGGGTCGTCGCCGTTGAGGTCAGTGAGGCTTACAAGTGGAACCCTTGTTGTCACCGTTAGGTATTCCCGGGTTCCAAAGTAATGCCAAGTCGTCAACAAGTCGGTAAGCACTAGTCCTAAACAATAAACCAAAACAATGTCCAGTATAACCACGCTTCGTCGTCACCAAAATATCTTCCTTGTACAGCACAATAACACTCGATAACACTCCGATCACTTCCTTCCTCCCTGTGCATTAGACTAAAAGCGGTAACGTACTGCAGATATATATTTTATGCTAACATGATGTTCTTCAGGTTAAGTTACACCTAAGGTAAATACATCAGTTATATTTTAGACTAGATGTAGGCACCTCATAATAAGTGGAGCAAAACATGGAGACTGTAATTAATACAGTTACTTAAATAATTTGGCAAGTGTGAGCTTAAGCTCGAACAATTAGTGTTCCGCGTTCTGATGACCTTGACAAACGTCTCCTAGTGACTGGTAGGTCAGAAGGCAGTCGCTGACGCGTTAGGCAGCGGTACCCGCACCACGCTACCGCTAAAACAGCTACAGCAATCTATTGTTTTACTAATATGCAATAAATTCTCAATAAAGAGCTATTTTTAATCAAATAGGGTAAATATACGGAACAATAACCTCAAACTATAACTTTTTTTGCTAGAAATGTAGAAACATTCTTATATGTATAGATTTTTAGCAACTGATGTATAAATACACGACAAGGTAGATATTGGGGCCAAATTTCAAGTCCGTAGGAAGTATAATATTCGAGATACACCCATTAAAAATAATGGTCTAAAATCGACGACATTGACTTCTTTATTTTGAAATTAAATGTTTTAAAAAAAAAAAAATATCGTATTTATCTACACAATGGGGTCTAAAAAGTCTATACTTAATATATTGGTTTCAATAAATATAAACTTTGGTTTTGCTTATTTCTATGAAAACATCTCAGAAAATAACTTTTAAAAAATTGTAGATACCCTATTTGTTTTTAGGTAAACTAAAAATAAAAAACGTGACCATTTTAATTAGACAGCGGAGCGTCAGAACTCCTGTTCCGTTTGCGTATAGAACTCTAAGCAGGAGCCTAAAATTCACGAATTACTATGGAAATTTCAGTTTTAATAAGTAAATAATGATCAAAAGCAGAAATAAATTATTTCGCCTTGTTTATATACTGAGATAAAAAGAAACTTTAAAAAAATTACAGTAATCTCAAATAATGCAATAACAAGAGTAATTTTTGTCTTAAGAGGTTGGCCGGGAATCTGAATATTATCTGTGTCTGTCGCATCAAACTATTTTAGAAGCTAGTCATTGTTCAGCGTAAAATGTTTTCAGCCTGTCTTAAATAATTTGAGTATACTACAGAATGAGGAACTGAGACGGTCACACAGGCAGTCAGTCAGAACACAACAGACAGGAACAAGAGGCGGGAACAGCGACCCTGGCAGCGCGTTGCTAGCGCTCTGGCCTCGTACTCTATGGTCGCCGCATCGAGTCCAGCCTACGGCGGGTGGTTTGATTAATGTACTGTTTCTGTTGTTCATGGTGTATGTAGAAAGTTAACAGCGACATTAGTAAAACAAATATTAGAAAACTAATTACTACACAGTCTTGGTTACATCTGTGCGCACGGCGGTGCGCCTTCCAAGTCGACTCAATGCCGGCACTGCCGACACTGTTCTCGCAGTGATTAGGGCCATTATTGTACATCAATTTCGTCATTCTTAGTGACAACACATGCCTCAGATTCCTATCATACATACCCATCACTAATCTCGGCAAACATTGAGTGTGTAAACATTCTTCGTCTTTGTTAATATTATCTTGGTTCTCCGGGGGAGCCGCGTCGATTTCTTAAAACTTAACGTTTCAGCCATCGCTCTATGGCTTTTATCAGAGGACTGCCGTATCGGTTGCCATAGCACCTTTATATAGCGCGCCCAAGCTAACCTTCCGCGATGACGTCACAGACGTTACCGCATCTAGTGTAGACCTATCGATGGGGTCGTTCCTCTTGCGTTCGTTCTTCTAAGCAGGTATGACCAAATATAGTCAAGTTTTATGGCACTATGAGCATTCATGTTGTTAAGTCTCTTTTGAATTTACAGTACTTCTCTCACCCGACTCGGCCACCATCAGCTCTCTACGGCCGCTGCGCTCATCTGGTTTTGTAAAATTAAATGTCCACTATAGACTGAATGTTGAGCTACAGTTGATTTGCTGACGTCGTTATTTTAAAAATGCCTGATGTGTTCTTTAATCTTTCCTTAACGGTGAATCATGGCTGGGCGAAATATACATCGCTACAGCTGTAGGATATTTGTTATAAACCCGATGCCTGTCTGTAATTTCTCGCTCTTGTCTTTTATTTTTACAAGTACATCTGAAATCTTCTTTTATTCCCCATATATTGGACCAATATTTTTCTTTTTTAGCAAGCGACCAATCTCATCCGTCACCCCTCGAATGTGTGGGAATTATGCCACTGGCCCGTCACTTAGTCTGCTGATCTCTTCTGTGAGCTGTTAGGTATGAAATTCGAAGCGCCACGGCGAATATTTTATCACGTGCAAAGCCACTGTCACCTTAGAAGAACATAACGTCATGCGTCAATTACGCTCCAAAAGATACGACGCGGCGTGCCAGCAAAAATACGTGAAGCGAATTCGATTGACCCAGAGGCCTAGAGAAGATAGACGTCGTCTAGTCATCTTACTCCACGACTATATTGTCTGCCAAAAATTCATAAAGACAGCGTGGCATTCCGACCTATCGTCAGCGCGGTTCAGTCTCCTACGCAACTACTTGCAAAATGTCTTGCCGATAAGCTAAAAAATTTTAGGACATATTCTTCTAACATCATAAATTCTTCAGATTTTATAAAAAAAATCGAAAACAGACACTAGGAAAGGAACGACTTGCTAGTAAGCTTTGACGTCACGTCCATATTCATGCATGCCGGTCGACGAAGAAATTAACATAATTTAGTAACATTTAGAAAATCACTGCCTTCCGCATGAATGGGCGTCACTTGGTGAATTTTTCCTCAATACTATCTTCTTCCAACACAAGAACAACTTTTACCAACAGAATGAGGGAGTAGCAATGGGTCCCATTGTGGCCGATATCATTATGGAGGCATTTGTGACTTAGATCGTCAGCAACCCTAACCTGTAACCTTCCTTTTATGTATGTTATTTCAGAAAGGAAGGAGGATGGTTCGCTGCACCATGGGGTATATCGGAAGCCTACACACACAAACCACTATTTGCTTGCTGATTCTGCAATATCCCTACCACTCATCTAACGGATGGTCCTCTTCTATTTCGAGTGTTATAGCAGGTTGTTGCCTTCACTCGTCTCTTTCCTAAAAATAAACTTTTTTTTATCATTTATCGATGCTGTTCCTTTTACTCCAACTTTAATGAAGGTTATTATTATTACACTAAATAATAATATGAAACGCACTAAATCCAATTTATTTCGTACTTGTGGCAGCAAACATCAAAACAATACAAAATCTGCAGAAAGTTCGTTTACTGATATGAATCTATATGCACCATCTTGCGAAAACTCTCATACATTTCAACCATACTTGTAGAAGATGGTGCCTCGGCACCCTAGCATCCTAAACCATGTCTAAACTGTACAGTTTACTTTTAAATTACAAGTGTATTTAGAAAATATTATGGATCGGGGTGGGCTGGTTACATGTGGCACATATGTCACAATTCACAAGACCCTCCGGCACTGAAACGCGGTATTTTAAAAACTTATCCATTCGTGTATCTGTAATTGTTGACGAATCAAACATAGCTGCTGAAAAACGTATTTTAAGAGACATGTTTCTTGCCAACGGCAACTGCCCTGATATTATCAGCAAGTTCATTGCAGCACTTGCCGGTAAAATATCACCTTGCACCTCAGCACCGACAGGAAGAGATAAACAGGCCAACCGACGATCCAGTGGCAGTATTACCATACCAATCCAAGGGGTGACGGATAATATTGGTCGCCTTCTAAAAAAAGAAAAATATCTGTCCTGTATAAAAGGCATCAAGGAAGATTTAAAATGTACTTCTAAAAATAAAAGTCAAGAGGGAGAAATTACAGACGTCGGATTTATACCAAATATCCTGCAACTGTAACCACGTTTGTATCGGTGGAATAAGACGCAACTTCAAGAAAAGACTAAATGAATACATGAGGCATTTCAAAAACAACGTCAGCAAATCGGCTGTAGCTCAACATTCTATTTTATTTGAACAGAACAGCGTAGTGGCTGTAGAGAGCAGATGGTAGCCCAGGCGAGTGAAAGAGGCACTAGAAATACGAATACAACACGAATACTGGTAGTGGCCTACAACTAGACCATTTTTGGTCATATCTGCTGAGAACCACACAAGACGAAGGAACCCAACCGGCGGTCTACGATAGGCACGGTAACGTCAGTGATGTTATCGCGGACGGTTACCAACGGCGCTGCCTCTGTTACCTAAAGGTGTAACTGACACGGCAGACCTCTCTTTTTTTTCTTATGGCTTTACGCCTCGTCATTAGAGGCGGGAAAGGATTGGAGGTAAGGAACGGGAAGGATTTAGGTTTGGCCTTTTAAAGAAAGCATCCCGGAATTCAGATGTACTGATTTAGGGAAACCACGGAAAACCCAAATCTGGATGCCCGGACCGAGATTCGAACCGGCGTCCTCCCGAACGTGAGGCCAGAGCGTTAACCGCTCACCCACCACGCTCGGTAGCAGAGCTCTCATGGTTGAAACGTTAAGTTTTAATAAATCGTCGCTGCTCCACCAGAAGGATCAAGATAATGCATACTGAATTTTCATTAATTGCTATTCTTACTTTGAAATTTTTCCATATTCAAATTTCACCGATTTTGTTACTCACTGACTGATTATCATCAATACTTTCCGAAGTCGCAGAAAGATATAAATTTGAATTTTTTTCTACATTACACATTTGTATTATAAATGGAGCTTATTAAGTTTGACTGATGTCTTAAAGTTTGCTTCATTCCTCTCTTCATTTGAAACTAGTTATATTCAGAACTCAGTCATCACAATTACACAATACTTTCCGTCGTCCTGAAATGATACATAAATACAGGATTTCATCCAGAAATCAAAAAAAAAAAAAAAAAATCTGCAGTAATGTTGATTTTTCATATATCTATCCAATAACGACAATTACAAAACAACTATATACAAATGAAACACAGTACTATGGTGGCTTGGGTCTAGATTTGAATGCAATAAAAAGGTAATGCAGAAGGCTGTTGTTTAGTGAAGGAAGTATTTTACAGCTATAAATATCATTAAAAACATCTGTTTTGTTTAAGAGTTCAAAACATTTTGTTGGAAAAAGAACATGTACTTATAAGATGGGTTAGGAGTATAAGTAACTTTTCATAGGAATAAGCAACAAATGTTTTACCACAGATTTGTAATAAACCACCTATAAATTTTGATTTGATGTTTAATAGAAGTTATAGTGTAGGAATTTATTGGAACGTTTCCAGTAACTACTGCAACAGTTCCTTGATCTCTCTCCCTCCCCAGCACAGGTCGTTCGCCGTTTCGCCATTATTGGTTTTCGCCGCCTTGTCCGCTCCGGCCTCCAATAGCACTCTGACCATGGTGGGGTGGTTCTGACGGGCTGCCCAGTGGAGCGGCGTCCAACCATCATCGTCAGTCACGTTGACGCCTGTTGTCTCCAGCAATAGCCGCGCCATTTCGACACGGCCATTCTGTGCAGCACAGTGCAGCGGAGTACTCCCCCAGTCGTTTACCCTAGCAGTGGCGTCCGCCCCGGCCGCCATCAGCGCTCTCGCCGTCTCCACGCTGTCTGTTAGTGCAGCGGCGTCCAGCCATCCTCATTCCTCGCGTCAACCTCTGCGCCGTCCAGCAGCAGCCGCACCACACTGGCGTTGCTTCCTTCAGCAGCTCGGTGTAGTGGAGTTGCCTTGTATTTGTTTATGGAGTGCCTCTCGGCGCCGGCCGCCAGCAGGGCTCTCACAGCCTCCACGTCACAGCGCAGGGCCGCCCAGTGCAGCGGCGTCGTTTCGTCTTTATCTGCGATATTGACGTCCACCCCCGCCGCTGCCAGCGTGGTGACGGCTCTGCTCCTGCCCTGCTCCGCCGCCCACAGCAGTGCAGTCCGCCCCCGCTGATCTGTGCCGCCCCCGGCGCCCGCCCCTAGAAGCGCCCTCACGGTGCGCACACTGCCCCTGTCCGCCGCCAGCAGCAGCGGCCTCTTGTCCCAGTCCTGTTCCCCCGCAGTGGTGTCCGCCCCCGCCGAGCACAGTAGCTGCGCGGTGGTCGCGTGTCCCGCCGCCGCCGCCAGCTGTAGCGGCGTCCTGCCGATCTTGTCCTTGCACTCCACCTGGGCCCCGGCCCTCAGCAGCACTCCCGCCACGCCGCCGCCTCCACACGCCGCCGCCTCGTGCAGCGCAGTCCACCCGTCACTCTCTCTCGCCGCCTCCAGGACCGCCCCCGCGTCCATCAGCATCCGCACGGCAGCAGGTTGTCCGTGCCTTGAGGCCACGTGCAGAGGCTTCGACGACGAGGCGTCAATTGTCTCGTGGGCCAGTTTCGGCCGACGCTGTAAAGCCATCCGCAGAAGGAGGAGGTATCCATTATGTAAAAGAGTGTGCATTATTGATTGAGCGTTGTATGGATCGTCCAGTTGGGATTTCGTCACCTCCAACTGACTTGGAGTGACGGCGCCAACCTCCTGGAGTTTCTCAAGTGCCGAGTAGTCACCCATTGCTTCTGGAAAACACCAGTAGGGCCAGGAACGCAAGTCCTTCTTAGTGAAAGCGCTCAATAGCTGCCTGGTGGTCACGTTCATCGCAGTCCTAAATACAGATAAAACATTTTGGCGTCAGTAATTTTATCACAGTCAAAATTATTAAATAAGCATAATTTTAACGTAAGCAAATATACTAGTGATCACCCAGCGATCGAAATTCGTCCGTAATTCATTAAGTTGTTTAGTTTCTTTCATGAAAGAGTAATAATCTAGTAATTCTCTGCATTACCTATAAAATTAAAACGATATACTCCACGCGTGACTGTATGCTAAATTTTATCTTCTAATCTAACCATACCAAATAATGAAATGTATTTATCGATGGTTCATTTGAATTCAAAATATTCATTTTCACTTATGGCCGGAAAACTGCTTTAGCTTTATGAAACATGCGCATTTAAATCTATCTATCAAAATAATTTCGTCATTTTGTGTGTTCGCTATTTAAATTTGGTCTATTATTTTGAATTTCACGCAAATAAGTATTCCTTATTTCTTGTCTCTCTCTCTCTCTCTCTCTAATGAAATTAAAAAATCAAAAGACACTTAACCAACGTTTAACATTTTCAATAATCAAATGACCATATAGTATCTGGCAGAATCGCTACATTCCTTTTCAAAGTATTCCTTTCATTTCTTCAAACATTAATCTCTACTTTATCCGAGACTTTCGTTTTACCAAAGACCACAGAGTGTCTCAATGCGGGGAATTCACGTAACAACGTTGGCTATTTCCTATTTCACGCGCACACACTCGTTCGCAAATTAATTTTTTATTTTAATAATCTATTTGTAACATGTATTAACTATGCTTCTTATATTTTTGGGTGGGGTGGGATATTCTCCACCAGTGAAAAACTGTTACTGGCCAGTTGAAATTTGGATTAACTGTTTCCTTATAGTGTTCTCTTCAAGTTAAGCACTCTCCTTTTCCGGAAAAGTCACCACGAATTAAATTAAAAATGCCGAAATATGGGATGCTCCGCAACCGCGAAATGTTAGCAGCACTGTAAAAATGACACAAAAATTATCAGTACAGGGATCATATCAACCTAAATAGGTTCGTTTTGTCATAGTGATCATGGTTAGGTTGAAAATCGGCCTGGACCAAGAGTAAAAAGTTTACGGGAAATTTGTTCTGCGCAGCCCATGTCGCAAACAACAGAGCCAAACTGCGCATTTGTTAACAACTGAAGCAATCGATTATCTCTGACTGCTTATATCGATTCCAAGGTTTGTAAAATATATTATATATAATTTTAGCTTTCTGTATTTCTTTAAGTTTCTCCGTTCGCCCAATATTCTGGCCGCTAGCTGCGCTATTTACCAGCCCTCGAAATGTTGCTTCTTGCTTCTATATAAGTTCAGAGATTAATTTCGACTGTTTTGTTTCACCAAAGAAGACAAAGTAAGGCCGCTAGCTGCGCCATCCACCAGCCATCTGAGCGAACCACATAGGCGAGCGAGCGTTATATTTTCTTAATTTAATGTATTTGTAACGCATATTATATATAGATTTTAGCTTCCTTCACTTCTTCTCCATATAATCTTTAACTATGCCAAATCTCACACTTCTCCGTGAGCTAAATATTCTTAAAAATGTAACATAACTTTTTTCTTAGCATATTAATATATAGATGACCAAAGATGTGTGTGTCATAACAAGCCACACAAAATATGTCTAAACTTTTCGTAACTGATATAAACTGTACCAATTAAGATGCAGTGCTCCACAAGGGAAATAAGAGGCGCTCTCACAGCAGAAGCTACTTGTGCGGATCTGTCAACAGGACAGACTGCTAGCTTGCTATCGTGTCCACTGTTTCCTGTGGCCTCCACACCACAAATAATAAACAACGTGGATAATCAAACTATTTACTACATATTTTAATGTCATGAGTTACAGAAAAGCAACAGTCGTAGATTCTGGATCCAAATGGCACATGAAATACTCTTCCAGAGAGCATTTCACAAGGCTATCCTGTCCCGTCCTCCTGAAATACGGTTTTACACAAATTCGTTACTTTAGTTTCTGATTGAACACTACTAAACGGCAACTCTATTTAAAGATAAATATTTTTTCATTTGCTTTAATGCAAAAAATTTGAAATTATAACAAGGAACTTTGACGGATTTGTTACACAAGAAGCGCAACCCCTCGAATAGAGGATCATCGAAGCCCTGGGGTCATTATTAATTAGCCATTTTCTTCGTGTGTACAGAAATTTTTTCTGCGGTTGTAGGGTACTAAAAACTTCCTAAATCAAAATAAACTTTACTGAATATACTGATACAAGCTTTGACAATATATTTCTGTGAAAGACTGCAACAAAGGTTTCCAAACAAAGTATTACTTTAATTTACTACATGGCATCCTACATTGTGGTTACAGCTTCGTGTGCGATTTCCTGTCATTTAGGCTAAAGAACTACTCGCTACACGAAACAGAATCAGTATTACTATTATCTGGGACTGAGTGCATCATCCACTGACTGTCTCTCTTCACACTTACTTTACCTTTACAATAATGTATCATTTAAATGATCTTAATCGTGGTCCCCGCGTGCCGAACTTCCAGATTATTGTTTCCCACAATCATCTAGACAAATGATGGGATGGTTCCCAATCTCCGCCTGAATTCACAAACAGAAATATACTTATCACACATACCACTAATTACCCGCTTAAAACAGAGATGTCAACATTGGAAACCAGCCGTGAAAATGAGCAAATCCTGTAAGATGATATGCCAAATAAAGAGAAAATGTTGAAACATTCTAGCAATAATCATCATTAACTTAAGGTTTGAGATTATTTGTTCAGCACTCCATTCACTGTGTGCATTACCTACACAAAAAAGTACGCCTCTCATTTATGCTTTAATCAAGTGCCAGTTAATGTTAATGGTAATATCATGCCTTCCCCCTACTACCGACGACTAAAGCCAGTGATGGACACTGCAGTTATGGACACTGCAGTTGCACGAAGCTTATGTGGTTATCCTTCTTTTTAAATTTAAATTAAACCACTGGCGAAACGTCACGACCAGTGATACTCAATGCGACCTTTGCGACATTGGTTAACTGGAATATCAGCTCTGTAGGCCTATAACAGTTATTGTTGCGGAACTAAAATTTCGTAACTGTAAAAATGCAAAAGTACTTACACAACTTAGTGTTTTCTGTGCTAACAGAAATTTAGCTGTAGAATTATTGTTAGCACAATCAACATATTGCATAATATGACCTTTGATCTCGAAGTAGAGGTTCTTAATAACTATCCCAATTTTATACAACACACTGAGCTATGGTCGATAGTAGCGGAGCTACCATACTCTCCCGTTACAGGAGAAACCTGATTCAACTCAAGTCACAGATTTACACCCTGTTCACTCATCATCAAAAAGATGAAAATCAGTACCACAGTCGGTCGGGAAATTTCTCACAGTTGAATCTCAACCTGCCATTTGCGGTATGTCCGCTAGTTGGCTGTACTGGGGGCAGAAGCTGAGAGAATTGCTCAAAATGCTGAAGAACAATGCCTGGCGGGTGCATTACTTTCAGTCTTACACGTTTGAATATCAAAATATAAAGATCACGTGACTCATCTGAACTGCTAGTAGCGCCTCTTGCTACCAAGACTGTTAATTCGCGGCTCTCAGCTCTGTTTCATCTAAATAGGCAAACAAATTCGCCTGGAATAATCTACAAAATACATTGAGGCCCCGTATTGGATTCCATTCCTGGTGTTGGCTGGAGCTTGTAAATGCTTGTGTTATTCGACCTTGTCAAAGGTCGCTTTATGAGTGTCGAGCAGTGGCCCAAACAATTATAGAAGAAAAAGAATGCGAAGTTGAAAGTTATGTCCATATTGCCGATTTCGCAAAACTCAATATTCCAATTTAAAAAATAAATGAACATACAAGATTTTTTTTTGTGATGCGGGGTCATAGGCTGCAGCCTATCATGCTTAAATGCTCTCTCGACAAGAGTGATATCTCATAACCGTTTAGAATATTCCAGTACGAAATTCAAATATTGGCTTTATTGTACAAATTCTTAATAAATATTATAACTGCAATAATTGTCCTTTCAGTAGATAATTTTATTAAAATATCTACAGTGACTGCGTACCACCACAGTGTATGGTAAAGTTTGAAAAAAAAAACAAACAAAAAAACACACAACACACAAATCAGGATAAAATAAAAGATAAAAAACGATGACTTGTTTATTAGGTGCGAGACTTGTATTTGCCATTCGGCTGAGTACGTCGGACTAATCCCCTTCCAATGGGATCCGCTATCACTCGGTCGTATTCGGCCGAGCAGGTCGTGTCCAGTGGTCGCGTTACAATGCCTCTACCTGTCTCGGGATTAGCGCGTCATATTCGGACGTGTGTGGCCGAACAATCGGTTGGGCGAATTCGGTGCCAGTGGACAACCGGCCTAAAACAGACGAGGCTTCTTGCACCACGCGGTGGTCGAGTCGACGCATCGGCCAATGTAATTCAATGCGGCAAAGCAGACGACGCCACGCCGCGTCACGGCCGACTGAAGAAAATTAATCAGAAATGGAGATTTTTTCCTCCTTTTTTGTATCATTACACTTTAAGGCCTGGGCACACAGAACGCGACAAGTGACAGCGGCAAGTGGTCGTTCTCTCGTCGCGGCGATACGCGATTTTGGTACGTCACACAGGACGCGACAACTCTACAGCGATAAATGCCATGCTAGTGAAACTCTCTATCGGGAAGAGATCTGTACTTCTCCATTTCTTTCTTAATAAGTTTTCTTGGGCTAGGAAATTCTTAAAACATGTCAAGTGATGAGGAGACTCTACTTATTTTGTTCGCACTAAAAATGGTCTGGGTTCCTGATATCAATAAGAAGAGAGAATGCCTTGGTGAATACCACCGCATTTGCCGGGGACTGGTATCACAAGAAGATAGATTTTATACATATTTTTCGTATGTCTCGAGAATGCTTCGAGAAAATACACAATCTGTTAAAATCAACTATATTGCACCACGAACTGGAGAAAAGTAATTGGTACAATAGAAAGATTAGCCATTTGGATGACAGTATGAGGTATGTTCTGTTCATTTAATATATATTCTTAAAAACAAAACAAAAACGACACTGCCAAAACCAGGGCCGGTGCTAGGGGGGGGGGGGGGTTAAGCGAGGCAAAAGTATCCCGGGCCTGTGCCCCCGAAGGGGGCTCCTCTGCCAGAGTGTCTAATTAAATAAAAATAAAACTTTAAAAATCTTGCTTAAGAAGGTGTAATTTGATTTTATTGCCTTAAAATTTAAAAGTTTAATATAAATAATTTTGTTGGGGGGGGGGAGGAGGAGGGGTGCTAAGAATCCTTACCTGGGGCCCGAAAATCTTAGCGCCCTGGCCAAAGCCCGTGACCTCTAAGTGATTTTCAATTTTATCACTTCCCAGCTCTTCCCCCCTGCAGGCAGTTGTGTCATTTGCGTGGAGGTCAATATTAAGAAATACCCCTAAAACCAGGAGTTTCGTCACAAAGTGAAATATTCACAATAAAATATACAATTTATTATTGACAATGTATTTCACAATAAAAAGATAGGCTCAAATACAAGCATTATTTATTTTAAATAATTACAGCGTAAACAAACAAACATAAAGTGAGAAACTAAGAAGAAAAAATACAAT
>JARYHS010006964.1:14734014-14773468 GCA_031002005.1 Vandiemenella viatica | reverse complement strand
GACTTTTCCGGAAAAGGAGAGTGCTAAGCGTGAAGAGGACACTATAAGGAAACAGTTAATCCAAATTTCAACAGGTCAGTAACAGTTTTACACTGATGGAGAATGTCCCACCCCACCCAAAAATATAATAAGCATAGCTAATACATGTTACAAATAGATTATTAAAATAAAAAATTAATCAGCAAACTTGTGTGTGCGCCTGAAATAGGATCGGAGTCAACGTTCTTACGTGAATTCCCCGCATTGAGACACTCTGTGGTTTTTGGTAAAACGAAAGACTCGGATAAAGTAGAGATTAATGTTTGAAGTTATGAAAGGAATACTTTGAAAATGAATGTAGCGATTCTGCCAGATACTATATGGTCAATTTGATTATTTAAAATGTTAAACTTTGGTTAAGTATCTTTTGATTTTTTTAATTTCAGTAATTTCATTAGAGAGAGAGACAAGAAATAAGGAATACTTATTTGCGTGAAATTCAAAATGATAATAGACCAAATTTAAATAGCGAACACACAAAATAACGAAATTATTTTGATAGATACAGTTAAATGCGCATGTTTCATAAAGCTAAAGCAGTTTTCCGGCCTAAATGAACCATCGATACATACATTTCATCATTTGCTATGGTTACATTAGAAGCTAAAATTTAGCATACAGTAACGCGTGGAGTGTATCGTTTTAATTTTATAGGTAATGCAGAGAATTACTAGATTATTACTCTTTCATGAAAGAAACTAAACAACTTAATGAATTACGGTCGAATTTCGATCGCTGGGCGATCACTAGTATAGATTAAATGTATGTATTTTTTTTCCCAGGTAAAACAATTTTCAACAAATATTTTTCATTGTTTTTGCTCCACTCTCAAGCTAATCCTGCTACACCCTTGGAAAGTTGGGCAAATAGAGTGACCAACGCATTATCAATTGTATCTATCATATGCTAAAACACGTTCATTGTAAACAATTCTTCCGGATCTGTTGCTATCCCATTTACAGTTCATACTCAAAAATCTTACGTTCTTCGGCATCTGACTAGGTTAATAATAGGAAATGTTCCAGTCTGAGAATCAATTTCTCTGTCTGTTATCAGAGCAGTTACGCTTTCTCAAATTCCGAGCTGTTTATCAGCAACTGTGAAGAGTTTCATAAATCCGCTTTCAGTCTACATAGCCTTTGCTTACAATGTTTACTTGAAACAATGTATTTTAAAAAGTCACCACTGTAATTATGAACTCAAATTGCTCCATGATCTGGGTAAATGAAAAGGCATCTGCTGAATAATTCGTTTCAGAAGGACGTCACGAACTGAAGAGTAGTGATAACGAATTGTAGCGATGCTAGAAACTCTATTTTGAAACGAGTTTTGCACATTTTTTGGCGATAGTCCTTCGAAGTGCCTGAATACCACTTCCCATCGCTTTGTTGATCGAGAGAATAAAACAAATATTCTTAAAAGAAATCCGGACAAGGAAACCGATTTAACTGATGTTTTGGCTGCACTTGCTATTACCAAATTTAATGACAGTTACATGGATTAAAAAATGCTCGAAGATACTGGTTCATTTTGTTTTGGTCACATTTGTTTCCTCCTACCATAATGGATCAACTGTCATATCTTTGGCCTCGATAATCGTTCAAATCCAAATCGAACTATTGCAAAGTATCAGGGCAGTGAGTCCAGCTCCCAGGTCCCAAAGAGTCACTTTCCGGATTGTAGGCACAGTGAAATACTCACGCACCTAGACATCGTCTTCATTAATGTCAACAAAATCAATCTCAAAGATAATTGTTCGCCGTGACATACATCAGGAGTTCAATTCAGTATGACTGAAAATATGTAGATGACCCAACCATAGTCAAAATTTTATTACGAACTTCATTCGTTTTGAATACATTTGCCAATATAATAAGACATTAGTCCCGTTATTAGCAATACGGCGGAGATGCTGCCATCATCACAGGATCATATTTTCCTAGTAGGACTACCCAGGAAGTTACCATCATTAGAAGTATTTAGTATTTCAGATCTGAATCTTCCTCTGAACAAGACATCATTCATTAGAGGATGGCGACCCAGTGTGATTTTTCGGCTTCAGTCTGTATTTACAAATGCTTGTCTACCACACTGGAGTTATTTAATGGAATCAACGCTTCTGTGGTGTGATTGTGATCTGAGGAAGTTTCGTGAGTTTTGAGACGCTCTGATAAGTAACTCCAGTCATAGAATCTTTCTTTTCCCAAATAAAAATGAGACCTTCTGTTGAATAAACAATATATAAACAATATACTTTATCAGCAGATTTAGATTAAACAAGCTATCTACAAGTTTCTCCATTTGGTGATACTCTTTGAAAATGGGTATTTGAAAAATGGCATCAATGATTTTTTTTCTTGTATTTTTTCGTTGCTCGAATAATTATTTCATCTTTTGAACAGCAGACGACGTTCCAGCCATAGACAAATCTTCTCGCACATGCTGCTTTTTATCGTGATCCTCGTCTGAATAACTTCCATTAAAAGTTTTCTTTCGTCTTGTGTTGAACTAGTTCTGGTAACGACGATTCAGATGACTTCTAAATAAAAATTTGTTAGCAATTTCGAAGTATTCTCAGTTTAGTCTTGGTTTTCTTTTCTTTTCAAGTACTGTGAGCCATACAGGTTTTTTTTTGGGGATTAATATATCTGTAAAAGACAGATAAGCTTTGTAAATATTTGCGATACCAAAGTTAGTTGTAATCACCGAGGATCTAATATGGTAGAAAGAGGTAAGTAGGTTGAATCTCGTCCCATGCACATGGAACCGCATGCATGAACTTCAAGACTACGGCTGAAAAGGCAAGAAACAGGTGCGGGAGGCGCGACGCGGCACCGGAGGGTGCTAACTTTTTAGCGAGTTGTGATTTTTATGATACGAGTAACTCGAACTGACTCGAGTAGCAATTCGATTGACTCTATTCTATGATGGCATACGACTATGCATTATGCTGAAACTCTTGCTTTCATAAAATTTCTTGATGATGTGTGTTAAAATAATATACGATGGTGAGTCAAATGAAAACCTTAAATTTGTAATAAAAATCGAAATTTCACGCCGTTATCCTGTAAGTTGGTAAGCGTGCTACAAGCAGCGTGCATAGTGCAGATGCACAAATACCGTCGCAGTATCAGTATGAAGATGGCTGCCCCACTTGAGACTTGCACCAGGGAAGAACAGCGTTCTGTTATTCGGTTTTTGAGTAGTGAAGGTGTGAAACATATTGAAATTCATCGAAGAATGAAGGTTCAGTACGGTGATGCATGTTTGTCACAGTATCAAGTCTACGAATGAAGTAGGAAGTTCGCAAATGATGTGACTTCAGTGGAAGATGCTCCTCGTCCAGGTCAGGCACAACGAGTTGTGACTCCACAGAACATTGCAGCAGTTGAAGCCATAGTGATGGAAAGCCGCCGAGTGACACTGAATTACATTGAAGCATGTTTAAAGATTAGTCATGGTTCAGCACACCACATTGTGCATGATGTGCTCCAGTTTCACAAAGTGTCTGCAAGATGGGTGCCACGGCAGCTGACTCCTGAAATGAGAGAACGACGTGTTGATGCTTGTGAAGAACTTCTTCGGCGCTTTGAACGAGAAGGTGATGGCTTCTTTGCAGAATCGTTACTGGGGCAAAACCTGGGTTTACTTCCACCAACCGGATACGAAGAGAGCGAGCAAGGAATGGCGCCATTTCTCATCACCAAAACCAAAGAAGTTTCGAACAGTACCATCAGCAGGGAAGGTTATGCTGACTCTCTTTTGGGACGAAAAAGGCGTCATTTTGGAGCATTTCATGCCTTGAGGGACCACTGTCACCAGTGCATCATACACAGGTCTCCTAAAAAATCATCTTCGGCCTGCAATCAAATCAAAGCGACGTGGATTGCTGTCATCCGGTGTCCTTTTGCAACATGACAATGCAAGGCCCCACACTGCCCGTACAATGGTTGCAACAATCACAGACCTGCATTTTGAGTGTCTTCCTCATCCACCATACTCACCAGACCTTGCCCTAAGTGATTTCCTTATGTTTGTACCTCTTAAAGAAGCAATGGCAGGAAAGAAGTTCCGTTCTGATGAAGAGGTACGCCACGCGGTGCATGAGTGGTTGCGCGGACTACCAAAAGAATTTTTTTTCGAAAGGAATTTATGCACTTTGTAAGCGCTGGAGGACTTGCATTAAGCGTGGGGGAGATTATGTTGAAAAGTGATACAGCTTTGTACCACTTCTGAACAATAAATAATATTTAAGGTTTTCATTTGATTCACCCTAGTAAGAATAGCAAACTGGGTTATTATACAATTTATTTTTCATTTTTTGCGGAGACGGTCTCTCGCTGCATTTTCGGCGCCCCCCACATGAGGGCGCCCGGTGCGGTCGCACCTATCGCACCGCCCTAGGGTCGCCCCTGATCACTTATTCCTTGTTACCTGACACCCTACAAGATTTTCATCAGGCTTTATTAGAATGATATGCAACATGTTTGGTACCCTCATATTTTGCTCTACCATTTGTTTAAAATCACCTTCTTTATTAAGTTATTTGCAAATTTCTGTTCCCTTGTGCTATTTATCTTATTTCCTACCTAGTTATCACCTGGTAAAAATAAATGCCCTCCAATAATAACCATTCAACGCTCACGTCTAAACTGTGAATATGAACTTAGTTTCTCTCCAGGAATCTCACCTCCATCATTCATTCTTCCTCTATGGTAAGCAGCCAATACCCTGATTTCTTTTCTTTTTTATCACCCCAGAAATCTACCCCTAGTAACTCATGGTCATGATCTATGAACACTAGAGTACTATAGTAATCTTCCCTAACCAGTACGAATACCCCTCCTCCAATTGCTCATCTGTTTCTGCGATTCAATCTATAACCTTCAGGGAAATCCTCACTGTCTAGTACTCCTTCTTTTAACCAAGACACTACACCTACGAGTATAATAATTTGTGGTTCATGTATCTCTATTAAGTTTGCAAATTATACACTTTGTTTTTTAAACTTCTTCAGTTCACCAATAACACCCTTATTTTTGGTTTTGTGGTTTTTTCCAGTTGTAACCTATCCCGTCATTATTTCACTAGCTTCATCTGTTTCTTTAGCATTTGTATTTTATCCAATAGTGCATTAAAATCAGTAACCCTTTGATCACTTAATCTTATCCCCTCACCAGTAGCCCCTAACCTAAAAAAGTCACAGTTCTTACCGAATTTTAAATCGAAGTGGGCTCCCTTACAGCTTTAGATAACAACTCAGAAATTACTCCCTTTCCCCTTCTATATAGGTGTAGGCTATGCCTAGTAAAACTCCACCTGCCATTGGTGTTCACAGGCACAACCCCCAAAACAGAAGTAATGCTTCTTCCAAGTAGCATCTCTGCTTCCACATTTACCCGCCTCACAACGTGATTCAACTGTGGCTGGTCATGGTGACTTAGAATCTGCATGAGTTCTACCCTGGCATGCGGTGCCTCCTTCAACAGCTTCCTCAGGAAACTCTCTATACAATAATTCCCATTTCTATCAATACTGCTTCCCACTGTCACTATCACTACTCTATCGTCCTTACGGAAACTCCTACAAAGTGAACCTACATCCTATATTACCAGACCTAAAGTTGCACTGGGTTTGAGAAATCTTGTTACCTAGTAGCCTGTGTGTGACTGATCCTGCAGAAGAGGATCTACACCTCTCCCATTATTACTACCTAGCAGCAAAACCTTTTTCTTACCATTCGTTCCTTCTACGCTTATATTTATATAGGCCTGCTGCACCTTACTTACTCTTACATCCATACGAGGCTCTTCCCAATATTACTCTTGTAACAGGTCAAACCTATTTCTGGAGGCACTAGCTTCTTCATCCTGTTAACCATATTTCTCCTACGACCTCTTATCTGGTCTCATCCATCCATTACATCCTCCTCACTAAACCCGACATTTCTACTTTCTGCCTACAAAGGCAGAGCTTCTATACACACAGCATACACAGTCACAGCCTCCATAGAAACAACGTCAAAAGGATAATCGTCTACAGGCTGAGTCCTCAAAGGCTCGTACCTTAAGGGTCTTCACCTTTAAACGCAATTACCTGATCCATTCAACCAAGCCTACAAAGATTCTCCTGCACTGATTTTTTCCTACCTGCTCCTAACGTTGCCTATCATTACAACAGGGCAGCCAATACCCCTGCGGAGCGTCATTTAATTCCCTCTTTCCCATTGCACCACTTTTCCAATGAGTACACTTTTTACACCCATTGAAATCCAAACCATTCACCACACGACTGCGACAGGTGCCACACTTTCCAGGCATGACATTCCCCAAAACAATAACTACTGGTATCACTCTAACGAACCTTAAGGATAAAATTACGTAATTCTATATTTCTTAAATTTAATTAATAGTCTAAAATGAAAAAAAAAATATTCATCGCATTACCGATAATTTTTATATAAGTTTTTTCTTTTAGGTCCCTTTGTTGTAAATAATAACTCGGTTAACAATACTTACTTAAAAAAAACATACAGTTGAAAATTCATTTGAAGATTGAATTTCATAGGCATACACCAGGCGGCGCTGGAAGGCACGAGCAAAGTCATCACCATGTTGGCAGCGGCGGGGTCTTTCGTCAATGTCGGAGATAAAAACGAGTGGACGCCTCTGCACTGGGCCGCACAACACGGTGATGAGGAGGTCGTGAGAGCCCTGTTGGCTGCTGGGGCTGGGAAGAACAGCAGGGACAAGGCCGACAGGACGCCGCTATACCTGGCGGTGCAGCAAGGCAAGAGCAAAGTCGTCACCATGTTGGCAGCGGCGGGGGCTTTCGTCAATGTCGGAGATAAAGACGAGTGGACGCCTCTTCACTGGGCCGCACAACACGGTGATGAGGAGGTCGTGAGAGCCCTGTTGGCTGCTGGGGCTGGGAAGAACAGCTGGGACAAGGCCAACAGGACGCCGCTATACCTGGCGGTGCAGCAAGGCAAGAGCAAAGTCGTCACCATGTTGGCAGCGGCGGGGGCTTTCGTCAATGTCGGAGATAAAGACGAGTGGACGCCTCTGCACTGGGCCGCACAACACGGTGATGAGGAGGTCGTGAGAGCCCTGTTGGCTGCTGGGGCTGGGAAGAACAGCAGGGACAAGGCCGACAGGACGCCGCTATACCTGGCGGTGCAGCAAGGCAAGAGCAAAGTCGTCACCATGTTGGCAGCGGCGGGGTCTTTCGTCAATGTCGGAGATAAAAAACGAGTGGACGCCTCTGCACTGGGCCGCACAACACGGTGATGAGGAGGTCGTGAGAGCCCTGTTGGCTGCTGGGGCTGGGAAGAACAGCAGGGACAAGGCCGACAGGACGCCGCTATACCTGGCGGTGCAGCAAGGCAAGAGCAAAGTCGTCACCATGTTGGCAGCGGCGGGGGCTTTCGTCAATGTCGGAGATAAAGACGAGTGGACGCCTCTTCACTGGGCCGCACAACACGGTGATGAGGAGGTCGTGAGAGCCCTGTTGGCTGCTGGGGCTGGGAAGAACAGCAGGGACAAGGCCGACAGGACGCCGCTATACCTGGCGGTGCAGCAAGGCAAGAGCAAAGTCGTCACCATGTTGGCAGCGGCGGGGTCTTTCGTCAATGTCGGAGATAAAAACGAGTGGACGCCTCTGCACTGGGCCGCACAACACGGTGATGAGGAGGTCGTGAGAGCCCTGTTGGCTGCTGGGGCTGGGAAGAACAGCTGGGACAAGGCCAACAGGACGCCGCTATACCTGGCGGTGCAGCAAGGCAAGAGCAAAGTCGTCACCATGTTGGCAGCGGCGGGGGCTTTCGTCAATGTCGGAGATAAAGACGAGTGGACGCCTCTGCACTGGGCCGCACAACACGGTGATGAGGAGGTCGTGAGAGCCCTGTTGGCTGCTGGGGCTGGGAAGAACAGCAGGGACAAGGCCGACAGGACGCCGCTATACCTGGCGGTGCAGCAAGGCAAGAGCAAAGTCGTCACCATGTTGGCAGCGGCGGGGGCTTTCGTCAATGTCGGAGATAAAGACGAGTGGACGCCTCTTCACTGGGCCGCACAACACGGTGATGAGGAGGTCGTGAGAGCCCTGTTGGCTGCTGGGGCTGGGAAGAACAGCAGGGACAAGGCCGACAGGACGCCGCTATACCTGGCGGTGCAGCAAGGCAAGAGCAAAGTCGTCACCATGTTGGCAGCGGCGGGGGCTTTCGTCAATGTCGGAGATAAAGACGAGTGGACGCCTCTTCACTGGGCCGCACAACACGGTGATGAGGAGGTCGTGAGAGCCCTGTTGGCTGCTGGGGCTGGGAAGAACAGCAGGGACAAGGCCGACAGGACGCCGCTATACCTGGCGGTGCAGCAAGGCAAGAGCAAAGTCGTCACCATGTTGGCAGCGGCGGGGTCTTTCGTCAATGTCGGAGATAAAAACGAGTGGACGCCTCTGCACTGGGCCGCACAACACGGTGATGAGGAGGTCGTGAGAGCCCTGTTGGCTGCTGGGGCTGGGAAGAACAGCTGGGACAAGGCCAACAGGACGCCGCTATACCTGGCGGTGCAGCAAGGCAAGAGCAAAGTCGTCACCATGTTGGCAGCGGCGGGGGCTTTCGTCAATGTCGGAGATAAAGACGAGTGGACGCCTCTGCACTGGGCCGCACAACACGGTGATGAGGAGGTCGTGAGAGCCCTGTTGGCTGCTGGGGCTGGGAAGAACAGCAGGGACAAGGCCGACAGGACGCCGCTATACCTGGCGGTGCAGCAAGGCAAGAGCAAAGTCGTCACCATGTTGGCAGCGGCGGGGGCTTTCGTCAATGTCGGAGATAAAGACGAGTGGACGCTTCTTCACTGGGCCGCACAACACGGTGATGAGGAGGTCGTGAGAGCCCTGTTGGCTGCTGGGGCTGGGAAGAACAGCAGGGACAAGGCCAACAGGACGCCGCTATACCTGGCGGTGCAGCAAGGCAAGAGCAAAGTCGTCACCATGTTGGCAGCGGCGGGGGCTTTCGTCAATGTCGGAGATAAAGACGAGTGGACGCCTCTGCACTGGGCCGCACAACACGGTGATGAGGAGGTCGTGAGAGCCCTGTTGGCTGCTGGGGCTGGGAAGAACAGCAGGGACAAGGCCAACAGGACGCCGCAATACCTGGCGGTGCAGCAAGGCAAGAGCAAAGTCGTCACCATGTTGGCAGCGGCGGGGGCTTTCGTCAATGTCGTAGATAAAGACGAGTGGACGCCTCTGCACTGGGCCGCACAACATGGTGATGAGGAGGTCGTGAGAGCCCTGTTGGCTGCTGGGGCTGGGAAGAACAGCAGGGACAAGGCTAACAGGACGCCGCTATACCTGGCGGTGCAGCAAGGCAAGAGCAAAGTCGTCACCATGTTGGCAACGGCTGGGGCTTTCGTCAATGTCGTAGATAAAGACGAGTGGACGCCTCTGCACTGGGCCGCACAACATGGTGATGAGGAGGTCGTGAGAGCCCTGTTGGCTGCTGGGGCTGGGAAGAACAGCAGGGACAAGGCCAACAGGACGCCGCTATACCTGGCGGTGCAGCAAGGCAAGAGCAAAGTCGTCACCATGTTGGCAGCGGCGGGGGCTTTCGTCGATATCGCAGATAAAGACCAGCAGACGCCTTTGCATTTGGCAGCACAACACGGTGACGTGGCGTCGCTGGACAATGCAACCAATCAGGGTCACTCCTCCGTGGCCAGAGCGGTGCAGGAGGCTGAAAGGTACAAGAGGGCGAGATACAAGTAGGAACAGACAGCGCCTGACCTGTGTTGTGGAGAGCTGAATAAACTGCTCATGTAGGTACAGAGTATCTTCCAATTTATCTGTACTTAAAACTTCCTTCAAATTTAAATAAATGAATTATTTGTGATTCTATTATTGAAAATCTATTCCAAACTGTTTTTAATTACTATTGAGCCAGCGATTTTACTAATTTACACATATTTCCTACGTATTACTTGTTCATACTACTCAGTCAATTAAAAATAATTTCGAATGTCCTTTTTAGTCATAATATTGATACTATTTTACGAAACAGAGTTTCTTTAACTATATGTACTGTTATGGAATACTTTATGTGTTAAATAAGAACTGGCTGTATTACGTTTCAAATGATTTTGTATTTTAACCTTCATGGAACCCATTATTCACACCCCCTCCTTTTTTTTTAATGAAATGTCTGCTGGCACCGCAACAATATTACATTTAAATTACTTCTCTTTTTTTACATTTGTCACTATTACATAAATATATTTAAAATAACCAGCATTGGATGATTTGAGGATGTAACCATTTATTTGTAACATATTACCAGTTTTCAGTACTGTGAGAAGTTATTGTGGAATTGTAATGATTTAAGTTACTTCCAAAGTAAGTATAGAAAGGAATAAAATTTAAGACACCAGTCAGATGTAGTAAGTTTCGTGTAAGTCTCTAACATAGGAAGATACTGGACTATAAAGCGATTTCACTATTAGATTAGATTTTTTTTTTTTTTTAACTGCTTTACGTCTCTTAACAGCGAGGTCTTTAGAGACGGGATTAGATTAGAAATGGGGAAGATATATGGATATTTTAAGTCTTCTACGTTTCTTAATATTTGGTTGTCGAACCTTATCTGTGTCCTAAAGTTCGGCTTTCTAAGACAAGTGTTATTGCTTTAAAATTTAAAAGACCATCACTGACGGCAAACTCGGTGAAATTTGCTTATGAATAAATTTTAAAGTAGGAACAGAAACGTAGCAAAATTAAATGTGTTTACCAAGATTAGTAATGTCTCTGTATAACAGAAATTTAAGGCATGTAGTGACATTTAGACCGAGAAAACTTAGGTACAAAAATGGCACGATTCGGTGCGAGAGTAGGTTAGGTAGTGCCGCCGTTGATAAAACCAAGATCTTTTCGCTATATTTCAGTTTCAAATATTTGTTTGAATAGTGCCCATTCAGCTTTCTATACACACAGTGGACAACAGAAAACATGTAGTAGAATTGGTTAGATCCACGCGCGTACTAGTCGAGACTCGAAATAAACAAAAGTTATCGGAATTTTTAACGAGGCGAATCACGCTGCTTTCTGTACGAGTCAAAGATGCGAGAACACGAAGTATTACGACGAAGGCCGCTGTCGCAAGAGGAGTCAAAATGTGAACGAATGAGAGGATTGTGCATTACAATTCTCCCATGAATCGCAGCCGGAAGTATTTTTACCTGCAACCAAATTGATGTTCCAGTCCCATTTCATGTTGTCTTGTACTGTTACGGCCAAATACTTCATATAATTAACTATATCAATAACTGAACTGTTCACTTTGAATTTCTGAACAAACAGATTCATTTTGTTAGTTATACACATTCCCATGCCCTTTTTAGTGTCAGTTGCCAATCGCAGCACTATGTCTAAATAACATTCACATCGCTCTTAATTTCTGAGTGATCGGCTAATTCCTTACTTCCTTAGATATGAAGCATTTTCAAACTATTATTAACGTTGTCTCCGAGACCGTTTATAAGAATTAAGAATAGAAATGGTCCTAAGGGATGCCCGATGTAATATTAGATTAGAAGAGGCATCTCCATTAACGACTGACATGCTGCGACCGACCAGTGAGAAATTTCTTTATCCATTCACAAAGCTAATCCAACATACCGCACGTTAGAACCTTCGCTAAAACTCGTTTGTGTGGCATATAGTCGAAAGCCTTCTGAAAATACAACAACAAAAAATCATCAACGGAAGAAATTTGGACATCCCGTTTAGGAAAATAAAGGAATTCACCCTCTGTGCCTTCAGACCATACAGATTTTATGAACTGCCAAAAAATCCACAATAAAATATTTCTATGAGCTTGATTTTGACCGCCATATAGGCTCGTACATACAGTGTGGCCAGATTACTTTGTCGGCCTCTGCTCCCATCAAATGGAGAATTTGTCTCAGTTTTTTAACTCTATACAGGGATTGTTGATATCGTTATGGTCATTTTATATGTATCTTTGCCCTCTAGTGTTCTTTTTCAAAAGCAACTGTTCAGCTGTTGCACCTATACTGCAAACCATATTGTAGATTGTAACAATCTTTGGCCACGATTTTACCTCTACATATCGCACGTGAAAAGGATAAATGTCGAATCATAATGTCTCTGAAGGGATCAGAATTATGATTCATTTTTTAAATTTTCTTTGGGTATACTCCTTCATTTTAACCTATGTGTAAATGGCTGTGATTATTGAAACAAATTTTATTCACATTCATATTATGTTGATAAAATCATGCTATTATTTAATTTTGAATATTTAATCTTGTAAATTCTAGAATTATCTGTTGCATAAATTAATGTTTGGTGTTGATCCATCTGCTATTACCGTAACATATATTTTATTACACTTGCACCTTTGTAGGATGAGAGAAATTTTTAGTTAAAAAATTGTGTCAGTTATATATTTCCAAGATTTACTACCATAGCAACTGTTTGACGGAACGATTGCTAACTATATTTTATTCCATTTGTATAAATTTGCTATGAGCCATGTACATAACGTTTGTCAATATCTGAAGATAACTTTATAATTAACCTTTTAACTAATTTTCAAACAGGAATCTTTCTCTTTTGAACAGTTCTCAAGTTGATTCAATAGTTAGATGATTTTTGCCAGGATCTACAATGATGTTTTAATCAATAGTGTTCATTTTATACAAGAAGGCATTCAAATTAGTTGTCATAGTGATCATCTTTTACATTTTGTTTATTTTAGATATATAATGATAGTGTAAATGATTCTATACTTATTGGTTAGTGAATAATTGTTTTATAAAATATAGCTCTTAAGTGTTGACACATTTTCAATAAAGTTTAAACTTTTTTGTGGTATTCAGGATCAGACTTCAATTACCATACCCCAAGAATATTATTGCGTCGATATGAAATGTTGAGAGGTCATGCTAATATTTTTCTTTGATGGAGCGAATGTTAATATAATATAACGGAAATACATCAAATTATTGTTCATTTTTTTGAAAAAAGTGTTATTTATATAGTCTATATTTGTCAGAAATAATTAACATCACTTAAATTGTTTAAACTTAAATGTGGTTATAAGCATAATCTGTACTTAATACCGACTTTTTTAAACAATTTCTGTGGCTTATTTCATAAGTACAGTACGCTGTTGAATTTATTCGTGCAAGTTATTCTTTGGTTGAAAAGTAGATAAACTTAATTTTAAGTATAGTTATTCCCTTTTGTATCTATCCAGTTCTAATTAAAAATCAACCTTATAGGTCTGTGCGAAAGTGTAGTTTATCTTTATTCAAATTGATTACTCTTTGAAGGAATTATACCTGTGATGTTATATTACTGGAAATGTGTTTGATCATCGCTAATTGTATACATTAATTCACAATAGGAGTTAGCATGACATTTATTGGTTACATCAATATTTTATGTGTAGTTTCACAAATATTCTGGTAGTAATACATCAAATTTCAATGAATGGTAGAAATGTCGTATCCTTTGATATATATTCTTTAGTGATTCTAAAAAATCCATGTTCCCTCAAGTGTCAAACTTACATAGTGAATTACAAAAACATACTGAGTGCTTTTAAAATTTCCGAGAATTTCCTTGTATCAAGTTGCACCCCAATTACTATTAAAATCATTTCCTCAAAGTAATCAGCCAGGACTTTTGTTCAATGAAGACAGCGATTTTTCCATTTCTGATGGTCTCCTGTAACCTTGCTGGCTGAAGATGTTTAGAACCTCCAGTGATTACACTCGGATCTCATCAATTTGGACAGTTGTTTACAGCAGTTGATTGATTGTTGCGCGTTTTTCGCCCTCACTCAAGTCGGCTGTGACTTATAACCAATTAAATAGTTTCGATGTCAAGCTAACTGGTTGAGGAGCTGGCTGAGATATTTTACACGAAAATAGGACGTACATAGGTGGAGAAGATTCTCAGTGGAAGAAAGACTTCTCACTATTTTGAAGTAAGATATATTTGTAATAGGGTACTTGACTAATTTTGGAAAAGTAGTCAGTATGGTAGCTGTCCGTCTACTATAACAAAAAATAAAAATAAACGGAAAAGTGCAAAATTTTGAATTCTTATACGCTTATTTGAAGTTGGCGCCAAAACGCCCCAGCTCTCATGTCCTTTCTTTGCTCGTACCGTTGTAAGCAAAGCGTCAGATTGCATATTTTGTTGATAAAATGAGTTCTACAGTTTACAAGAGCTGCATGGTGCCCCAGTGGGTAAACACATCATGCATAAATCAAACAAATTGTTTGTTTACATTCCACACAAGGAAGATATTCGGAAGAAATGGCTAAGACTTGCTCGAAATGACCCAGCATATTTGTCTACAAACTCTTCAGTATACTTTTGTAAAGACTACTTTGATGTAATTTATTACTTAGTATTCTATAATGTTTAATAAGCTATGTACCTTATAATATTTCTAATAGTATGGCTCCTCGTCTCTGTCAAGGAACGCCTCGTATAATAATACCAACTTAATCTTCTTGTTAGCATTGAAGAAATTTGTGCGTTTCTTTGATACTCTTCGTCCTATTTTTTTTCTGTCATCAGTTTCTATTGGTTTGATGCAATCCTCCATCCTTTCCTATCTTGCGCAAGCCTTTTTATCTCAACAAACACCTTACAACCCACGTCCTCAATTATCTGCTTCATATATTCTAATCTGTCTTTCTGTACAGTTCTGTTTCTGCCACTAACAAATTAACCAATCCTGCATGTCTCAAGCTATGACTTAACATCCTGTCTCTTCTTTCTGTAGAACTCATCCACAAACTTTTTACTAGCGCATCATATCATTTAGCGAAACATTAACAGTCAAAATTTTTAATACTTTTGCTACTTAAATTCTGTAAGTAAAATATTTCTTTCCTTAAAAAGCTTGACTCCTGTATACTGGCATATATATTAACTATTTCTGTATTTGAAAATTACTTATTTGGTAAGTGAATTCGGTCACTTGTCTAAAGCAGAATACATACGCATTGTAAAACTCCTATTTTCTAAGACAGATGAAACAAGTCTATATTTTTAATGTATTTAATTTAATATAACAATATAAATTATTATTATTAATATAAATATGTGTTTGAGACAAGGTACTACTCTACAGAATACCGAGAGAAATATAGATCGACTAACTCCAAAGAAAAAAGAAATCAGTAGAATCAAGGCAGGACCAGCTGGATGTTAGAGAAGTTTCCATATTTTGAGAGACTAAACTTACCACAGATGATGATTTGCCTTTGATAAAATGGCAGTTAATATTGTAGGAACGGTTGTGTCATATTTATACTGTAAAGTGTGTGGTATGGAAGGTTATAAGTTGAGTTTCGCAGTCTGTACAATATAAAATAAATAAATTGTTTGTACAGACTAAATCAATATAGAGAGACAAAGGAGGCAAACTACGAAAGCTTTGAAGGATAAGTATTCCATTTCAGGTTACACACAGCTAAATTTAGACTAAAAGCGGTAACGTACTGCAGATATATATTTTATGCTAACATGATGTTCTTCAGGTTAAGTTACACCTAAGGTAAATACATCAGTTATATTTTAGACTAGATGTAGGCACCTCATAATAAGTGGAGCATAACATGGAGACTGTAATTAATACAGTTACTTAAATAATTTGGCAAGTGTGAGATTAAGCTCGAAAAATTAGTGTTCCGCGTTCTGATGACCTTGACAAACGTCTCCTAGTGACTGGTAGGTCAGAAGGCAGTCGCTGACGCGTTAGGCAGCGGTACCCGCGCCACGCTACCGCTAAAACAGCTACAGCAATCTTTTGGGTCGAATAAAATATCCTATTGTTTTACTAATATGCAATAAATTCTCAATAAAGAGCTATTTTTAATCAAATAGGGTAAATATACGGAACAATAACCTCAAACTATAACTTTTTTTGCTAGAAATGTAGAAACATTCTTATATGTATAGATTTTTAGCAACTGATGTATAAATACACGACACGGTAGATATTGGGGCCAAATTTCAAGTCCGTAGGAAGTATAATTTTCGAGATACACCCATTAAAAATAATGGTCTAAAATCGACGAAATTGACTTCTTTATTTTGAAATTAAATTAAAAAAAAAAAAAAGATATCGTATTTATCTACACAATGGGGTCTAAAAAGTCTATACTTAATATATTGGTTTCAATAAATATAAACTTTGGTTTTGCTTATTTCTATGAAAACATCTCAGAAAATAACTTTTAAAAAATTGTAGATACCCTATTTGTTTTTAGGTAAAGTAAAAATCAAAAAACGTGACCATTTTAATTAGATAGCTGAGCGTCAGAACTCCTGTTCCGTTTGCGTATAGAACTCTAAGCAGGAGCCTAAAATTCACGAATTACTATCGAAATTTCAGTTTTAATAAGTAAATAATGATCAAAAGCAGAAATAAATTATGTCGCCTTGTTTATATACTGAGATAAAAAGAAACTTTTAAAAAATTACAGTAATCTCAAATAATGCAATAACAAGAGTAATTTTTGTCTTAAGAGGTTGGCCGGGAATCTGAATATTATCTGTGTCTGTCGCATCAAAGCCCCTTATGTTAGAAGCTAGTCATTGTTCAGCGTAAAATGTTTTCAGCCTGTCTTAAATAATTTGAGTATACTACAGAATGAGGAAATGAGACGGTCACACAGGCAGTCAGTCAGAACACAACAGACAGGAATATGCGGCGGGAACAGCGACCCTGGCAGCGCAGTTGCTAGCGCTCTGGGCTCGTACTCTATGTTCGCCGCATTGAGTCCGGCCTACGGCGGGTGGTTTAATTAATGTCCTGTTTCTGTTGTTCATGGTGTATGTAGAAAGTTAACAGCGACATTAGTAAAACAAATATTAGAAAACTAATTACTACACAGTCTTGGTTACATCTGTGCGCACGGCGGTGCGCCTTCCAAGTCGACTCAATGCCGGCACTGCCGACTGTTCTCGCAGTGATTAGGGCCATTATTGTACATCAATTTCGTCATTCTTAGTGACAACACATACCTCAGATTCCTATCATACATACGTATCACTAATCTCGGCAAACATTTAGTGTGTAAACTTTCATCATCTTTGTTCATATTATCTTGGTTCTCCGGGGGAGCCGCGTCGATTTCTTAAATCTTAACGTTTCAGCCAACGCTCTATGGCTTATATCAGAGGACTGCCGTATCGGTTGCCATAGCACCTTTATATAGCGCGCCCAAGCTAACCTTCCGCGATGACGTCACAGACGTTACCGCATCTAGTGTAGACCTATCGATGGGGTCGTTCCTCTTGCGTTCGTTCTTCTAAGCAGGTATGACCAAATATGGTCAAGTTTTAGGGCACTATGAGCATTCTTGTTGTTAGGTCTCTTTTGAATTTACAGTACTTCTCTCACCCGACTCGGCCACCATCAGCTCTCTACGGCCGCTGCGCTGATCTGGTTTTGTAAAATTAAATGTCCACTATAGACTGAATGTTGAGCACTTGAGCTACAGTTGATTTGCTGACGTCGTTATTTTAAAAATGCCTGATGTGTTCTTTAATCTTTCCTTAACGGTGAATCATGGCTCGGCGAAATATACATCGCTACAGCTGTAGGATATTTGTTATAAACCCGATGCCTGTCTGTAATTTCTCGCTCTTGTCTTTTATTTTTAGAAGTACATCTGAAATCTTCTTTTATGCCCCATGTATTGGACCAATATTTTTCTTTTTTAGCAAGCGACCAATCTCATCCGTCACCCCTCGAATGTGTGGGAATTCTGCCACTGGCCCGTCACTTAGTCTGCTGATCTCTTCTGTGAGCTGTTAGGTATGAAATTCGAAGCGCCACGGCGAATATTTTATCACGTGCAAAGCCACTGTCACCTTAGAAGAACATAACGTCCTGCGTCAATTAAAATAGAGGGATGCTACAGTTATTTTACGTGTTGAAAAAGCAACGCTTCAGTTGCGATGTATGCCAACGAATGCCGCCAAGAGGTGGAGACACAGTTACGCTCCAAAAGATACGACGCGGCGTGGCAGCAAAAATACGTGAAGCGAATTCGATTGACCAAGACGCCAAGACAAGATAGACGTCGTCTAGTCATCTGACTCCACGACTATATTGTCTGTCATTCCGACCTATCGTCAGGGCGGTTTAGTATCCTACGCAACTACTTGCAAAATTTCTTGCCGGTAAGCTAAAAAAATTTAGGACATAGTCTTCTAACATCATAAATTCTTCAGATTTTATAAAAAAAAAATCGAAAACAGACACTAGGAAAGGAACGACTTGCTAGTAAGCTTTGACGTCACGTCCATATTCACGCATGCCGGGCGACGAAGAAATTAACATAATTTAGTAACATTTAAAAAATCACAGCCTTCCGCATGAATGGGCGTCACTTGGTGAATTTTTCCTCAATACTATCTTCTTCCAATACAAGAACAACTTTTACCAACAGAATGAGGGAGCAGCAATGGGTCCCATTGTGGCCGATATCATTATGGAGGCATTTGTGACTTAGATCGTCAGCAACTCTAACCAGTAACCTTCCTTTTATGTATGTTATTTCTGAAAGGAAGGAGGATGGTTCCCTGCGCCATGGGGTGTATCGGAAGCCTACACACACAAACCACTATCTGCTTGCTGATTCTGCAATATCCCTACCACTCATCTAATGGATGGCCCTCTTCTATTCCGAGTGTTACAGCAGGTTGTTGCCTTGACTCCTCTCTTTACTAAAAATAAACTCAATTTTTTATCATTTTTCAATGCTGTTCCTTTTACTCCAACTTTAATGAAGGTTATTATTACTATACTAAATAATAATATGAAAAGCACTAAATCCAATTTATTTCGTACTTGTGGTAGCACACATCAAAACAACACATCTGCAGAAAGTTCGTTTACTGATAGGAATCTATATGCACCATCTAGCGTAAACTCTCATACATTCCAACCATACTTGTAGCAGCTGGTGCCTCGGCACCCTAACATCCTAAGCCATGTCTAAACTGTAAGGTGGCTTGTGTGGACTGCCCTGAATGTATTATAACTGTGATACGATTGTACTGTATTGCGCGGCATTTAGCTAACTAGCTAGCGAGCCTTTTTTTGGCGCAACAACAATGGATTCTCTAAGTTCAGAAACAAGGCTTCATTAATACTGTTTGAATCACTATTGGAACAGAACAGAAAATTTATGGTTTACTTTGAAATAACAAGTGTATTTTGAAAATATTATGGATCGGTGAGGGCACAAATCACAAGACTCTCCGGCACTGAAACGCGGTATTTTAAAAACTTATCCATTCGTGTGTCTGTATTGACGAAGCAAACATAGCTGCTGAATTTTAAGAGACATATTTCTTGCCAACAGCAACTGCCCTGATATCAACAAGTTCATTGCAGCACTTGCCGGTAAAATATCACCTTGTACCTCAGCACCGACAGAAGAGATAAAAAAGGCCAACCGACGATCCAGTAGCAGTATTACCATACCAATCCAAGGGGTGACGGATAATATTGGCCGCCTTCTAAAAAAATAAAAATATCTGTCCTGTATACAAGGCATCAAGGAAGATTTAAAATGTACTTCTAAAAATAAAAGTCAAGAGGGAGAAATTACAGACATCGGATTTATACCAAATATCCTGCGACTGTAACCACGTTTGTATCGGTGGAATAAGACGCATCTTCAAGAAAATACTAAATGAATACATGAGGCATTTCAAAAACAACGTCAGCAAATCGGCTGTAGCTCAACATTCTATTTTATTTGATCAGAACAGCGTAGTGGCTGTAGAGAGCAGATGGTAGCCCAGGCGGGTGAAAGAGGCACTATAAATACGAATACTGATAGTGGCCTACAACTAGACCATTTTTGGTCATATCTGCTGAGAACCACACAAGACGAAGGAACCTTACCGGCGGTCTACGGTAGGCACGGTAACGTCCGTGATGTTATCGCGGACGGTTACCAACGGCGCTGCCTCAGCTACCTAAAGGTGCAGCTGACACGGCAGACCTCTCTTTTTTTTCTTATGGCATTACGCCTCGTCCTCATCGATGTCATTAGAGGCGGGAAAGGATTGGAGGTAAGGAACGGGAAGGATTTAGGTTTGGCCTTTTAAAGGAAGCATCCCGAGATTCAGCTGGACTGATTTGGGGAAACCATGGAAAACCCAAATCTGGATGCCCGGACCGAGATTCGAACCGGCGTCCTCCCGAACGTGAGGCCAGAGCGTTAACCGCTCACCCACCACGCTCGGTGGCAGAGCTCTCATAGTTGAAACGTTAAGTTTTAAAAATCGTCGCTGCTCCACCAGAAGAAACAAGATAATGCATACTGAATTTTCATTAATTGCTATTCTTACATTGAAATTTTTCCATATTCAAATTTCACCGATTTTGTTACTCACTGAATGATTAACATCAATACTTTCCGAAGTCGCAGAAAGATATAAATTTGAATTTTTTTCTACATTACACATTTGTATTATAAATGGAGCTTATTAAGTTTGACTGATGTCTTAAAGTTTGCTTCATTCCTCTCTTTATTTGAAACTAGTTATATTCAGAACTCAGTCATCACAATTACAAAATACTTTCCGTCGTCCTGAAATGATACAGAAATACAGGATTTCGTCCAAAACTCAAAAGAAATCTGCGGTAATGTTGATTTTTCATATATCTATCCAATAGCGACAATTGCAAAACAACTATATACAAATGAAACACAGTACTATGGTGGCTTGGGTCTAGATTGGAATGCAATAAAAAAGCAATGCAGAAGGCTGTTGTTTAGTGAAGGAAGTATTTTACAGCTATAAATATCCTTAAAAACATCTGTTTTGTTTAAGAGTTCAAAACATTTTGTTGGAAAAAGAACATGTAATTATAAGATGGGTTAGGAGTATAAGTAACTTTTCATAAATTGTAAGAAATTAGTTGAATCACTGGGTTTATAGTAATAAGCAAAAATGTTTTACCACAGATTTGTAATAAACCACCTATAAATTTTGGTTTATTTGATGTTTAATAGAAGTTATAATGTAGTAATTTATTGGAACATTCCCAGTGATTACTGCAACAGTTCCTTGATCTCTCTCCCTCCCCAGCAAAGGTCGTTCGCCGTTTCGCCGTTATTGGTTTTCGCCGTTATTGGTTTTCGCCGCCTTGTCCGCTCCGGCCTCCAATAGCACTCTGACCATGGTGGGGTGGTTCTGACGGGCTGCCCAGTGCAGCGGCGACCAACCATCATCGTCAGTCACGTTGACGCCTGTTGTCTACAGCAACAGCCGCGCCATTTCGACATGGCCATTCTGTGCAGCACAGTGCAGCGGAGTACTCCCGTCGTTTACCCTAGCAGTGGCGTCCGCCCCGGCCGCCAGCAGCGCTCTCGCCGTCTCCACGCTGTCTGAATACAGGGCCGCGTAGTGCAGCGGCGTCCAGCCATCCTCATTCCTCGCGTCAACCTCTGCGCCGTCCAGCAGCAGCCGCACCACACTGGCGTTGCTTCCTTCAGCAGCTCGGTGTAGTGGAGTTGCCTTGTATTTGTTTATGGAGTGCCTCTCGGCGCCGGCCGCCAGCAGGGCTCTCACCGCCTCCTCGTCACAGCGCAGGGCCGCCCAGTGCAGCGGCGTCGTTTCGTCTTTATCTGCGACGTTGACGTCCACTCCCGCAGCTGCCAGCGTGGTGACGGCTCTGCTCCTGCCCTGCTCCGCCGCCCACAGCAGTGCAGTCAGTCCCCGCTGATCTGTGCCGTCCCCGGCGCGCCCCCCTAGAAGCGCCCTCACGGCGCGCACACTGCCCCTGTCCGCCGCCAGCAGCAGCGGCCTCTTGTCCCAGTCCTGTTCCCCCGCAGTGGTGTCCGCCCCCGACGAGCACAGTAGCTGCGCTGTGGCGGCGTGTCCCGCCGCCGCCGCCAGCTGTAGCGGCGTCCTGCCGTCTGTGTCCCTGCATTCCACCTGGGCCCCGGCCCTCAGCAGCACTCCCGCCACGACGGGCCCGCCGGCGCCTCCACACGCCGCCGCCTCGTGCAGCGCAGTCCACCCGTCACTCTCTCTCGCCGCCTCCAGGACCGCCCCCGCGTCCACCAGCATCCGCACGGCAGCAGGTTGTCCGTGCCTCGAGGCCACGTGCAGAGACGTCGACGACGGGGCGTCGATTGTCTGGTAGACCAGTTTCGGCCGGTGCTGTAAAGCCATCCGCAGAAGGAGGAGGTATCCATTATATAAAAGAGTGTGCATTATTGATTGTGCGTTGTTTGGATCGTCCAGTTGGGATTTTCGTCACCTCCAACTGACTTGGAGTGACGGCACCAGCCTCCAGGAGTTTCTCAAGTGCCAAGTAGTCACCCATTGCTTCTGGAAAACACCAGTAGGGCCAGGAACGCAATTCCTTATTAGTGAAAGCGCTCAATAGCTGCCTGGTAGTCACGTTCATCACAGTCCTAAATACAGATAAAACATTTTGGCGTCAGTAATTTTATCATAGTCAAAAATATTAAATAAGCATAATTTTAACGTAAGCAAATAAACTAGTGATCACCCAGCGATCGAAATTCGACCGTAATTCATTAAGTTGTTTAGTTTCTTTCATGAAAGAGTAATAATAAAGTAATTCTCTGCATTACCTATAAAATTAAAACTCCACGCATGACTGTAAGCTAAATTTTAGCTTCTAATCTAACCATAGCAAATGATGAAATGTATTTATCGATGGTTCATTTGAATTCAAAATATTCATTTTGAGGCCGGAAAACTGCTTTAGCTTTATGAAACATGTATCTATCAAAATAATTTCGTCATTTTGTGTGTTCGCTATTTAAATTTGGTCTATTATCATTTTGAATTTCACGCAAATAAGTATTCCTTATTTCATGTCTCTCTCTCTCTCTCTCTAATGAAATTACTGAAATTAAAAAATCAAAAGACACTTAACCAACGTTTAACATTTTAAATAATCAAATGACCATATAGTATCTGGCAGAATCGCTACATTCCTTTTCGAAGTATTCCTTTCATAACTTCAAACATTAATCTCTACTTTATCCGAGTCTTTCGTTTTACCAATAACCACAGAGTGTCTCAATGCGGGGAATTCACGTAAGAACGTTGGCTCAGATCCTATTTCACGCGCACACACACGTTCGCAAATCAATTTTTTATTTTAATAATCTATTTGTAACATGTATTAACTATGTTTCTTATATTTGGGTGGGGTGGGACATTCTCCACTAGTGAAAAACTGTTACTGACCTATTGAAATTTGGATTAACTGTTTCCTTATAGTGTCCTCTTCAAGTTTAGCACTCTCCTTTCCCGGAAAAGTCACCACGAATTAAATTAAAAATGCCGAAATATGGAATGCTCCGCAACCGCGAAATGTTAGCAGCACTATAAAAATGACACAAAAATTATCGGTACAGGGATCATATCAACCAAAATAGGTTCGTTTTGTCATAGTGATCATGGTTAGATTGAAATTCGGCCTGGACCAAGAGTAAAAAGTTTATGGGAAATTTGTTCTGCACAGCCCATGTCGCAAACCAGAGACAAACTGCGCATTTGTTACAACTGAAGCAATCGATTATCTCTGACTGCTTATATCGATTCCAAGGTTTGTAAAATATATTATATATAATTTTAGCTTTCTGTATTTCTTTAAGTTCCTCCGTTCGCCCAATATTCTGGCCGCTAGCTGCGCTATTTACCAGCCCTCGAAATGTTGCTTCTTGCTTCTATATAAGTTCAGAGATTAATTTCGACTGTTTTGTTTCACCAAAGAAGACAAAGAAGGCCGCTAGCAGCGCCATCTACCAGCGATCTGAGTGAACTACGTAGGCGAAGCGAGCGTTATATTTTACTTAATTTAATGTATTTGTAACGCATATTATATATAGATTTTAGCTTCCTTCACTTCTTCTCCATATAATCTTTAACTATGCCAAATCTCACACTTCTCCGTGCGCGCAATATTCTTAAAAATGTAACATAACTTTTCGCTTAGAGTATTAATATATAGATGACCCAAGATGTGTGTGTCATAACAAGCCACACAAACTATGCCTAAACTTTTTGTAGCTGATATAAACTGTACCATTTAAGATGCAGTGCTCCACAAGGGAAATAAGAGGCGCTCTCACAGCAGATGCTACTTATGCGGATCTGTCAACAGGACAGACTGCTAGCTTGCTATCGTGTCCACTGTTTCCTGTGGCCTCCAAACCACAAATAATAAACAACGAGGATAATCAAACTATTTACTACATATTTTTAATGTCATGAGTTACAGAAAAGCAACAGTCATAGATTCTGGATCCAAATGGCACATGAAATACTCTTCCAGAGAGCATTTCACAAGGCTATCCTGTCCCGTCCTCCTGAAATACGGTTTTACACAAATTCGTTACTTTAGTTTCTGGTTGAACACTACTAAACGGCAACTCTATTTAAAGATAAATATTTTTCATTTGCTTTAATGCAAAAAATTTGAAATTATAACAAGGAACTTTGACGGATTTGTTACAAAAGAAGAAGAACCCCTCGAATAGAGGATCATCGAAGCCCTGGGGTCATTATTAATTAGCCATTTTCTTGTGTGTACAGAAAGTTTTTCTGCGGTTGTAGGGTACTAAAAACTTCCTAAATCAAAATAAACTTTACTGAATATACTGATACAAGCTTTGACAGTATATTTCTGTGAAAGACTGCAACAAAGATTTCCAAACAAAGTATTTACTTAAATTTACTACATGGCATCCTCCATTGTGGTTACAGCTTCGTGCGCGATTTCCTATCATTTAGGCTAAAGAACTACTCGCTACACGAAACAGAATCAGTATTACTATTATCTGGGACTGAGTGCATCATCCACTGGCTGTTTCTCTTCACGCTTACTTTACCTTTACAATAATGTATCATTAAATGATCTTAATCGTGGTCCCCGCGTGCCGAACTTCCAGATTATTGTTCCCACAATCACCTAGACAAATGATGGGATGGTTCCCAATCTCCGCCTGAATTCACAAACAGAAATATACTTATCACACATACCACTAATTACCCGCTTTAAAACAGAGATGTCAACATTGGAAACCGGCGGTGAAAATGAGCAAATCCTGTAAGATGATATGCCAAATAAAGAGAAAATTATTGAAACATTCTAGCAATACTCATCATTAACTTAAGGTTTGAGATTATTTGTGCAGCACTCCATTCACTGTGTGCATTACCTACACAAAAAGTACGCCTCTCATTTATGCTTTAATCAAGTGCCAGTTAATGTTAATGGTGATATCATGCCTTCCCCCTGCTACCGACGACTAAAGCCAATTATGGACACTGCAGTTGCACGAAGCTTATGTGGTTATCCTTCTTTTTTAAAAATTTAAATTAAACCACTGGCGAAACGTCAAGACCAGTGATACTCAGTGCAAACTTTGCGACATTGGTTTACTGGAATATCAGCTCTGCGTATAACAGTAATTGTTGCGGAACTAAAATTTCGTAACTGTAAAAATGCAAAAGTTCTGTACAAAACTTAGTTTTTTCTATGCAAACAGAAAATTTAGCTGTAGAATTTTTGCTAGCACAATCAATATATTGCATAATATGACCTTTGATCTCGAAGTAGAGGTTCTTAATAACTATCCCAATTTTATACAACACACTGAGCTATGTTCGATAGTAGCGGAGCTACCATACTCTCCCGTTACAGGAGAAACCTGAGTCCCACTGACTGCTGATTCAACTCAAGTCACAGATTTACACCTTGTTCACTAATCATCAAAAAGATGCAAATCAGTAACCACAGTCGGTCGGGAAATTTCTCACAGTTGAATATCAACCTGCCATTTGCGGTATGTCCGCTAGTTGGCTGTGCTGGGGGCAGAAGCTGAGAGAATTGCTCAAAATGCTGAAGAACAATGCCTGGTGGTTGCATTACTTTCAGTCAGTCTTACACGTTTGAATATCAGCATATAAAGATCACGTGACTCATCTGGAATGCTAGTAGCGCCTCTTGCTACCAAGACTGTTAATTCGCGGCTCTCAGCTCTGTTTCGTCTAAATAGACAAACAAATTCGCCTGGAATAATCTACAAAATATATTGAGGCCCCGTATTGGATTCCATTCCTGGGGTTGGCTGGAGCTTGTAAATGCTTGTGTTATTCGACCTTGTCAAAGATCGCTTTATGAGTGTCGAGCAGTGGCCCAAACAATTATAGAAGAAAAAGAATGCGAAGTTGAGAGTTATGTCCATATTGCCGATTTCGCAAAACTCAATATTCCAATTTAAAAAATAAATGAAAATACAAGATTTTTTTGTGATGCGGGCTCATAGGCTGCAGCCTATTATGTTTAAATGCTCTCTCGACAAGAGTGATATCTCATAAGTTATTATAACCGTTTAGAATATTCCAGTACGAAAGTCATATATGGGCTTTATTGTTCAAATTCTTAATAAAATAATTATTATAACTGCGTAGACGCACTTGCAATAATTGTCCTTTCAGTAGATATTTTTATTAAAATATCTACAGTGACTGCGTACCACCACAGTATATGGTAAAGTTTGGAAAAAAAACACAAATCAGGATAAAATAAAAGATAAAAACCGAAGAAATGTTTATTAGGTGCGAGACTTGTATTTGCCATTCGGCTGAGTACGTCGGACTAATCCCCTTCCAATGGGATCCGCTATCACTCGGTCGTATTCGGCCGAGCAGGTCGTGTCCAGTGGTCGCGTGACAATGTCTGTACCTGTTTCGGGGTTAGCGCGTCATATTCGGACGTATGTGGCCGAACAATCGGTTGGGCGAATTCGGTGCCAGTTGACAACCGGCCTAAAACAGACGAGGCTTCTTGCGCCGCGCGGTGGTCGAGTTGACGCATCGGCCAATGTAATTCAATGCGGCAAAGCAGACGACGCCACGCGGCGTCACGGCCGACTGAAGAAAATTAATCAGAAATGGAGATTTTTTCCTCCTTTGTTGTATCATTACACTTTAGTGTTCAAATTTAAAACATGTAATACACAATTACGTTAAATAAATAATGAAAACTCAATTTAATTTTTTGTTTTTACTTGTAATTATTTTCCAGATTTCATATTCATTTGATAATACACTTTATATACTTTGAAATTTAATATTTTTCTATTGATCCAGCACCGAAACTTAATCGTAATCTGTTCTTTTCAACAATAAATTATAACTTGAGTGTCTGATTGGTTCCCAGAAATGTGGCATTCATAATTTTTATGATCAGCGTTCTCATATTTTCCATTTTACTAGGGAAAAATTAATGAAACTGACTCAGAAGCACTGATGTCGGCTGCTTTTCTGGTCCTGTTCCACCTTTGGTATAGGAACCACAGAAGAATTTCCCTCTCCTCTTCAATATCCATTGTTTCACAAAGACAGGTGGCCTCGACCGACACGTGCACCATCGATTTGGAGCGTGTAGCTCATGTATTTGAGAAACAATGGATATTGAAGACGAGAGTGAAATTCTTCTGTGGTTTACTGTACCGAAGGTGGAACAGGAGAATAAAAAATTGCCATTATTAGCGCTTCTGGATCAATTTCATTAATTTTTCCCTAGTAAAATGAAAAATATGAGAACACTAGCCATAAAAATTAATATTGCAACATTCCTTGGACACAATGAGACACTCAAACTGTATTTTATGGTTCCAAAGTACAGATTAAGATAAAAGTTAAAGTTTCGGTGGTGGATCAATAGTAAAATATTAAATTTGGAAGTCTAAAATGTTTATTATTAAAAGAAATAATATTAATAAATAAATTACGCCAAAGCAATGCATGAAGAAAATCTCTTTCACCTTCACTGATAAAGAAAAACAACACATGGCACAAACAAACCCCAGAGCTCCCACATTAAGAAGTCAACCCAAAGTCGACAAACCTGGAATACCCATACGACCAGTGATCAATTTCAGGAAAGCACCAACAAACTATGCTGCCAAAAAGATGCAGAAATTTCTTTCACAATACCACATTCAACACAATGACAAAACCATAAGAAATACCTCAAACCTCATTGAAAAGATCAAAGACATAGACATACCAAATTCAGCAACACTACTATCCTTCGATATACAGAACATGTACACAAACATTCCAATCAAACAAAGCTTAAAAATAATAAACCAAAACCTTAAACAACACAAACTAATCCCTGACACACACATTGAAGAGAATTGCTTTGGCGTAATTTATTTTTTAATATTATCAGCAATTGAGGAAAACATGATCCACAACATCCAGATATTAAAAGAAATAAAAATTTCAAGAAAAGTAAGAAATTAAATTCGAATTTTCATTGTGTGTTTAATGTAATCGCATATTAAATGTTTTACATTTGAACACTGAAGTGTAAAGATACAAAAAGGGGGATTTATTTTCTTCAATGGGCTGAGTCGCCGCGCCGCCAGTTCAAAACAGACGATAAGTCGCGGGGAAACCATGCGCCGCGTGGCATCGGCTATTCGCCCCATTTAATTACATTGGACCATGCGTCGACTCGACCGCCGCGCGGCCTCGTCTGGTTTACACTTTATACCTTATACACTCCCAGCACTGTTTTCAGTGCCTCCCAACTAGGGTTACCAACGGTCCGGTTTTCGACCGGACTGTCCTGTTCCAACGCGGTATGTCCGTTTCCGATTCACTTCATGCGACCAGGCACAAAATATCAGGTTAATAAGAAATTTTAAAAATTACGGGTTGATGGTTTTCTCAAATGTATAGGAAGCTAAAAAGGTGACCGCATCTCGCTCCTTATTGCCCCATTCACTGAACGTAATTCAACTTTCTGCTCTGTGTTCAATCGATTAGTCCCAAATCCGATTATCGCAAAGTAATTGGATTATTGTTTCAATTAACTACACTAAGGCGAAGATGGAACGTCGTACTCATTTCGTTCGCGTAGAATTAAAGAATGAATGGAGTTATTAATTTGTAATTTACAAATAAATAGTGAGTGAGATCGCTCCAGAGACGGGTGGTTAACAAATGAAGGGTTTAAAAACTTGGATGCATAAGGAAAACGATTGCACCGCATATTGTAAAATGTGTAAAATTACTTTCACCATTAAATTTGCTCTCATAAAGGCAGTGAAATACAGTTTCTTCAGCAGGACATAAAATTATTTGCAAAAATAAAAAGGAATTGTCTTATAATTTTTACGTTTTGGAACGTACCCAGCATCCAGGGCAAATGTCCGGTTGTTCAGTCGTGGATATCTAAAAATTTGACATTTCTCTAGTCGTGGAAATTCTGAAAAGTTGGAAAGCCTAGAACAAGAGATGTTTAATCATATCAGTTACACATTTTTAAATCGTAAAATATTAGAGTTATATGAATAATTTATGCGAAATAAAAACAGCGTTAGGATAAAAGAGACATCAGTCAAAGGAAAAGAAAAGTTAGTGTAGTATGGGACCCTCATTTTACGTATCAAATACAGGAGTTGGAGAGGGTGCAAAAAAGGGCTGCTAGATTTGTTTCTGGAAATTATCGCAGAATGCAATCAGTGACGGATATGATAAAGGAGCTGGAATGGGATTCATTGCAAGACAGGAGGAGAATGAGGAGGGTCATGGGAGTGTACAGGGCATATACTGGCGATGAGGCATGGAAAGATATTGCAATAGGTATGAAAAGTAGTGCATGGAAGGGAAAAGATGACCATGACCACAAGCTGGCACTCGATTCTAGGCACAAGGGTGTAGGAAGAATTCTCTTTTTTAGATAAGGATGTCAGGGATTGGAATGAGTTACCAAGAGAACTTTGAGTTACCGAAAACTTTGAAAGACTTTAAAGATAAAATTCGTAAAGGGCAAATGTAGGTACGTGCAGGATAGGGGAAAGATGGGTGTGTAGGGAAATTGCCACCGGAGCCTGTGCTCCATTGCAATTAAATTAAATAATAATAAAAAAAAACCAGAGAATACACGCTAACTCTTCAACACAGAAATTTCTTCACACCTTACAATGCTCAAATCACACGCAAAAACACCAGACTGAGAGAGAGCTACCGGCTAGCAGGAAATGATTAACTTACTACTAAGCTACTGCCAGAAACTAAAGTAACCATCAGAAAGAATAGCTACAACAAAAACATTAGCATTAATATTTAGGTTTGTAAGAAATAACAACAGAAGGCATGCGTGGCAATGGATCATATCAGTTGAGTCCCAATTAAAACACAAAACTCTGCTCCAGTTACATAGTAACGAATAATTCTCGATCTGGCGCGCTAAGTGTGCGGACGTGTCTGGCTTGCGCTCCGTAACGGATACAGTTGTTTTGTAGTGTTGACCAGTTTAGAAGTGTCTAAGTGTCATTGCTGCCGAATTGGGCCTGATGTTCAGATCCAATGTGAGTTGCTGTAAGCCATAAGGTCGTGCTGATGGAAATACTGAATTATTTCCATTAGTGAACGCTACCTGAAACCAGAGTGTGTTCTCCTGTGACTGCGGTCTGCTGCAGCAGGTACTGTAAAACTATTGTTTATCAAGCCGTAGCGAAAATTAGTGTCAGACTGGTCAGCAACTTGTCATTGACAAAATGGGCTCCTTTTGTATTGCACCCAGTTGCTGACAGTTACGGAGAACACCGCTCATATAGTTATGAGTGCCGATAAAAGTGAAAATACCAAGGCCCTGATGGGTTCGATGTCCTTTTCGGGACAGGTACGAAGACGTAGTCAAGTACCTGAAACGAATATCAGGGAAAAACACTCACGGATACTAGGATGAGGGAGCTTAAAGATAAGCTTGCCTCTGTGGGCAATTGCTGCATAGCACCTGGAGGGTAGGGTAAGCGAACTGGAAAAGATAACAGCCGAATTAGACTATATTTGTAAAATAGAACAAATACTCAGCCTGTAACAAGCTACGCCACGGTGGCCGCGGCAAATGTCAGCAAACAGAAAGGGCCCCAAATAGGGCAACCATCTAAATCTTGTGTGGTTTTTATAACCTCCAAGAAGGGCGAAACCCCAAGAGGTTGCTGAGAAAGTAACAAGAATATTGAAACCACAACAGCAAAAGATTAAAATAAGTCGTATCAAGACTGCAAATAAAACGGTTATAGTTGAAACAAATAGCGAACAAGATGCTAAGAAAGTGCTGGAAAATAAAACTTTGGCGGAGGAGTCAGTTGCGAGTTACCGAAAACACGGAGACCTTAGTGATTTTGTAGTGATGTCACCGGTGTCGATTGAATCTGAACGGCTAGTGACGTAATTCATGAACAAAACTATGAGGAGCATATAAGCAAGGACGATTTCGCGGAAGGGTTTAACGCGAGATTTAAAACCGGACCGCGCAACAAAGGCGACAGTACACCATGTTGTAGAAGTAAGCCCAAAAATCAGAAATGCTCTCTTAAATCAAAAGAAAATCTTTGTTGAGTTTTCGGCAGTTACAGTCAAGGATTATACGGTAGTGCCTCGTTGCGTAAAATGCGCTGACCTAGGGCATGTGAGCAAGCATTGCCAGCAATCCGAAGCTGCTTGCAATCATTGCGGGGATTTGGGACATAGAAAGGAGACATGCGGTAAAAAAACTGGGCCAGCAGTGTGTATACCTTGCGCTAAGAGAGGCAAGACCTGTAAAAAGAACGGGAAGGAGTGCCTTACGTATCAAATGTTACTGCAAAGAGTCATAAGTCGTATAGATTATGGACAGTAAGTTAAAGTTAGAAAAAAGGATGGAAATAAATCCAATTCTAACAAACAGAAGTAGAAATAACTCCGATATACTGGTAAAAGCAGAGAAACTTAAAAAGAGGAAAAACCCATCCCGAAGGCGCAGGGATGCACTGCGGGCGGCGAAGTTTAGAGAGGCTAAGGAAGCTATCAAGAAAAAAACAACTTACAGGAACATGCGAAAAGGGGACACAAACGGAAAACTCTAGCGAAAAGGGGATACAAACAGAGGACTCCAGCCTCGCAGACGCGAAGGAGTCTTCTGAGATGCCCCCTTTGCGCTCCCCTCGTTATAGAGCGGGGCTTGGTTGGGTAAAAGGAGAGGTATTATGGTCGAGCAAACATTCTACTCCCAGCATTAAAAATGAAACAAAGACGAATGGCTTAAATGTAGGAAAATTAAAGGGAAAATACTCCTTAGAACATGTACGGGAACAAGGTAGCGAAGCGAATAAAAATATCAAACTTCCACTGCCAAAACAACACTCCTTAAATACTTACAGTGTCAAAAATGAACTCAAAATAGATACACCAATTGAGGGGATTTTGGTAGAAAATAATTCAGTTGATCCTATGCCGCTGTATGCGAATATAGAAGACACGCTGAGACTGAATAAACTGGAACAGGAGAATCTGCTGACAATGGCACTTAGACACATAACACGTTTGCTGCACCCAGCGGGGATGTCAATAACCTTTCCACAGCTGGAGGTAGTAGACAAAATTCAACTTAAAGCCAACAACCTGCCTGCAGAACCGTCCCAGCTGTTAACCCTAGTTAAAAAGTTATTCGATAGACGAAACGAAATGTTTGATCCTGACGAGATATACAAACAGTTTGTTATGACTCATGGAAGGATTAGATTTGATCCCCAGCTTAAATGGCCGAAGTGCAATGTATATACTAGACATCCCTAAATGGATAGTATAAAATTCGCACAGATAAATGCTAGACGGAGCAAACTGGTCCTCCATGAATTGAGAAAATTAGCAGAAGAAAACAGCTGGGATGTGTTATGCCTACAAGAACCACATTCAAATAGAGGATTGATACCGTATATGCCAGTGTCAGCGCAAATTATAGCAGACGGGGAACATCCCATGACTGGTATAATAGTCTTAAATAGGAGCATAACAACAACGAAAATCGCACAATTCTGTGATGATCACACACATGTGTAGAAATCAGCACAGGATGGTGTAACGTGATAGTGGTGTCTATGTACTTCCAGTATAAAGATCCAATAGCTCCGTACCTAAATAAAATTAGAGATATATTCAATAGCCTGGGGAATCAGAAAATAATCATAGCAGCTGATGCAAATGCACGGTCAGTACTTTGGTACAGTGACCAAACTAACGAGAGAGGAGAGGATTTGATGGAGCTGATTCACGAATTACATCTGCAAGTAAGAAATAGACCATACAATCCTCCTACTTTCAATGATAGATGGGGGGCCACATCCAATATAGATGTAACGCTCACCAGCGAACATGTGGGGAACATACTACAAAACTGGAGAGTTCTAGACAACCAAACCACGAGTGATCATAATATAATTCTATATGACCTTTCCAGGGATGTAACGGCGGCTGTTAGCAGTGAGAATATCAAACACCGGTACAATATAAAGAGAGCGGCATGGTCTAGGCTACGGGAGGGCTTCCGAACACCAGTGGGACTAATGGAGGGGAATGACGTAGATTATATTGCGAAGGAGCTGACCAAATCGATTCAAACAGCAATGAAGGGCAGTATTCCAATGGCGAAAATTAAAATGGTGAGGGATACACCATGGAACGAACGGCTGTATAGACTAAGATCAAACGTGCGAAAGGCGAGAAGGGAATACCAACGCTGCCTTGTGGCGGCTGACAGGTATATCCTTCTCAACAGATACAGAGAGAGAAAAGAAGCTTTTAAGCAACAATTGCTTCTGACGAAAACTCAAAGTTGGGAGGCATATGTTAGAGCTAATCTTAGGTCAGACCCCTGGGGAATACCATACAAAATAGTTGCAGGTAAAATTAGACCACCCACAACTTTGGCTACCGTGAGGAATGAGGATGGGACCATGACAACGAATTGGACCACAACGGCCGAGGTACTATTGCATCAGCTATTACCTGACGACGTAGAAGACAATGAAAGCGATACCCATAGAAAAATGCGCAGTGATCAATTACAGTTGTATACAGTCACATCGGAAGGGGAAAACATAACAATAGATGAGGTGATCAGAGCCATAAACAGTATGGCGAAACATAAAGCCCCAGGTCCGGACGGAATTGTGGCTGAAGTTTTGCAGGCTCTGGTGGTTCAGTTAGCTCCTCCCTTATGTAACTTACTAAACAAATGTCTGCTGCAAGGCAGAGTTCCCAACGTGTGGAAACAAAGTGAAGTGGTAATACTAACCAAAGGGGGTGACAGGGATCTGGCCAATCCAAAATCTTATCGGCCGATCTGCCTGCTCAATGTGCTGGGAAAGGTTCAAGAAAAAGTACTGATCGCTAAATTGCAACATCACAGAAGTAATATGGGTATGAACATGAACCAATACGGCTTCAGAGCAGGCAGGTCGACCGAAGATGCAATTAACAGAGCGGTAGACTTAGTTAAAAGCAGCTGTAAGAAATGTGTTATAGGAATTTTATTGATATTTGTGGCGCTTTTGATAATCTTTGGTGGCCGATATTGTTCCGGCGCCTAAGAGAAATGAAGTGTCCAAGCAGTCTTTATAACACGCTGAGGGACTATTGTAAAAATCGTTATGCCACACTGAGATGCCCACGAGGGAAGGTAGATAAACATTTAACTAAGGGATGCCCTCAGGGGTCGGTCAGTGGACCGGTTTTTTGGGACATAGTTTTCGAAGAATTGATTAATCTACTGGAGGGGCTGGATGGCTTACTGGGACTGGTTGCCTATGCAGACGACTTGCTGTTGCTGATTGAGGGTCGGTCCAGACAAGCTATAGAGAATATAGCTAAAGTGGTGATCGAAAACTCCAAGCAAAGCTTAGTCTCGCGCCAAAGAAAACTCAGATGATGGTATTCAAGGGAAAACTGGAACGTAACCCTACTATCAAAATGAATAACATGAACATAAAAAGAACACGGCGTCACCCTGGATGAGTCTCTGAACTTTGTATCACATATTACTGAGACGTGCGAAAGGGCTAAGGCTGTGCTTAACAAATTATCAGTATAGGCCAAAGGAGATTTCACATTTCAAACACTACAGTAAGAAGATACCACGATGCTATCCTAGCAATCTCTGGTAGGGTACGCGTCCAGTGTCTGGGCGCACAGACTTCGACTTGTGAAACCTAGGGAGGAGGTCCTAACAGTACAGAGAACTGTGATTGAGTGGAGCCTACAGTACTACCTCCACAAATGCCCTACCAATTGTCATAGGTGTATGGCCATTGGACCTCGAAATCAGAAGAAGAGGGGCCATATGCTGGTTACGAAAAGGAAATCAGGCCAGAGTGCAAGAGATTGTGGGAACAGTTGCACAAAATGCGGCAGAAGTCAGCGCTGCACTTCTCGCTGAATGGCAGGAGCGGTGGGACAATAGTGCCACAGGCTGAAGATTATACAGTGTGTTTCCGAACATACAAGAACGGCTGCAACTTGAATAATTTCATCCCACACCATGCCTTATACATTATCTCACGGGGCATGGCCCATATAACAGCCTTCTGTGTCAGAGAGGGCTGAAAGAAACGAGCTTATGTGAATGCGGGGCAGAAGGAACCCCCGAACATGTAGTGTGGTCCAGTCCAATAGCAGAAGAAGTAAGGACGGCCGGATATAAACATAATACGGAGTAGATCAACGCGAGACATAATTCTAGATGAGCGATCATGGACTATTCTCGATAATCTGGCGAACAAAGTATCTCAACTGCACAAAAAAAGATATCTGGACCGAGCGGCAGTCGGGCATGGGGACCGGCCTAGGGAAGTCGCACGGCCAAACATACAGGCATAGAAAATTATTCACGGACAAGAGTAAACAGTATTCTTCAGAAACTTCCGGGAGCCGGAAGTTTTGTCCCAATTTGTCGGTCGATCCTGTCCTACTGGAAATCCAAAAGGGCATGGCTGTCAGACTATCCCGGGATGATAGTGGTGGGTAGATTAGGGTTGATAGAGTAGTATAGGTTTCAAGTTAGATTAGAATAGACGTAGTATACAATTTTTTATTTTTTTGTTTTGTTTAACATAAAAACGGATAAGGCCTTATAGGGGAAAAGTAGATTATAATACGAGAGGTGATTATTGCAAAAAAAAAAATTCAAATGTATAACTATTAATTTAAGTAATCCTACCATTGTTAAAACGGAACCAAGCCTACTACAGGCCTGAGTCAGAACGATGACGTGGCAGAATGAGCAAACATCAGCAAACTTACAGCAAACAAAGCGCTTCTACCACGGCCAAAACAGTCTTGTTTGTAATGTAGAGGGAATGATCATTGACTTTTGCACAAATACACGATGAATCATAACAATATTTGGGAGTTAATTTCCATATTAATGGTAAGCCAGGATGCTGCAAATTTGAACTAGCTAAGGACTGTAGTGGCTGAGAACATATAATTAAGTGAATGTTACTTATAAGCAATTGTTATTACCCAGTAATCCGGTATAACTAAATGATAAATTACAGAAAGATATATACAAAATGGGTTAACTGCAACTAACTGAATAATGGGATACTCTCAGAATAACTGGAATATTTCAATAAAAAACCACTAGCACTATAACAACAATAAGCGATATTTGTGATTCAATATAACATTAAAAAAATTTGCAATAGCAGCTATAACTGTTATTACTGTAAGCAAGACCAAATGTAATATTATAGAATTAATTAGACAGTAAGTCAAAGTGTAATGGAACTGTATGCCAAATTCCTTGCATGTAAATATTTTGTACAAATCTCAAAACACTATGTAATCAACAATGTAAAAATTAATACATAGGGCCTAATTTAGTCACTAAGATATTAGGCTGTATAAATGAAGGGTAAAATAATAATAAAAAAAAACAGGGAGTGGAAATATACCAACATGGTTTAGAAACATTGGAACTATCCCTTTTTTAAGTTATTTTGTTGTGCCAGTTAATAACAATGACCTTTATACTATATATGATCGCGCCACACAATGTCCAACTAAAACAATGTTATTATTGTACCTAGTGTACGAATAAACTCTCATATTTATGACGGTTATATGGCAAAAGCGCTCAGTGGCAAAAGCGCTCTACCGCAGGTAGGCGAGGGCAGGTATAACCACCCATCCTCGCCTACACGCAGTAGATAATTTCAAGAAAAAAATTTCCCTGAATATCTAGCGCAGCTCATCTGTTTGGGCTCTTATTACTTTCGTGTCATTCGTACAGTGGTCAGTGAAGTTTATTGGCAGCAGTGCCACTTGTGCTATACAGTTCAATTGTGAAAGTATTTCTAGTTTGTCGTCATGGAAGTGCTAACAACTAATAAGGGTAAAACTGCCGTGCATTATGAAGGTTATTCGTATCGGAAATACAAAGTAAAGAAGATGGGCTGACGGTATGGCGGTGTCAGAAGGAAAGGACGAAAAGTTGTTGTGGAACGCTCTAAACGAAAAATTGGGAAGTTTTATGTGCAACTGAACATTCATGTGAAGCAGCGGACACAGTTCGCTTGGAAGTTGCTAAAAGAATGAATCATGCGAAGAAGAGGGCCCGCGAAGAAGACACCCCCGTTTTTAAAATTTACACAGAAGAACTGGGAGACTTACACAGTAAAGGCTACGAATATGTAGCCACATTGCCCCACAAAGTGACTGTCAAGAGAACCTTATCTCGACAGAGAAGCAAAGCTCGTGGGAACGGAAAGGAACCGAAGAGCCGAGACGAAGTAGACTTAGATAATGATATGCTTCAGATGAAAGATGGTTCAAGTTTCCTTTTGACAGATGACAGCTCAGGAGAGCGAATAATAATTCTTTGTGGACAGAAGGGAAGAGAATGTCTGAAGAGACAGCAAGATTTCTTCATGGATGGTACATTTAAAAGTTGTAGTAAACAATTTGCTCAAATTTATAGTATCCACGCTGATTACGGAAGCTCCAAAGAAGAAACTAATGTGTATCCAGTAGCATTTGCCCTGTTGCCAAACAAAAATAAAGCAACGTATATTCGTTTATTTCGCCATATTTTACATATAAGAAAAATTAACATTGATTTTGAGGGAAGTGCAATATCTTCACTTGGAGAAGTTTTTCCAAGTTGAAATTAATGGTTGTTACTTCCACATGAAGAAATGTCTGTGGAGGAAATTGCAGGAAATTGGATTGACCCGTGAGTATCGGGAAAATGAAGAAATTAGACTGCATGTTAGGACGTGTGCTGTGCTAGCATTCCTCAAAACTGAAGACATCTTAGACGGCTGACTCGAGATATATTCGGAGGCTCCAGAAAATCCGAAATTGTCTCAGTTTTTTCATTATTTCGTTGAACAATGGTTGGAGAATGAAGAAATTCCTCCTAAAGTGTGGACTTGTTACGGTAGGCGACACCGCACTACGAACGTTGTGGAAGGTTGGAACAACAAAATGAACAATCTTCTCGGGCGACCAAATCCCAAGATCAATGAAGTGATAATGTGCTTATAGAGAGAAGCTGAAAATTCCGCTTGTATGTACATGAGAACGGAGATCATTCTTGCTGGGAAAAAGAGGAAAAGCTCTTATATTAAATTAGATGAATGTTTGGAAAAAAACTGTAAAAAAGTGTGAGGAAAACGGTGATATTAGGTCTTGTTTGAAAGCGATATCATACTTACAAAAGCTGGGCTAGACCTGCTTTCTTAAAACATCAAAAAATGAAAATAATGTAAATAAAGAGACAGTGTAAATGTGTAAATAAATAAATACTGACGAAGCTTAATTCAAGCTGATTTTAAACATGCCTTAAACCATATATGGGCAACCCCCGGCCCCCGGGCCGGATCCGGCCCTCCACCAGCTTCAATCCGGCCCGCGAGAGATTCAGAAATTTCAAATAAGCTTCAAACTCAAGTCTCTCATTAATTTTCATTTAACTTTTCTATCTGTTTTTGTTAATTTGCTTTTTGTATGTTTGATTATGCTATTGTAATTCTAATAAATAAAAAAAAATGTGTGAATTTTTATCGCCTTTTTATTCACTACTACCTACTTATTTTTTACCTACGGCCCGCGGCCTGATTAAGTCCCGAAATTACACCCTCAGCTAAGCAAAGGTTGCCCATACCTGCCTTAAACGATTGTGTGCTACGTGCATTTCAGTCACTAAGCCAGTCCAAAGCCTGGAAAAAGTGTGATGGAAATCAGTTATTAAAATTAGTTATCAAGTATTAGAAATTTACTGAAAAGGAATTAGAAATTTACTGAATTACTACTGGAAAATGTATGACTTCATGAACTCTTTAGTCTGGACGCATTCTAGCGATTTTGTGTAGCTGCGATAGAAAAATAGGTCGCAAAAATGTTAGTGCGCACACTTGCGACTAATTAGTCGCAACAAATGATGTCAGATAACATTGTCGAGATATGAATCGTCTCTGTGTAGTTAGGTTCAAAAAATATACTTAAAAAT
>JARYHS010006964.1:14707954-14733014 GCA_031002005.1 Vandiemenella viatica | reverse complement strand
TCCATGAAACAAGATTGATAAAAAAATAAATATGTTCACAGAAGAAATACAAATTACCATACATAGAAAACACTAATGGTACCATACCCATACAGACGAGTTTAAAAATGAGACGTCCTCGCTCTGGAAGATTAGTGATTGTAAGGAAGGGGATAATTAATAAGATTCGTGTATTAAATAAAAAGGGGGCTTAGCATCAAACCAAGGTCCTGGAATTATGATAAAATATGTGTTAATAGATACTTAAATATAAATTATGGTGCCTCGTGATTTTTTTCTTGCTAAATAAAATGAAAAGTTTATTGGGAAACGCTGTCTGAACGCCAATACGAGATGGCCAAATGTCCGGGTGTCGCGTGTAGACAGAGCGAGTGGCGAACTTACCCACTGTGGGTCCGTCCTAGCATCTATTTACTGTCGGCTGAGGTACTCCTGGTTTCCAGTCGGCATCTGTAAGCTCCTGGCTAGGATAAAATACATGCACACAGAGACTTAAAATTACGTGAAATCAGGATGTAGGTGCTCATTGAAATGATAGGACGAGTTGTGACTACTTCATTTATTGTTGAAAGTGGAGGTACGGTACAGTTACATGTAATTGATACACAAAAATCCGATATTGGAATGATGGACGATAGGATCCACAACTAACGCAGGATGCGTTCCAAGTCAGCAGAGGGAGGATGATAGGAAAATGCCCAAAATGGTCCATCTGGATGGTAACAGGTCTGCCACACGAAATTTCACATCACGGACTGGGGCGAATCGTGCGCGCAAAAAGGCGCCCTCGGTTTCGGAAGGTGGGGAAAGCCCTCTTCTCATTGGGTGTTTGTCACTATGAACATGCATGTGGTGCACGTGCTCATAGTGTGTAAGCCCTGTGTACCAGTCGTGTTGGTTGAGTTTACCACAGTAAGGACTGCAAGACCAGCGACCTTGACCCCGGTGTCATATATGACCGGTGTAGTCTTCATACTACATTGCTGGCTTGGAAACACTCTGCCCTCATTACCACCAAAATCTATACTACAAAACTATACTAAAATCAGCGACCGCAATACGGGTTTATTGGTGGAGAATGCTCACATAACGAATTTTGCAAATGTCTGTAGAGAAATGTTGTATCAGTTACCCTGGTCAGCAAGATTAATGATCTGTAGTTAGTGAGGTATTTCACTGAGATCTTGTTTTATAGGAATTTGCAGCGTTTGCATATGGCTGCTACCATAGTGTATATATTTATGCATTATTTCATGTATGTTCAAGAAGAGTTATGTACAGTTCCTAAGACTTCATAAGTTCATTTTTTCATCTTTATTATTTTAAGTGTGTTTTATTTGTTTAATAATATTAACCCATATACTTGCATCAATATGCTATTTTAAACTATTGGAATAATTTTTTAAGGATCTGATGAGTTGCCAAATCGCGCTAACATATGGTTTCGTTTGAAAAAGTAAGGCATATGGTCAAAATTGTTCTAGAACTTTTAATAAATTTGAATGCGAATTTTCCTTGAACTAATTAGATTGATGGGTGAAAAAGGTGTGATTACGAATAATAATAATATTTAGAAGATTTCTTTTTTGTGTAGTAGAATAATTAATTCGCAATTTTTCTCACTTGGGTTCAAAGTTTATAAATAGTAGGGACACCCAACAGTAATATGCAGTTAAGCCAGGAAGTACTGCTGTCTCTGAAAAAATGATGACGGCAAAACGTTGGCTGTGTTACATAAACAATAATAACGATTAAATTCATTAATAAGTAAAAAATACTTTTTCCAAGAAAGCGTCGTATTGTAATGATAAGACTTACGCCTATCATACAAATGTTTAACAGTGTGTTAGAATCGGCCATTAGGTGTGTGTTATTGCCTGTTCGTCTTGAAGCATAACAGAACAATTGTTCGACATTGCTCCTCGGGGATAGAGTTCTAAGAGCCAGACGTGTGTACCTGCCTTCACAATAGAAGAGGGACCTGTCTCTCTTTGTCAACACACAAAGGGGCTGAGGATGAATGTCTCCCTAGGCGGGTGGTCAGCACAGGTGGGCACAGTTAATCCAAACGTTAACTTCGTTAATCATTATTCCGCTACTTAAAAAGTTAACTTCGATAATCGTTAAAGCGTTAAATGTTTATAAATTTAACGCAAGTTAAAGTTATCCGTTAAAAGTTAACTAGTCAAAAGTTGTACTGATGTATTAGTATTATAGTACGGTAGGTATAACTGCTCTCTATCTCAAGGGGTTATGTACCATGATGCAAGTGTGGATTTATTTATAAAAATTAACAAATTGTGGTTACGTTATCGCCACAACAACGAAGTGGTGTTCCTGTCTGCTTTTATCTTTGTTGAGACTGTGATCAACATAACACTTGCAAATTGTCTTACGAGAGACAATTAAGGTACTCGTGACTTTATAAAAAAAAAGTAGTAAAAAAAATGAATGTAGAATGAAAAGCAACAATATTATAGAAAACAAGTTGGACCGGGACACCTGAATATGTGAAAACTGCGACCAGTTTACGTTTGCAGAATTCACAATATAAAATAGTCACGCCGCCGCCAGCTGAAAAAGCTCGGCGCGCCGCCGCCAAGATTTTAGCAGGCGGCGCCAACTACTACACCGAACATACTAGCAGCGCTGCCAGTACAGCCAACTTATATTATACCGCTGTCTCTTTGAAATTATACAGAATGAAACCCAATTATACAAAGGAGTCATCCATTAATTACATACGTAAGGGAAAGTGCTGGGAGCAAAAAAAGTCCACGAAAAGTAAACAATGTATACATTGATAAATTTTGAATAACAAAAAGGAAATAGATATGCAGGAAGGGTTGCCAACTCAATGAAACAAAGGGCAAACACTTTCAAAAAGGTGCTGGAATTTACTTTTAAGTGCTCATTTTTGTATCCAATTATACAAGGCAATCTGTTATACAAACAGGATACAAGAGGTAACCAAATTATACAAGTTTTGTATCCAATTATACACTCTGGCAGCCCTGCATACGAGTGGTGGCGTGGCGCACAGTTCAAACAAGCGCACAGTTCAAACAACCTATGTAACGGACTACAGTTAACGGAAGTCCAATTTAACGGAAGTTAAGAAGACCGTTAATGATTTTTTACGTTAACTTAAAAGTTAAATTTTCGCAATTTTTTTAACTTCGTTAATTAACGATTAACGGATTAACTGTATTGTGCCCAGCTGTGGTGGTCAGCGTCTCCAACACTTTTAGAATTACCATGATGGCAGTGACCAGACTTTGGGTCTAAAGAGAGGATATCAAACTTACTTTAGTTTTAAACTCTGAACTTGTGGTCTTTCACATCATGCAGTGTGGCCGAGGAAGGCTGATGAGTCACCTACTACCAGGCCTTCGCATTACTTCACGGTAATATCATTTCCTCACATTTTAAAGACTAGTGTTTGCACATGCATTTTTACCAACGTGTTGCTTAGTCTATAGGTTTTTAGTGTTGAATTCCTACTTTTTTTTAATCGATTTTTCATCTGACTGTTCATAGGTATTTCGACTTTTCATTGTTCCATCATTTCCTTGCAATCATTGAATACAGTTGACATGTTAATAACATTTCAAGGTTACGGAAGTACCCTCGCAGCTGCTTACAATGCTATTAAGTAGTGTTAAAAAAAAAAAAAAAAAAAAAAAAAAAATACTCGGCACCACCGTGAAAGTATTTAACAATCCATTGGTTTGGAACATTTCTGAGAAGTTGATAGAAATTGTATATCATGAATATGGTTGACTAACAGGACATGAATCATATCGTATATTTAAGTGTAGAGAACATCTGATTTGCTAAAAAAAAAATTATTTTTTTTAATGATTTTTTTTGGGTAAATGATATTGCCAGAATTCGCCAAATAATCGTTAGTTGAGTTACAGTAAAAAATAGATGATATTACAAGTGATTCGAGATGGATTACATTTCAGTTGCTAACGTCTTGATGTTGACCGTTTAACTGCAGTTCATTTTGCTAAAAGTATTTTTGAGGTCTACTTGGTATTTGTCTTGCACTTGACACTTAACACGTTAACTGATATTTCATGGATTTTACAATTGCTTTGAAATTGTTCAACATAAGGATCATTTTAGTCAACGCAAATTATAATGTTCATAAAACACATCAAACACTGAAATTGTTTATAAAGTTGAAATTAACATTGTCTTTGGTACTTAACACCAGTTGTGGTGCTGGTAGCGCCGTCGACGAGCTGAGTTGCGAGGCTCTGCGCCAGAAGTTGGCTCATATGACTTCCGGCCGTCCTCCTCTGCCTGCTAGAACAATACACTTTGGGCCAGTACTAGTTCCAAACAATCATTTATAAGCGTGAATTTTGGAGTGTTTCACAGTTTGGCATGAGACAGTTTTCAAAACAATTTTAGTTCAAACTGTTTTTAAATCAGTATGAATGAATGTTATTTGCTGCTTTCAGTTTTTTTATATTTTTTTCATAATTTAACGACATACAAATGCAACAGAAACAATTCTGGCGATTAATTTAGAAAGACCTATGAAATTACCTTCATTCAGCTATGGAACAATGCGTCTGTCAGTTATTGTTTGTTTACTAAAAGTCTTATTTGCGGCCCCCGCTATCCAGCTTCATTCCAGCCGAAACCCATTACACAGTTATCTGTTGCTAACTTTTCGGAATTGCTTATAATTCAGTCAAGGTTTATCTTCTGTAATTCCTAATGCTATCTAATCATTAATCCTATTCGTCCTACTTCACAGGGTGTGGCAAGGCTTCTGAGCTTAACATCATACTTACAAATATCTGTTCCTGCAACGGAGATATTATCAAACTGTTAATGTCACCTGATGCACTCCATTCGGTTTCCAGTTCTCTGGTTGTGTTTGTATGTCAAGATAGGCTTGTGATTTATATAGTTTATGCTATCGCTTCCAACAATCATCTTCCTAACTTTCAATCCTATACCTTCATTTACAAAAATTCATTCCTTTTCCATCCTCCAATCTTCTTAACCCACTGAAACAACAGAGAAATTCGTTAACATTGTAACTAACGTATGAGTGCTGACTTTCCCGGCGTATTGATACAACAAAAGCTTCTCAGATGTCCAGCAGGATGGTGGTGTAAGAACACGACGTTTCGACAGCTGCCTCATCATCATCATCATTGGTGTCATTTGTCAGCCGGGCTAGGCCCGTCTGACTGGCTGTTTTACCGTATGCTGGTCTTCAGCCTCGGTTTAATTTTGCTGTCGGTATAACATTAGCCCCAAGACTCCGCGCCGGCAGCACGCCACCCACGATGACGGCGCTCGCGATCAGGTGGAGTGGAGGCCGCAGTACACCAGCTCGTTTACGGCCGTTGGTTTGCCACCGTTATGCTGGTAAGAGCTGCCGTGATGGCAGTGGCTACTTGGCCAGGTATGCCTGGACCGCTTGGAGGAGCGCTGCCATCTTGACATCGCTCTCGCCTTGGCAGGGAGGTGGCAGCCTCGTGCGCCCCTCCCGTCCGTCCTTGCGTTGACTGCTCCTCTCTGTGCTGGCCCAGCCGCGTCCGTTGCTGGTCTCGGATGTGTCACCCTCCGCGTCTGGCTGCGTCGGTGCTGCTCGCTGGTGGTGGTGGGGGAGGGGGGGCGCTTGCTTGGCCCGGCGGAGATGGAGGCGGGACGGGCAACCGCCCCAGCTAGCTGCGTGGGTAGTGGCCCCGCAATTGCAACATTTTGTTGCTTCCCTGGTTTGCGGGCACTCCGACACTCTATGGTTGTTACCGCAACGCAAACATCTCTGTGCTCCGGTGCAATCCCGGGCAAAATGCCCGAAATTATTGCACTGGTAGCATTGAGTGAGAGCGAGCGGCGGCTTCTTCTTCTGCTCCACCAGGACCTTGTGTCCGAGTAGTCTCAAAGGGCGCTTCTCTCTCGGCACGCGTTCAACTAGGTGAACGGTGTACAGTGGGAGGCGTTCGTCAGTGCGCGGGCGCAGCATCTGGTGGACTGCGAGGGTAGCAATCCCACAGCTACTCAGTTCTGCGGTGACCACTTCCTCAGTGGTGTCGCTTGGTAGTCCACGGACCACCAGTTTGGTGGGCCTCCTGGGCGGTTGAGGGGCGTCAACAATCCCATATGCTTGGATGAACTTGGACAGGCGTTGAAGTTGGTCAGGATGTTGCGGAAACAACTTCAGTCCGCCCTTGAGTGGAATGGCGAGAATGAGGTCTGACGTTTCGGCGTAGGGGCTCGGCCATCAGCTCAACGTAGTTTCCCTCGTACTCCGCCGTGATTGGTAGGACTGGCCCTTGTTCCGGCGGCTGCGTTTCTTCCTTTGATGAGCAGTCTTCCACATCTTGTGTTTCTTCAGGTAGTTCATCACCATTTTCCGTCTCATCTGCTGGTGCTGTTTCTTCCTGTGGGTATGGCATGATGTTGAAACGTTGTTTCAACATGGCGATGTATTCTTCGAGATCGAAGTCGTTTGCCCAGACTGTTGGAAACACCACTGCTTTAGATCACACCTCAGTCCATATTGGGTTATCCCGGATGTACCGCTCCTTGGCTAGGTGGCTGCATTCCCTCCTTGTGAGGACCTTCATTAGATTCTAGTAGGTTCTGGGCAGGTCGTACACGAAGTTTATGTCATCAAGGTGGATCTTTATAGCCAATGACCACCTCTCTTGGTTGTTTGGTACCAATCTGCTCTTCCATAGCTCACGATTTTCATCGTTTTGGGCTAAGATGAAATCGCTGGCACTTATATCCGCTTCGGTCCGTCGTAGTAGCATCCTTCCAAAGCTACAACTATATTCTGGAATATACGTGGCATATCTTTGACGGAGCCTCCCACTCGTTACTGGTTCCTACGAGGCCCGGAACGGCGTCGGGGTCGGCGGCAGCTCGTGAATGGCCGCCCACAACCAACGGCTCGTCGATGGCTCAATAGACGCCCGCAACGGAACTCTCGAGGATGGCTCAATTGACGCCCGCAACCAATGTCTCGCTGATGCTTCCACATTCGCAGCTAACTCGGAAGTGGCTGTCTGTCTGGCTGGACAGCTGACTTTTTTTTTTTTTTTGTTTTTTTTTTTTTTGTTTCACTGCCTCAACGGCATGTTTGTGGCCCCGCTACCTTAAGTAGCTCTACCTACTGTGTCACTTGTTTTGGATGGGTTATTTTTGGGGACGCTTTTTATTCTCTTTAAGGGGGAAAATGGCTATGGTATGTCACTGATATCCTTGCGAATATCAGGTGACATCCTTATTGAAAACCCCTGTAGGTTTTACTAAGTCCGTTGGGGATCATCGTCGTAATCAGCTGTGTTAGGAGCTGGACGACTTTCCCCAACTGGTTGTCTGGTTCGTCTCGATGGTCATGGCTGCAGCAGCGTAGTGGCTGGTGGTAGACCGCTTCCCTGATTAGTGGTCTCGGTTTGTGGCCTCTTGGATCGTCGCTGGTTGATTTCCTGGTCTTCTTCTCTTCGTATTTTCCATTTCTTGCATTCCTGGTGTGGCTTGGTTGGCGTCGGCTGCTGTCGGCAGAGGCTAGTAGCTTCTTCCTCACAGCACATCCGCCGTAGCTCGCCGCGTGGTCAGCCCCACAGTTCGCACACGTCGGCGTGGCTTCACGCGGACGCGTGCAGTCCGCGACGCTGTGGGTTCCCCCGCAGCGGACACAACGTAGTTGATTGCTGCATTCATACGCCCGATGCCAGAACCCTTGGCATCGGAAGCATTGGTTGATCGTGCTTGGTTTCCTATTCCGAACACTCCTGGTGTTTCGGTCTCTGCCTTGGTGACTGGTTCCCTCTGGGTGCTCGGTTGCTGGTTCTGTCACGGGTCTGTTCTGTCCAGCGGTCGATTGCAGTCCCGATAGTCGCCTGGAAAGTGCTGTCGGTGATGAATGCCGCCAGTGCTGCCCGTGTCTTCTCTGGGAGCGATGCCATATGGTGGAGTATCTCGGACGCAGTCTTCATCAGTCGGGCGCCGCAGCGGACCGCAGATTAAACCAGTAATCACGGCCAATCAGAAACAGACACACCAGCATATCAGACCGCCAGCACATCCGGGCGGGACCTCAGACTACATTAACCGGGTGGCCTAGATCCCGGAGTGTGGGGAAGTTCTTACGCTTATCGTATCACCTTCCATTTTAATTATATTAAGTTTTCATTATGGGTATGGCATAATGGGAGTAGTCAGCTCCATGTTCGTCGTTATAGTAGGAGGTGGTCAGGCCACCTAATGTTATCATTATAATGTGCTCTGTTTCCAAGTCTGGCTATTAGTCTGTTTTCAGATCCTGTACACTTGTTGTAGAATTTGGCGGCAGTTTCTTTGAAACGCTGTTTCAATGTTTGTAAACCACTGACTTGATGTAGTATAGTGGAAGGCGTTTCTCTTGGGAGTTTGCAAGCAAATCGGATGGCCCGATTTTGCACAGTTTGGAGCTTTTTAATGTGTGTGGTCGCTGCATTTCCCCACACAACAGCAGCATACTCTAACACCGGTCTGACCAGTGATGTATAGATTCGAAGTGCCTGGTCAGGTGGTAATGTAGTTGTTGGGTTGAGTATGGGGTAGAGTGTCCGCATTCTACCTTCTGCTTTTGACCTGAGGTTGTTGACATGGTTTTTCCAAGTTAGTCTTGTGTCGAGCATCACTCCTAAGTAAGTTGCTGTTTTGGTCCATTGGATTCCCTCATTAAATAGCATCACTGGATCAAGCTGTGGTATTTTCCTTCTGGATATTATTATCGCCTGGCTTTTGGTGGCGTTGAAAGCTAGGCGCCATCTTTTGGCCCAGTTTTCGATGTTGTTACTGGCTCTCTGTAATTTTGTCTTCACGTGGGTTGCTCTGATACTGCGTGTGAAAAATGCCGTGTCGTCCGCATATAGTCCAGTTTCTACCTGTTCGGTTCGTGGCACATCAGCCGTATAAAGACTGTACAGCACGGGACCTATGACGGAGCCTTGTGGGACGCCGGCACAGATGTTTCTAGATGAGGAGACTGCATCCTCAGACAGTACTCTGAACGTTCTGTTTTCCAGGTAGTTTTTGAGCAGTCTTATGTGGGACATGGGGAATCCTTGCGTGATGAGTTTATACAGTAGTCCCTGATGCCACACAGAATCAAACGCACGTGAGACGTCCAGGAGAATGGCGCCAAAATATTCTCTTTTTTCAACTGCCTCAAATGCTGATTCTGTAAGTCGAAGCAGTTGTTGCGGAGTGGAGTGATTTTTGCGGAATCCGAACTGTTCATCTGGTAGTAGGTTTTCCTGGTCTATGTGGTGGCGTATCCATTTGAGGTACAATTTTTCAAAGAGTTTTGAGATGACCGGAAGGAGGCTGATTGGACGATAAGATCGAGGAGATCTTTTGTCTTTGCCTGACTTAGGAATTGCTATTATGTCCGCTTGTTTCCAGGTGCTTGGATATTCTCCAGTGATCAAAATTTGATTGAACAATGAGGTTAGGTATTCCAAAGCTAAAGGTGGTAGGTGCCTAAGAAGTGGCGCACCAATACCATCATGTCCAGGACTTTTATTGGAAGGAAGTTGTTTAATTGTTGTAACTACTTCATCCACCGTGATGGGGTTTATGACGTCATCTGCAGGGGTGTCTACGTTGAGGAATCTTTGAAGTCTTTCCTCTACATGCCTTATGTGTTCTAAGTCTAGTTGGTCAGTAACGGGCCGAAAGTTGGCTTCAAAGAAGTCCGCTAGCGCTTCCGCCTTCTGTATTGGGTCACAGACTGTGCTGTTGCCCACGGTGAGAGGCGGGAGCCTGCTGGATTTACGCAGTATACGTTTGGTAAGTTTCCAAGCAGACCCATCGTCGGTGTTGATCGTTGTGAGTAGGGCGGCCCAGTCACTGTTCTTGTGCTTTTGTACTTCGACTTTTATGTCCCTCTGCATTTGATTAATGCGCCTCTTTGTGGCGGGGTTTCTTGTGACCTGCCACTCTCTAATGAGATTGTTTTTGGCAATTATTGCCTCCCTGATGTGCATGGGCAGTTGTTTGGAGTGACATCGTTGGTTACCACTCTGTGGGGGTGTTGCTGCCTCAGCTGCCTCATTTATCCATTTTTCCATGTTTTCTGCTGCCGTACTAGGTCCTACGGTTTCAGGTAATGCGGCATTTTGTATGCACTGCACGATGATGTCTTTATAGGCATCCCAGTTAGTGTTGTGTAAGTTTCTGTATCTTCTATTATCGCGCAGGGACGCACTTTCTGTGAGGTAGAATAATACAGGGACATGATCTGATGAGAGTGCTGCCTTTGTTGCAATTGCGATGGTGTGATTCATCCCTTTTGTGATTGCAACATCCAACACGTCAGGGAGATGTCTGCGCTGGAAGATGGTGGGTTCAGTGGGTCCCCATATTACCCCGTCGTTGGCTTCAACTACTTGGAGAAGTTGCTTCCCGGCAGTATTGGTGAGTCGCGAGTTCCAGCGGTGATGCTTCGCATTTAAGTCTCCTGCTATAAAGACGTTGCCTCGTAGTCGCAGTAAGGTGGCTATGTCGTCTTTGTCTACCGCATTGCTTGGTTTACGGTAGGCTGCAATTAGGAGTAGTTGGCCACGTGAAGTCTCAGCACCAACTGCCGTTGCTTCTATTGTTGCAAGTTGGGGGAGTGCTACTTCATGATGTTTAATTGATCTACGGATGTACACCGCAGTTCCTCCTCCGGCAGTCAAGCGGTCGTTTCGGTAGCAGCTGTAGTTTGGGACTGTAGCTCTAACCTGTGGTTTTAGATGAGTCTCATTGACGAGGCAGATGTCAATTTGCTCATCGCGCAGGAATTCTGAGAATTCCCCCATTTGCCTCCATATGCCGTTGGCATTCCATTCGCAGATTGTTAACCCTTCAATTTTACTGGCCATTTTGGGTTGAGTTTGCTGCACTACGTTGGGTGGCCTCAATTGCTTTTTGCACTTCGGCTGAGATTTGTCGCGGGAGGTCGGTGATCATTGCTGTCACGGCTGTGAGGAGCGACTGTACCATGTTTAAAAGCACCACAATTTCATTTTGGTGCTGAGACTGCTGCTGGTTTGAGGGCCCGGGTTGATCTCTGCCTCTTGAAGCGGGCGGACAGTTGTCTTGTGTAGACTGATTTTTGCCTCTTGTTGGAGGTGATCTGCTGTCTTTTTGGTTACCGGTCAACCGGCTGGCGTAGTCTCGGCTGGCGCGGTCTTTGCTCGGGACAGGATTGTTATCTAGATCAGCTGCTTGTCTGCTGGTCGTTGCTGTCATATTGTCTTCAGGCGTGCTGTTCTCTTGTGTCGGTAGAGCCGGGAAGTCTTCCTGGGTAAGGTTCTTTTGTTGTTGTTGCTGCTGCTTCTTCATTGCTGCAGCGTATGCGGCATTGTTCTTCCTTTGCCTGTCATTGTAGCGGGTAAACGCTGTGCATTTCCTGTAGCTGGCGACATGGTCGCCGCCACAATTGACGCATTTAGGAGGTGTTTCGCCTTTAACCAGTGTACATTCTTTGGTAGGGTGGTCGCCTGCGCACTTGACACATCTTGCAGGCATGTCGCAGTGTCTGGAGATGTGCCCTACAGCTTGACATTGAAAACACTGGGGTGGTCCCCGCGAGCTGCGTAGTTTCTCCATAGTGATTCTTATGGAACATAGCGAAGTCATCTGGTAGATTGATCTATTTTCAACGGAGTCTGTTAGTACTACCAGAAAGAGGGGTACTTCTTGATGTGTTTTTGGTGACCTGAGCTTGGCCACAGTCCTTGCTACGTATCCTGCGTCCTCCAGTTCTTCCTTTAGATGATCTAGTTGCATATTGAAAGGGAGGCCCCTGATCACTATCTTCAGTAATTTCTCTGGTACTGAAGGAAATGTGTAGAATGGCAGACTGTTGTCGGAGAGGTACTTAGTCACTGTCATGTAATCATTCTTGTTCCTAGTGGATAGCTTGTAGAGATCACGACCAGCTGGCTTGATCTCGTGTCCAGCCTTACAGAGTTGTTTAAGCAGGATATCAAGCGTCTTGAAGTCCTGTTTGAATGTTAGCACAATTGGTGCGGGTTTGGGTTCATTAGGCGGTTTGGGTGTGGATGCAGATGTAGTGGCATCCTCTGCCGCGAGTTGGTCGTACCGATTAGCGGTGACTGGGATTTCATTACTGGCTTCAGCTGTGGAAAGTTGAGCTGCCGGCGCAGTGCGTTGTGGATGTAGAAAGCCATCTGGATCTACAGCTGCCTTTCTATTCTTCTTGGTCTGGTTCTTCCTGGCTGCGTTGGCGTTGGGTGCCACCGTGAGGACACGCTTCTTATTGGCGTTTGCAAGATCAGAGGGTGAGCCAAGTGTTCGTTTCCGACGCACTTCGCAGTCATCCGTGACCATATCCTGATTACTAGAATCTTCCATATTAGGCTGGTTTAGCTGCAGGTCATCTTCAGCAATGTTTGTAGAGTCCATGTCAGCTTCGGGAAAGTTGACAGGGTCGTCGTTTTCCGGAGAGCCGCTCATAGCCGCTGCAAGATTTAGGGGCTGATGTTCAGGACATAAAAGGGAGTGTTGCTCCGATCCGTCGTTGCCACCGAAAGGTTTCAAGACCGGTAGCAACCCTAACCTCACGCCAGGGGGTCCCACTCCACCTGGAAGTGGGCCGTGTGGCGGTAAGACCCTAGCACTCGGCGGGCAGGGAGGAAAGCAGTCCCCAAAGAAGAAGAAGAAGGCTCACTATCGCCTTCGCTACGTGAACGAGGCAGAACGCGCATAAACCAGTATAGCTGATACACAGGAATATGCGAATACTGACTCCTCAGCGCAAGTGATTACAGTCGGTGGCCGCAGCGGGCCGCGTATAAAGCCAACACTCTCGACCAATCAGACCGAGCGGTCCTTCCAGCTGAAGGTATAATGGAGGTTCGATGGGTGGCCAAGTCAGTCGAGGCAGAGACAGTCAGCTGACAACGACTTCAAGATACTAGATGAAGACAGCAGAGTCAGCTGTCAAAACGACGTGTTTTTACACCACCATCCGGCTGGACCCCCGAAATGATTTTGTTGCAATGTAACTAATCTTTCCCTAAATATGGAATTATTTAGAATTTAAAGCCTTGTCACTCCTCCTGTACGAATCATATATATACGAACAAAATACTTCATATTTTAGAGTATTACTACTCTTTATTCACCTAGAGCTTCACCGTGATGTTAATTGTTTGTGGTTTTTCACCTATTCCACTCCCCTTTTTTTTTTTTTTTTTTTTTTTTTTTTGTCTGTTTCCATCATAGAGGTCTTCTTTCGTCCTGCTATTAAACATTACATTCTTACATTAAATCTTTGCTTCCGTGTTGCTTTTGTTTTCTTCCGATTGCGCTGGCTTATTATCACCAGGTCATGAGCTGTACAGTGTGCTGAGCTCTATATTTCACGCTTGTTTACATTCCACGCTGGAGTACTATTTAATTACGTGCGGTTTCTTCTGCCATGTAACGAATTGAGAGGCAAATCCGCTACATACCGTGGGTTCTATCAACGAGGACTGCCGTCGATTCAGCTTCAACCGACGTATGCATCATTTTGTTGATAGACAACTAGCGGTTTAATGTACTTCTACAGTTAGCTAGACTGATCGAAGCAGGTAATGCACCTGTTACTCCCTGCTTGAGACAAGAAACAAGGTTACAGCTAAGCAACTGTCCGTTTGCCAGTGCGGCTTAACTAGACAAGCTACTTACTTGAGGAAAAGACTCACTATTGAATGCTAATACTTTAATTCTTAACTAATGTCAAGGTATTCTTGAAGGAAAACACACCTATCCAGTAAACTCTATAATTTATTATATAACTTGATGAAAACATATGACATTACATAGATCACACAATAAGACTGAAATCATGGCACGACAAATTTAACTTATACTTCGTTGTAGGCACATATACTCTATTACGATGATCTAACTGTTACACAAGCCCTATCCTTTGAAATGAGTGACTTGAATGACTGACTATCAATCTTTAAGCAACAAGCGTAGGAATATCAGATGGTTCGGTGTTACCTTAACTCTTGCAGATGTTTTTCGAGTCGAAGATGGTGGTAGACTCCCCGTTCAACTAGCTACAGAGCGACGTCTGCTAGCAAAAGCGGTGGAGGGGGCTTCTCGCCCTATAATTGGCTAGACCATTCACGTGGTTACTTTTAAGATTCATAAGTGGCTTCCAGCTGTTCAACAGGGTGGGGACGGTAAATCTCACGTACTCAGTGCTTATGAAAGGGAAACTCGCCACCCACGCAGTTCCCAGGGTAAGCAAGTGAACTTTCAGCTCTCAACCTTGAAGCTCGTGTGGTGTTACAACTTGACTCTGATATCAAAGCTCGCTTCCTATCCAGCCGACTGGGAACCTGGATCGCTCGCCGAGGCCCACAGCCCAATAAAGATGAATGAAATCTAATAAATATTCCTTTCCTCTCTGATTGATAATCCAAAATTAGCGCCATCGCTACAGCCACTTTTGCATTTACTACATATTTTACCGACTGATAATTTTCCTTTTAGTTTTCCGTACTCATCCAAGTTTAATGCATACGCATTATCCCAACAGTTTTATTTCCAGTTTTGCTAATTTACTATATTATCTGAATTTCTAATTAATGAATATATCTGATGCATAAAGAGAAAAATGAAATTAAACTGTGATTTATTTTTATTTTATTGGAAGAAAATTATTCTTTAAGGCCTTACCACACTTTTCCTAGTGATTTAGGCTATGATAATATGCCACTTAATGAGATTGTTTGTTGCAACACTGTACTCTACCTGTCATTTCTATCCACGGGTTTATTTTACTTTCCCCAAGGCAACCTATTATAGGACCCGTTACTTCATAGGATCAGCCGTATTTCCAGTGTTGACTGACCTATTAGTGATTATCACCTCTCACCTACAGCGTACTAAGACAAACCTGCCTGCACGTGACATCGTACACTTAATTATTCAAACCTAATTTTGATATCCAATCTCCTTCAGAATTAATAGAATTTAACAGCCAAAATTCAATTTAAAAGTAATCTAGTAAGACGGAAATGCGTGTACTTGTTCAATATGAAAGGTATGAAAGATATATATATATGTTTACCATTTCTAAGAAGATGCAAAATGTTTACAGTTATTTCTTCAGAATTACCAAATGTTGTATCCTCGAGAGATCGTGTAACTGATAGCATGTTGTACGTTACAATCTTACTTCCGACTTCATTTCGTTAGTTCTTACGAATTCTCTACTCGGTGGCTAATGTTTATTATCGTTCTTGATTAGTTATGTATTCTTTACCGTGGCTCACATTCTGCTTTCTGGTTATCAGTATCTGGCCCATCATTCTACTTTCCATAGCTTTCCACTTAATTCATCTATGTGACGTGCTCGCACTTTCACGTTTAACCACTTATCTGGTGCTTTAGCTTGCGGAATTAGATCGTATGGCACTAAATCATCTGGATGATTAGTCCTGATCTCCCATTTCGACCATTAACGCATTTTTACACAACGTTATGTATCTAACTCATTTTAATCTCCTACGATTAAATAGCCACTATTCTTTACAGAGAAACTTAGCCACACTTTTATGTTTCCTTTCACAGTCTAAATGATTTTAAGTGCAAATTATTCTTATTGCATAATTACATTACTGTACCAGATCTAAAAGTTCATTATTACCTACAACGTCTTATTTGCTTCCATTCAATTTTCAACACTCACGTCATGGTTACTAATTTAAGTATACTAAACTTAAACATTTTATGCTTCCGCTTGTCAGTTACTGTAATTGGTCAGACACAACTCATTGCCAATGATATTTCACACCGTTTTCCGCGAAACTTCAACTCAAGTTAAACACTTTTGAATACACCTAAACCCAAAACATTATGTATTACAAAATACGCACGCGCTTATGGATTAACATGCTAATGATTAGAAAAAGTTATTTCAATATTTTGTAAGATTATTATTTTAATTGCAATACGATCGAACATAGAAGGATTACTTTTAATTTAACATAAAAAAATGAGAAATGCTGCCACCAAATTCTGCTGCAGTTTATCAAAGTTATGAGCTCAACACCATTTATTTATCTTGCAAAACAATTTTAGTCGAACTGAATAATAGATCTTAAGCCATTGATTTTCCGCCGAAAGCGAAAGCCCAACCAGACATGCAATTTACATAATTTAATAATACAAGAAGGTATCTTTGTTTTCCGAGCCCAACAAATAGCAATTTCATACTCTCAAAACAGAAATTTTTAGCAAAAAATTGTGTTACAAGATAGGTCAACTTAAATTTGAACTGAACCTCGTGTCGACTATGAGAATTCGACTAAAACTGTACACACTACTCATTTTGATATTGCAGCTCTAATATTTCACAATTTAGTTTTAAAAAGAAAAACTTTCAATTTAGTGAAATTTCTTCTTGAACATGCAGGATTTTTTGTGTTATTTCATGCCAAATACTGTGACTGTTCCAAAACTTACCAGATTTTGCCATGGAGTACCGTCGTGCTGCAGCTGTTGAGCCGCGGTGTGGTTGTACTGCGTTGCACCAGCCGCGTGATACGTGACCCTGCTGACTGGCGCATTCTGACGCCTGCCGTTGACCTCTCCACTACACCTAAGCTGTTGGCCTTCTAAGGCTTTTTACTACCAACTATGGACTATCATAAGCTAACTCTCTCCTGCCCGTCTGCCGTTAGGTCGTTTCTGCCTTCTGACACTTTTCTCTTCCCATTATATCCTTCTGGTGATTTCCATAACTGAAGTCGTTGCCTTCGACTCACGCCGATCGATTCGCTTATCTCCACTCTGATCACCAAATTTGTAACAGACTAGTCAAGTGGTCTAACTCTTATTCTGTGGGCATAATTTGGAATAGGCAGAAAGTGTCTGAGAACTCAGGTACTAACCTTTAATGGAGTTGCTGCTGCTGACCTCCGGTGACCTCGGCTCCACTCTCCAGCTCAGCTGTAAGGCTATTTACTAATATCAGATCTGACACCACTGTGGATTAAGGCCACAGACCTGTGTTGTTAGTTACCAACTTATTATGGCAAACAGCAGGTTCTCTTTATTCTACCAGTGAGAACACGGCCTAACTGCTGTACGATACTGTTTATTGCTCATCCTTGACTGAATACTGATCGTCCGTTTTGACGCCGTCTGCGAGGTTATCACCGTAAGCTTCTATTGGATTTACATCTTCTGAAGTACTAGTAGATGATGGAACAATTACTTACATACATTGAGATTGGCTATCGGAGGATTCCGCCAAGTGTTGCAGCATTGTCGACCCTAACGCGAGACCAGTCTATTGGAGAGAGAGAGAGGCAATTAACTATCCGCTAACAGGCATAGTGACAATCTGCCACTGAGAAGACCAAACGCGTCTCCTGCGTTCCTTATATTTCCCGTATCGAACATTCTAGACTTCTTTCGGTAATTGACCGGCCAGTGTCCCCGGCTGTGGTATTCGCTAACCGTTTTCGGCAGCAAAACCTGACTCATTACTCTCGTGTGCGGACGGCACGTGACTCTGGCGTACTGTCTCGACTCACCTAACACTCGTTTAATTCTAAATCACACAACTAATCCCCAAACTTGGTCCGTTACACCATATATAACAACTCACATTCCTTCATCTTCCTAGTTATTGTATCTGCTTCCAACAAACATACTGGAAATAACATACCAGTAAATATATTACAACATTGGCTGCCACATATCTCTTCAAATTGCTTGGATTATCTCAATAACTTCTTTCCTATCATGTGTACAAGAAATTTTACTGATAAAATCGCCCTATCTGATGAACTGAATAAATACAAATTTTTCTACCTGCTACTAGCCATTCATCATTACCCAGTCATCTAAGCTCATTTGCACAGCAGGTTTAAATGCAATCCTTTGTTCATTATCGAATATATTTATCTATTAGTTTAATCCATAATATTTCATCGTAAATACAATTTTTACTTGTTATGCAATTATTGTTTTCCATAAAATAAAACTACCACTTGAGAATGATTAATTTTATTTTACTTTTTCAAAGAACATTGGCAGATTACCTAATAATTGAAGATTTATTTTGTTTGATGTCAACTAAAAATAAAGCTATAATCACGTGCTGCCATTATCGTATACATCTACTCCAATCAAGTCAGTAACTACTTCTCAGTTAAAGCTGATAAAAATTTCCATCATACCACTATCATATCTGTCCTGCCTACCCACATCCCCTGGCCATTGTTGATCTTTTTTTTATGCACCTGTTATTACATTCGAAGTTATACAAGCTAAGTCTTGCTGCTGGTTTTGGTGTTGACATTTTTGTTTATTTTAGATATACTGGCGAAATTAAAAGTGGTACACCCAGACAGTATTGTGGGATTTTAGGAAAATTTGTAGATTTATCCAGGGTTATACCAAGAAGAAACGAAAATAAATTGAAATGGATCGGGCTAATTTCATTATGGTTAGATACAGTTGTCAGTGAGATGTCTGCTCACCCTCATTACCTATACATTTGTGGATTCCTGCCAGAATCGAACCAATAAGTGTTTCGATGTCTTCTTGGGGTATATCTCTCTATGCTTGCATGTCTTGTGGAGTCATCTTTAGCACAATTCGTACTGCGTGTCCATGTGATCTAATTTGTGTACTCTTGGAATTCCATACATGCTCAGCTGGGGACAAACATGGAGATCGTGCAGTTCAAATTGAAATCGTGACCCTTTGCAAGGCTTGTGGTGTGGAGGCCACAGTACTAGGACACAAGATGCAATTTGGATGGTGAACATGAAAGATATCACAATAGCGTGGAGCACCCAGTCCGCATAGTGGTAGGCTGTCACTGTACCTTCAACAAAAAGTGATTGCCCCCAAACCATGACACCAGACTTTCTGAAGTCATACCAGGTAAGCTGTTTCTCCACTACGATTTCTTGCATGTTGTGGATTATCACTATGCCGCAGGTAGATTCCAGTTTCTTCTATATACACAAATCTACTCCATTCACGTGTCCATTTTCAATTTGCGTTAAACCTGCTTTGACGACGCTGGCAATGATATCAGGTTGATGGGACACACTGCATAGGGGCAGAGAGTGTAACCCAGCTTTAAACAATTGGTTTACAATGGACTCTCTCTGTAAACATTGCTTGAATGTGGCCTGCAGTACTCCTAGCCATTGACAGCCACCTCCACAATTTAGCGGTCTTCATGTGCTGTTTTCTTGTGAACGGACCTTTGCCTGCTCTACGAGTACTAGAGCTTCCTTTCATCTGCTGTGTAACAAGTCTGCATTCTGACATAACAATGCAGCAATACTTCGACAGATTTCCCTATATGATGCACCCATTTCAAACACGAAAACTCTCCGACCTCGCTCACAGTAGAGATTTTGTGTGTAAAGGGTCCTTACTCTTCACCTTGGCATACTTGTGGACAAAAAGGTGTAATGTTTTCACCACATTATTCACTACTTACACGCTAAAAACCACAAATATTTTGGATTGTAAATAACCCTATAATACTCTCTATTAACAGTAAAACTTTCAAGTTTTAATATTCTTCATTTATAGATACCAGGAGCCAAGTTTTATTCATTTATCACAACACTGTCGTGGTGTTACACTTTTAACTTCAGTCAGTGTATTTTTTTTCTTAAATTTTAATCATCAAGGTATCAAAGAATATTGTGTATTTACGTTATTTAACTGTTGTATGAAAGAAACTGAACTTTCTAAAGGAATAAATGATATTCTGTAATAAATAGCATTAAAATTCCTTCTAGTTTATTAATAGAATTTCACTTTTTTACGAATTAACTATATGTATATAAACATAATAAGTGATAAAAGTTGATGACTCCTAAAGAACTGCTATTACATAAAAGATTCATTTACAGTATTAAATGTAATGTATTATAAGTTTATCATATAATTGTCACTAGTATTATCTTTACAAGTGCAATACGTTTTAAATGTGATAATCTTCTTTATAGTATTTTTTTACGAATTTAATTTAATGTCTGTTACTATATATACTAATTTGTTATAATTTACTTATACAAGAAGTGTATGAGTATATTCCTATTATTTGTTTGCTATTTAACTCTTCATACTCTTTCCTTAGAGGCATTTAGCTATTATTAGTCTAGAGAGATAAGTTTATAATATTTTATTAAAATTGAAACCTCACAATTGATCGATAATACATACAATATTTACAACAATACTTCATAAAATATAATTCCTATAATGATATTACCCTTTAGTAAGGTGTATAAAAAATCAATTGTCTTATAGTTTGGTACTTCCTGTTATAATTGATAACTAACTGTATACATTTCAGTATGCTTTCATAAAATTTATGTAATGACCTTGGAGATTTTATTAATTTTTAAATTTATTCTGTATCCGTCTTGTAACATCTAAAGTAATATTAAATAGTGTGGTGGCCAGAATGTTTTCTTGGAACATTCCAGAGTTTGTGTTCATACAATTTACCACAAAAAAAAATGTTATTTCAACATGAGTACCCTCTGTGCACAGAAATTTCCAACTTTCAGCTCTGCAATGTAGCATGTATTCATACATGTATCTGTATTTGTCTGAAGTATTTAAAGATTTGAACAAACTTGATTTCCATCAGTGCTACAGTTGTTTGCTACATTATTCAACGAATTTTAAAGTCTCAACTTCCAAATTCTAATTATATGTCTCACTATTGTACAAAATATATTTTTCTGAAGTACAGAGAGATTATTTTAGATATCCTTGTTGTTTCTCTAATATGGACTTGTGATTTTTATCTGTTGGTCAAATACCTGCAGATAAGTATAGGCCTATACATATTTGTCAGGTTTCCTTGGTGGTGTTTCTTAAGAATATTTGAATTTATCCCAGAATGTCATTTTATTTATTTATTTTGCTCACCTACACTTTTGGTTCATATGTTGCAGTCTTCATCATAATGACTACATGTTTAGCACAGCAATGAGTGTCAAGGGTCGTAGGGTACTTAGCCGCTCTTTTTCTGCTGCCTCCTTCACTCATCACTGATCTTTCCATACCAGCGCGCCTGGTGTTGAGAGAATGACGATCTATGGCGGATCTGTAGCTGTTAATTTGTTTATAGTAGTAGGTGTGTTACTTGAGCCTTTCGGCACACTGTAACCTGTCTCCACAATTTCATGAATACCTGCAAGCTGTTATGAGTGTAAACTGTCTTTCATCTCAGTTAGTGATTCACCAAACTTGCAGTAAGCGTTATAAACTGTTTGCATCTGCACTCACTTCAACAATTTTCCAGTCCGGTATGTAATAGTTTGTATGGATGGTGGAACAGGGAATTTCCCTGACAAATAAATATCATCGAGTAAGTTGATGCCTTCCCAGGATTTGATAGTTCTTATAATACTTGTGATGTCGGTTTCACGGTATTCGTCGGCCTGAAATATTCTTGGGAGAGTCTTTACTTCTTCCATCAATATGTTATGGAAGTGTAAGGAAATGGACAACTATTTCTCGATGTCCTGGTAGACACATGTGAAAATCGACTTCTGTGTACCTCAATGTGGCCCACATGAATAGATATTTGCACGCACATATTACAATCACCAGGCAAATAATAGAAGAAACTTCAACTGTCATTGAGCTTAAGAGTGAGCATAGATATGATAGAGACAGTCTGATGAAAGAAATGAGGACCCTTGCAGGAATATTCAGGACCAACGCCTCCTGTAAATCTGTCAGAAGGGTTTTAAGAACCAAAAAACCTTGAGAAGATGTCAACACACTCATTGATACTAATTCGCCATTGATATTCATCACGTTTCTGAACACAAAAATTATTATTGTGTAGATTGTAAAATTGTCAAATGTGGTGGAGTTGCAAATAGTTTATAAAGCTCACCGCCAGATTTGCCGATTACTAGCCATGGTGAAACAGTGTTTACACCTACACTAGCTTCAGAGGTTTTTTGAAATCCTCTTCAGCAGTGGCGGTGTTTATATCGGTGAGATGGGTCAAATTGTGACCGATTGACATAACATATCCACCACTATAAACAAAAACCAAAGTTACAATTCAATTGTAGTTGGTCATACCATCAACACCGGGCATGCTGTAAAATTTGAAGATGCAAGGCTGCTGTGGAGGAAACTTAAGTTGTGGAAACACCAAGAGAAAAGGGGAGCTGAAATTTTGAGAGTACCTACATAATAATGACAGCAGCTCTGTACTTCGTAATGGAGCTTTTTGTTATGGGACAAACACAGTTTCTCTGATGAAAACTGCGTTATGTCAGCAAAAACTTAAATAAAAATAACTGAAATTCAAGAAAAATCCAGGTATCATATGTATATATCTGTTTCAGTATTCATGTTAAAACAGGATTAAAAGAAACTAATTGGGTAACATGAAAAAACAAATCGTCAGTTGTAAGAAACAAGGTTTCCAACATCTTGGGACCACTGAAAGTTGCAGAGTGCTTGCCATCTGTCCTTGCAGAGGATTGGAATGTCTGGAGTTCCTTGAACCGATTCCGACAGAAGTGTCGTAATACAATCTCCAGAAATGAGTTTGTATTTATGTTATCAACTTTGCGTGTGGTAGTGGTTAGGGCCAATACTTGAACGATATGCTCGAGTGCCAACACTGATGGAGCGTTTCTAATGTGAACTCACCTGCGCTATATTTTTTTGCTTTGAATATACTTTTCCAAAGCAGTGGTTTCCAATTAGCGGTACACATACCCCCAGAGTTACGTGAGGTTGCTTCAGGGGGTTCCCATGGTAATCCCTTGGTTAAGATAAGCCCTAAGATAACTGAATAAAAAACAATTTCACCAACATTACTATTGGTAAAATTTATTTTAAGACGAAATGAATGTGTGAATTATATTACTGTAATACTGAGGTTTTGCGAATCATTACGCGGAAAAGAGTGTATTTATTTATTTATCTATCATTTCACCCATAAGGGATATTTTAGGTTGAACTTTTTCTTGAAGTGTCACTCACGGAGAACTAATTGGGAACAAATGTTCTAGAGGAAAGTGGAAAGATTCATCAAGATTGAGGTTGCTTTTTCCTTCAAATAACTGTGTATGGATATACTGAATGAAATTGTTTATTTTTATAAAGTGGAATACAAATGTTTTCATATTTTTTTTTATATTTTTACTATCCTTACACACTATAGATCAGTGGTTACAAAATTATACCACGTTGGTAGTTAGCATCGCCTCTTGGGACTGGACCATCCGAGGTTACTTGAAGTCTAAGCGGTTCGGGATACTGTTGTTGGCTGTGACTCCACCGTGTTATTACTGCTATTGTTTTGCGTTATGTAATCGTTGTTCTGCTCCAGCTCCTCGTAGAGGTGGCTTTGAGCATTTATTGCATCAATGTACTCTGCAGGCGGCATACGAGGAATACTCGGCAAAGGAGAACCAAACCACGATCTGTAAAACACATTATGTGACCATGAATAATTAGAATACAAAAGATAAACCAATCTAGATATTTATTATTGTTATATTTACCATTCCATTTATTTTAGAAAATTTTATCCTGTGTATTACATTTGTTACATTTAAATCTTTCAACCAGGTTCAGTCAAATGAAAACTCAAAATAACTACCTCAGTAATGTGGTTTTCAAATCTCTCATTCACGACCAGTGTTGGTTACGTTTACAGAATTATTATTCATATAATGATTGAAGGAATCTTCATGCTGTCTTGGTAAGCAACTTTAGTATTGTTCAGTGCACAAACGTTTAGCTCTTGTGGCTCAAATACTGAAGGTTGCCTACCATACAGCATCATTCCTCTCCGCCAGGGAAGCAGCTGCATTTATATAAGCGAAGAACAGCCGCATTCCCTTGTCAAAGCTGTATCGCTCCTTTAAAGTTCTCTGCTACCTCTTATCTCAGCTTCTAGACATGCGGTTTTCATTAAAATGATCGTTATCCACTTCGCCAAATCGCATTCACACAGCAATCAAGTACAGAAGCTGTTATGGTCAAGTCATGCCGAGACAACAGGTATGGATCTTAGGGAGAAAATGAACTTAATAAAGCCTAGTGCGTGGCAGCAAACGACCGCTTGGGGCCAAAGCAATCTAAGGCGTTGTCGTCAGACATCATCTCCTTTTAAGCTAGTGCTCGAACCTTGTTGCTATAAGGGGTAGTGCTTAGATATGCCCGAAGAATATACAGTCCTGTAAGGAGAGCAGATTTTCCGTAATTCAGTGTTTTGTCTGGTCATTATAGGCGAAGAGGAATCTTTGATACACGGAAGTCAGTGATCACCGCGTTCCAGTAAGCGAAGCAGGTGGTAAAGATAGGCAGACAGGCAAAGCGGGAGAGGTTCGACCCCGTACTGTCATCAGGAATAAGATGCTGATACGGGGGGAATGGTCATCATTATATCAACGTCACCAAGCAGCAGAAATCAGCATAAACACCTACAACTGCGTCAAAACGAGGTCATGTTAACGTCGGTTTTGTAGAATACTCACTTTATAACAAAGAATTGAGCGAGGGTACGTGAAGGTTGAATCTAAATAAATTGATAAAAGAAATTAAGAAAGGGGTTTTAGTGGAGCTAAACGTCAGGGCCAAACAGTGCAGCAAGAAGTTTTGTTTGAGGAAGGGGACTAGTTCGCCATTTGCGTGTTGTATCGTAGTTGAAACAGGAACAAGGAAACTATAAGAATAACGGGAAAGCTGTCATAAGACGTGGTTGATATTTAATATGATGTAACCGCAAGTAGAAGCGGAATTTATTTCTAAGTAGGATCAGGATTTGAGTTATAGGTAGGTACTGCAAAGAAGGCACCAGCATGCATTACTGTGCCAAGCAGTTTGCCCAATTGATTAGATCAGCCATAGCGGCCAAATATGGCGACCACGTCGAGGGCTTGCTTGGTCACGGTGACGGTACTGCTTGCATTTGGGTCAGCCAATTTAAAAACTTTCATGGGGACCACCACTATTGCAGGACATTGCCTCCTGCCTG
>JARYHS010006964.1:14638644-14706954 GCA_031002005.1 Vandiemenella viatica | reverse complement strand
ATTGTGGCTTTTGCAGAGTTAATTTTTGTTCCAGGCCGTATATCAATTTGGAGACAGTATATCCCGAAAACTATGTACGATATGGAAAAATTTTATTCTTTATTTTCGATTTGTCTCGTCGTGTTACATAAGAATCGATCATCAAATTTGACCTTTGCGAAATTTTTCTTCTGCATTTCCACTCAAGACACCTCACTGTTGATACAGTATATCTCGAGAACTAGGCGAGATATCGAAAATTTGTATTCTCCATTTTGTATTTGTCTCGTCGTTTTAAATACGAATCCATCATCAAATTTGACTTTGACCTATTTGTTATTCTGAATTTCAACCAAAAACATCTCACATTTGAGACAGAATATCTCGAATACTAGGTAGGATATCAAAAAATTTATTCTTTATTTTTTTATATGTCTCATCGAGTTACATAATAATCCATCAGCAGATTGCAGCGTTACGTTTATCCCCGTGTCTGTATGGATGCGGCCTAACCCCCCCCCCCCTCCCACTCCTCCTCCGCCCGGCGTCACTTCAATGCGTGGTGAAGGTCTCTTGCGTCGTCTTCGTATATTTCTTTCCTCCATGTTTTGCACAGGACTTTATTGAATAACGATGCTCGAAATGACGCTGCATTTTAGACTCTTAGAGTTTTCGACACAGGCACTCACGTCACTAGCGATCTGCTCCTCCAGCATTGGTTAGCTGATACCCCTCAATAATACAAACTGACGGCGTCTGCATGCCTTCCTTTACTCAGGAAAGAATAAGCTTTTAAACGTTGCTAAAGCACCTTGCAATTTGCCTCACATTTTTCACATGTAAATTATGGTGTTTGTTTTTGTGCTTATTTATCAGTTCGCTCAATGTTGATGCCTTATTTTAATTTTTATTTTTTAAATGTTCGTGATTCGGTGTGCGTATTTAAATGAATATGCCACTGAATACTTTTTCTTCTTATTTCCAGTGTTCTGTGTATTTTGTGTATTTCGGAAATATCTGTGTTTCGACGTGGTTTACTGGTGGGAACTGTGCAGTGGTAGTTTGGTTGTGAAGTTCAGGGTTTATTGTTTGTTTTTTTGTGGGATTTTTCGTTTGGTGTATGATTTTCTGTATATTTTGTCAACTGCCTGTAGTTCCTATCCATTATTTTTATTGTATTGAGTTCTATTTCGTAGTTGTTCTCTATTTGAGAGATTTTTTTATTTTTTTTTGGTTTAAACTGTATTGCATTTCAAATGGTTTTTAGTCATTTTAACACGAGGGTTGTATGGAGAGTACGCAGCATAATCCAGCCATAGGGACGATTGTAGTAGCAAATAACGAGGCATGAAATTTTGTTCTAATTTTTTTTTTTTTTTTTTTTTTTGCTATATAAACAGATATAAGTTTCTTATGACATTAAATAAATTTACCATCGTTTTAAAGGATATGGTTTAATTATACTACCTTCTTTTTAATATCCCAGGATTACTGGTCTTAAATATGTTATTTTATGTGCCTCATTTTCCCTGCAAATATTATCTGGTACCACAAGTGTTACATTCAAATGCATATCCTTAATGGTAAATTTATTTCTGTTTCCAGTGGTCGAGTATACGGAGGAACAACAGATGATATATAGGCAGAGCAGATATTTGATGATTTTTAAAAAAAAACTTCTTTTTTATATTAACACCCAATGATACAAGCATAAAATTAGGTGTGGGTAATGTTTCAACCAAATTGCACGACACCGCTGGAACTAATACAAGGACAAAATTTTGAATTCCATATAGCTGTGAACGTTATTAAAACTTTTAAACATACAACATTTACATTATCATGAAAAAGTACAAGCGATATTAATGGAATTTATTTTAAAAGTGGTTCCACACTGATCGCGACGTATACAATAGACTACAATTGAAAGTAATATTATGTAGTATGTAATATTTTAGTTATTAAAATGTATCTTTAATTTCCTTTTCTTTTAGCCGCATGTAATATCATATTTAAACGCTGTAATATCGACTTGAATCATGGCTAACAAAAAAAAAAAAAATTTAAAAACCTTTTTAAGAATTTTGATCCAATTTATACCTCAATGCATTAGTGCAACTAAAATGAGTTACACTAAATGTATTAATATGTGTTCGATTTCAGTATTATTTATGGCGGTAAGTTTAAACAGTAACTCTGACCAAGGCTGTAGAATACCAGCCGAAAGCTCAGGTAATGAAATAAACAACGCGGCATAACCCGAAAGTCTATTAATCAAGTTTATAATAGCCTGTGAGTTAGTTGAAATGCAACCAGGACCAGGATTGTAAAGGAAGACAACTGTTGCTACAGCACAAGGCACGAAAAATTACACAGATTTTTTTTATAACAATTCTATTTAGTTAAGGAATTGCTATTGAATAAATTGCTAGAATATTGGGTGGGCATTTTCCATCCAAGTAGTCCGGAATGGTGGTGGAATTGTGAAGTCTAGGTGTGGACCCAGTCTTGCAGGTTATAATGTCCAGGATCATGAGTGAAGACATTAACGCCATCTACGGCAGGGAAGAAGTTCTTAAGTATGGAGTAGATGGCAGAGGAGGCAACCCATACTCTCGGTGGAAATTGAGAAGGAAACCACTGCTTTGTGGTGAAGAGGGAACTTCAAACATTTAGGAAGTAAACCACCACAGAGAATACTTTTCTGTGTTAGGACCAGCATGTCAACAGAATAGAAAAAAACACGTTACTTTGAAAATTAAATCAATCCTCGGAAAAACTTCATTGTGCAAATCATATCTCATTCCTATTCCCACAAATGCTCTGGAAACATGCACGCTGACATTAAAGGACCTTAGCAAGATCCAGGCGTCTGAATTGAAGTTTCCTAGAACTGCCCTCCAGAAAACGAGACATGACCGTATAAAGAATGATGAGATTAGATCAAACCTAGAGCTAAGGAAATCAGTGGAAGAGAGAGTTAGGTCAACTAGACTTAAATGATTTGGGCATGTAAAAAGAATGAATAGTTCAGTACTACCAACAGCTTATTTGGAAAATGGATAGTTGGCAACTGACCAGTGGAAAGAACAAGAAGAAGGTGGACAGACAAAATTAAGGAGGACATCGAGAGTAGAGGCAGGAACTTGGAAAATGTTAAGTACAGGGAATCATTTATAGACAGGAGACAGTGGAAGATGATCGTCTATTACCACCAAGACCGAAAAACATGAAATCTCGTAAAACACTCGTCGGAAACTCTAGACTTTCCCGAGCGATAATAATATTATAAAGATAGTATTCAGAAAATACAATACTGAACTGTACTGTGTATATATTAAACTAAGCTACAACTTCAATTCTACTGGTTCACAGTCACCAATTCCCTTTTATTCCCAATAAACTGGAGTCTAAATAAAACTCTTTCTGATGTTTAACTTGAATCGGATCCCTAGAAAGCAAAATATTAGGGTAGGAAATGCAGCATGAATAGAAGTAGGAGTGAATATAGGTTTCTTCAGTAGAGTGTACTGGTACAATTGCTATTCGTTATTCCAACTAATGATTGTGTTAATGCTTTACTATAAGAAGTTAGATTGTTTGCAGATGTGCTAATGTCATATAATATGATAAGATAGATAAATAGCTGTAAAGAGATCTTTATAGGATATCTAGCTGGCTGAGTCAACATAGAATGAAGATAAAAGCAAAGACGAACCAGCTTATTAAAAACACCGATAAAAATAACTAAACATTATTTATAAAGTCCAGAAGGAATTGTTTGTTGAAAAATATAAAAGTAAATAAGTTTACATAACAGACTTAAGATGGCATAACACATTGTACAGGTGGTAGAAAAAGGTTCAAAATCCTTGACCTAATTGAAACAGTGATGAAAGGATGTACTAGAAAAATAATTATGTTACAAAGCATCGGTTAGACCACTTCTTTAATATAGCAGTGTAATATGGCACCTACATTTTGTGTAATAGATGCATGAATTGGAGGGAGTGCAGAGATGAGCAGCTAGATTTGTCTTTGGAAAATACCGCAGAACATAGTCGGTAACTAATATGATAAAGGAGCTGGTGAGGGATTCATTGGTGGATAGAAGGAGAGTGGATAGAATCATGGGTTTGTACTACGAGATTTGGATAAGCTGAACGCCCTGCATCAGAGACTGGCAGCTATTGAGCAATATTCATCTGAGGAGACTGACGTGCCCGCCACGAACCATGCTTTGGACTCTTCAAATCTGGCCATGTACCTAAAAGTCTATGCAGGCCCTTCCAGCTATAAGTTTAAATGTTGTCCTGCATGATAGCAATAAAAAATTTAAAAGAAAATAGATTGTATTTCATGTGAAATACTTTATAATGCTAAACATTTTCACTCTAAGATTATTTTTCTTACTGCTTTATACGTCTCGAGATTGATTTGATGCAAACCTTTGTTTTTCACATATCCAGACCAAATGTTCCAGGACTCGAAAACGTGTAGTCTCGAATGCATGGTTCCATCAGGTTTGAATAGTAGATACAAGGAAGTTTAAAAGTTTGTTACAAAAAAAAAAAAAAATAAATAAAATAAATAAATAATAAGAAGAAGAAGAAATAGAAAAAAAAGAAAAAGAAAAAAAAAACCTACCAAATTATACACACATGTATAAGAAATTAAATTATTAATAGAGCAAAATCTATAACAGCTAGAAAAAATAACTGACATTACTTCAATTCATGTAAGAAAAAAAATTAAAGGAGATAATTTTTTGCTTTGCAGAACCATACAGTACTTTTTATCATTAGCGAATTTTCAGTACCAATGAATAAATGTGATTTCAAACTCCTGGCAATAGGGATCTTGTTTCTAAGAAGACACTTCTGAACTAACTACGGTTTACGCGTATTTTCTAATGTTCCAGCAGCGGAAGGATAATTATATTCACACTCGGATCGGCGATCGGGTGGAGGGTCCAAGCGGACGGGTTGTGAATACGTCTAAACATTAATCTTTGTTATCTCCCAAACTAATTTACCTATTTATTGCAGTAAACGGCAATGTAGGGTAAATCCGGGTTAGATGGCCGTACGGGAGAGATGGCCAACGCCTGTAATTCTTTCACGATATGATGTACAGCGCTGTCGGCCAGTTGGTAGTTAGTTAGTAACGTAACGGTGTGTTGCTGCTCCGCATGACTATTTCAACTAACAGTAAGAAATTTTCGTGATTTTAGTTCTCATAATACCTTGAAATTATTAGTATGTAACAACCATTCGATTTAAACATAAGTTAGGAAGTGAGTAACGACGGAAACTATAGTTTTATAGTTGTTTTGATCTAAATGCATCTTGGTACGTAGGTTGTGATTGAGTTTGCGTCCACCATGTTTGATGACGCACTATGGCCGTTTCTCCCGGCTGATCGGGAGAGACGGCCACATCAGTATCGGGATAGATGTCCATCCCATAAACGTGTGTATTTTGACGGTATCATTATTTTTTACAGATACCAAATAAGTACATTCGAAAAGCTGGCTCTGTCAGAGGATCATGGGAAGACGAAGATCCTAAAAATCTATTAATAAAGTAAACAATGATGGTTATTCTGAGAAAAAAGCTTTCATGGAGTTTAATATTCCAAGGAAATCTCTTGAGAGAAAATTAAAGACTGGCTGTGACTCCAAAATTCCACTGGGCCTAGTCCTTGTTTGGGTACAGATAATGAGTTACGACTGGTCCACCATGTAAAAAAATGAAGGCCCATGGTTTTACCTTAACGAGGGACTGAGTATGAAGTCTAGCTTATCGTTTTGCTGTTCAGCTTGGTCTAAAACATAAGTTTAATAAAGAAAAAGGAAAAGCAGGTTACGATTGGTTACAAATGTGCTTATGTCGACATGCAGATCTAAGTGTTTGAAAATATGAAGGCGTATCTTTGGCCAGAATCCATAGAATGAATCGTGTTGAAGTCAAGGAATATTTTAACTATCTTTCAACTCTAATGTAAGGAAACGAATTGCTGAATAAACCTGGAAGTATATTTAACATGGACGAGTCAGGGATTCAGTTAATTAGCCGACCAAGTGCTGTTGTAGCTGGAAAGGGGTCAAAAACAGTTCCTCTGATTAGATCGTCAGGAAAAGGAGAAACTATTACAGTGCATGCTTGCTGCAATGCTAAAGGGATAGTAGTGGTAAATTGGGGAGGCCAGGCCTTGCCCCCTAGTGGCAACTTCGGAACTAATGTTAGCCACGCCCCCTTCTATTGTTCCAATTGGATACATTGTATCATTCTATTGTTCTCTCCCCCCTCCCACCTGTCAATCATTTTCACACCTATTGTTCTCTCTCCCCCTCACACTTGACTAACAACTTGACTTGAGGGCCACTTGACTAACCACTTGACTTGAGCGCCACTTGACTTGAGGGCCACTTGACGAACCTCAGTTACACCCCTATTGTCCTTGACCACGCCCCCCTCTAGCAGCACCAGGTGTGGCGCAGCCGTTGCCAGACCACTTGAGCGACCAACTGGACTTTCGGACAGATGTCGACATACTGCTCCTTTTCGAACGAGGAATTCGCGGAGGTATTTGCCAGTGCGTGCCGAGGCAAATAACAGGTACATGCCGAGGTAAATAACAGGTACATGCAGAGGCAAATAACAGGTACATGCTGCGGCGGTGGGGGCGGGCGCCGCCACGTGGTTCGCCGTCGGCTTGGCCACGTTGTCTACACACACACACACATCGCGTTAAATGCGCGGTCATAGCGTGCCTGTATAGCGTTCACATTGTTGTCATTAGAGTCGGAGAAAGGAAACGGTGACCTGAAGTGAATCAGAATATGGATGCTCAGACGGGGGTTCGAACCACAGCCCTCCTAAATGCGCGGTCATTGCGTGCCAGTATGGCGTTACACATTGTTGTCAATAGAGTCGGGGAAAGGAAACGGTGACCTGGAAAGGAAACGGCGACCTGGAGTGAATCAGAATATGGATGCTCAAACGGGGGTTCGAACCAGAGCCCTCCTAAATGCGCGGTCGTAGAGTGCCAGTATGGCGTTACACATCGTTGTCATTAAAGGCGGATAAAGGAAACGGCGACCTGGAGTGAACCAGAATATGGATGCTCAGATGGGGATTCGAACCAGAGTCCTCCTAAATGCGTGGTCATAGCGTGCCAGTATGGCGTTACACATCGTTGTCATTAGAGGCGGGGGGGAAACGGCGACCTGGAGTGAATCAGAATATGGATGCTCAGACGGGGGTTCGAACCAGAGTCCTCCTAAATGCGCGGTCATAGAGTGCCAGTATGGCGTTACACATCGTTGTCATTAGAGGCGGGGTGGAAAGGAAACGGCGACCTGGAGTGAACCAGAATATGGATGCTCAGACGGGGATTCGAACCAGAGTCCTCCTAAATGCGTGGTCATAGAGTGCCAGTATGGCGTTACACATCGTTGTCATTAGAGGCGGGGGAAAGGAAACGGCGACCTGGAGTGAACCAGAATATGGATGCTCAGATGGGGGTTCGAACCAGAGCCCTCTTAAATGCGCGGTCATAGAGTGCCAGTATGGCGTGTCATTAGAGGCGGGGAAAGGAAACGGCGACCTGGAGTGAACCAGAATTGGATGCTCAGACGGGGATTCGAACCAGAGTCCTCCTAAATGCGTGGTCAAACCGTTCAAACCATCGATACATTCGCCTGGAGTTATTTGGGGAAACCAGAATATGGATGCACGGACGGGGGATTCGAACCAGCGATCGTTGTTTAACGGCATTCGACTCTATATATGAACGGGAAAAAAAAAAATATATTCTATATTGAGCGCTTAATAAAATACGATTAAAACCAATGATGTTCTTTCTTAAGTTAAGAATTAATGCCTTTACACAAATCTCTCTCTGAAAGCCCATTTCACGTAATATTTTTATTCAGTCTCTTTGCTAATATCTGGAAAGTGGTAGGGAAAATAATGAATTTGGATAGGGATATGCTTGTGCTTGATATTCCCCATAACCCCATAACATTTCCTGTCAAACGGGGTTGGACTGATTCCGACTTTACCGTTGCTGAACAAGAAATTTGAAAAGTTTAAAAATCTACAGTTTTTATCTGCTCATGAAGGAACTTGGCGCACAGATATTTTAATATAAATGTAAAATGATGTTTACTTTTAGTTTAGAAAACTGCACTTGCTATTCCCCTTCACCCCTCTTAATAATAATTTCCACAAGCTACTTTTCCGTTTTTTGTACCGGTAGGGAAATGTGCCAATGTGGATGCTGATGGAGGATTTTTTATTACAATTCGATCAAAAAGAATAAAACAGAACTTTCAGATCCAGCAGCAGAGAAACACTGTAGATAGTATTTATCTCTTGATTTTAAAGTAAAAAAAAAAAAAAAAAAAAAAAAAAAAAAAAAAAAAAAAAAAAAAAAAAAAAAAAAAACGAACTTAGTCCATAACCGAAAAGTTGGTTATATTCTACCGAAGGGGACATACTAAGTAATTGATTGTATACAGCTCTTGAAAATCTCTGCTTCAACAGGAATTTGAACCTGGGACCACTGCAAAAAACTTTTAAAATAAAGAGCTTGAGCTACTGAGCTACCACACCGCTCTGTTTTCAAACATAGGTGTGCTAAGCACTACCACAACGGAATAAAGAAATGGTTCTGTTTTTGCAGAAAACGGAAGCCCAAACATATTGCATATCCCAATGCACTTGAATAAACTTTTCAACATTAATTTAATTCATAAAAATCGATGTTATTCGTTTATTTTTAACATGTAAATTTGTCTGTTTTGTATATGCCTACCCATTATAAAAGGAAATTAGGCATTGCGACGCTTGCAGGGTAGAGCTAGTTTTTTTTTACAAAAGTGGAGCTACACGAGTACTGTGTAGTATTGTGCTAAGATGAGTTTATTAACTGAGATGGTGGCTTTACTGTGACTGACCTCACCAATTACTTCCGCTTCTGTTATTCTTCCGGAACCCGTCTTGAGACTTCTTGCGAGATCACTAGTTAATTGTAATCAGGATTTGTTCTGACCGAGGGAGCGTCCATAAACTGTGTGGCTTCATTTTGGCCTCCTGTGAACTCCGTTTCACCCCCACGTGGCCAAACGTGACTTTTGCCTCTACCCCTCCACCCTACCTCGCGTTTCACGTAACTTTTTTTGTACTGATTTCAGAAGATATTTTGTACTGCTTTCTCATGCCAGACTGTAGTATTTTACATACGGAGATGACGTAAATAGATATTTACATGCTGTTGTGTATTCTGTACCTCGTTTTAACTGTGACAAATAACACGAATATAAAGCCACGTGTCAAGCCTCGGAAATCTCCCCAGCCCTGTATCCCTTCTTCAATTTCCTGCCAAATTCCCCTTTTTTACACTGAAGCGTAGTTTGTGAACGGTATCTATGTAATGAAATGATTAACTGTTTAATAACATCAACTTGGAGGAAAGTTCATTTGGTAGGGAGCCGAGTTCTCACTTGTCTTACCGAATCACTAATCTGAACGTAGAAGGTACCGGATGGAATTCAGTCAGTTATTGCTGAATGGAATTTAAGATCTTTACGACGTATGATGTTAGGCTACTAAGCTTCAAGCAGGCGGTTCGTTATCCAATGTTGCTCTGAAAGTGGCTGATAACTAATAGAGAGATTTGTTGGTTATACAAGGTTCACACAGGCTCTGTTTTTCGTCACTTGCAGGTATTGCTGACATCCTACACAGCATTCCGACATCTCGGCGTGCTCTAAATGCGGGTGTCTACCTTTACACTAATCTGTCTCTTAAATTAGATTAAAGCCCAAAACGACCATTACAGTGTATCACATGTGGCATATTCAATTATACATTGACTATCATTGTGAAAACCCAATATAAAAATTCATTTGAAGAGACTATACTCTTGTATAAAGTCATATGATAAAAATATAGTTTACGGGGGAACTATCCAGAGCTGACAGTGCAGTTTCTTTTTTAATTTTATTTCCGTAGCAGTAGAAGCTTATTGCTTTACACCTCGTCGACGTTGAGGTCACTACAGTCGTGAAAGGACTGGGAACAGGGAACGAGAATGAATTGGGCCATGGCCCTTTGAAGTAAGCATCCCGGCATTTGCTTGGAATGATTTGGGAAAACACTGGAAAACCCAAATCGGCAGTAGAAGCGGAAGACCAACCTTTATCATATGGAAACTATGTGATGCAGTTTGCTATTGTAGATATTAGGTTACCTAACAGAGAGAATCCTTATTTCACATTGGATATAATTTATTAACAAAAATTCCCTAAACCTCCATACAATGTGACTAAATCTGTTCCAGAATTCTAACACTGACTGAAAGCCCAAGCAAACAATTTTTTGCCAAATTGCTTGATCTCAACTAGTACGTAATTTATTTTATTAAAAATTTAGTTGAAAATTCATCATGATAGAAGTCTGTTGTAGGAGAGTTAAATGTCAGATTAACAGATTAACAGATTAGCCACATAGCAGGAGTTAGCAAATGCTATGGCCCGGGGCTTCTGGGGGGGGGGGGGGGGTGCACGCCTTCTATGGGAGCCTAACGCCTTCTCTAGTGATCTAGTGATACCCCACCTAAGGGCTCATTCCAGGAGCCTCCATGTCAGCCATCAGGCCACACATGGGCAACCTTTCTTTTTTTTTTTTTTTTCTTTTTTCTTTTTCTTCTCAGGTCTACAGCTATACGGACGGTGAAATCCAAGGGCCCCATTTCTTTACATTTGCTACGGCTTCGCGCTGTTTCAATCCAGCCCTGGTAAATGTACTAGTTTAAATAATAGAGTTAGTTAAATTTGTGTGCATAGAGGGTTGTTATATATTTGGTACACCTGACTAAGTGGAATATACCAATGCGAATCTTCTTTTTGGATTTAAATATTGCCATATATTCAGTTTTTAGGGCAGAAGGAGATGTGGAGTTGATTTAGTGCATTGTAATAACCTAACTAACAAATACTCATTGGGAAACGTCATCCATTAGTTGGATATTGTAATGTAATGTAAATAATTTAATGGAATTCAAATTTTATAATTGATGTGTCTCATATCAATATGTTTAAGGAACATGCATATGATTTAAAGGACGAATAAACTACTACTACTACCCGTATCATACAATTGTTTAACAGTGTGTTAGTATCAGCCGCTAGGTGTGTGTGAAAGTCTGTTTATCTTGAAGCATAACAGAACAATTCTTGGTCATTGCTCCTCTGAGATACAGTAAAGGAACCAGTGGTGTATACCTGCCTTCACAATTAGAAGAGGCACCTGTCACTGTTTGTCAACACACAAAGGGGATGAGGATGAATGTCTCCCTAGAAGGATGGTCAGCGTCTCTAACTTTTTAGCTGAAATATACGCTCAGCGTAACATGCCAATTTGTTTATATTTATCTCAGACACTAACCAGCAGTATTTACCAACAGCAACGAGTTTCAACAGAATAACAGGATGTCTTAGTGCCAATCACGATGGAAGTGCCCTACCAATCCCATGAGCGTATGTTTCCTCCAACAAGAAATTTGTTAAGAACTTGTAATTATTCTATTTGAAAAATTGTGTTGACATGTGGAGTGCATCTGGCTGGCAATAGGACGTGAAAAGAGAAGACTGGAAGGGACTTATCGGCATAGGAGGCTGCATAAATCGGGGCCTTGGATCTCGAGTGGTGTCTTGGCTATTCCTCCAGTTGACATGCTCGCAGTTTACAGTAATAAGCGATGAGACTTTGGGTTTGAAGGGTGGATATCAGAATTAGTTTCATTTTAAACTCTGAACCAGTTGCCTTTCACATCGTGCTGTGTGGTTGAGGAAGACATGAGTCACCAACTTCGTTGCCTTCGCACTACTTCACGGTAATACCATTTTCTCATATTTTAAGGATGAGTGCATTTGCATTTTTCTCGAAGAGATTACTCAAATGACGCCCTGAGTGGATAACTCCACCTGATATGAGTTTAACTCCAGATAATAAATAACAATATGAACAAAATTAGTCGCTTGCATTTGTCATGCTTCAGATAAAATTGCATTAACATCACATCGAATTGAGGACATTAATGGCGATCATTAGGACCATATAACATTGTGTGTCTCTTTTACAAAGATTTCATAATTTTGTTATGTGGTATTTGTTTAAAGAATCAATTGTATTTGAATTCTCATGTATGATAAAGTAATAATAGTTTCAAATTGTGATGTTTTAAGCAATGGCAGAGTAAAATCTAGTTCAGATTATAACGACCATTCATGTAGGAAGGAGGGTTGCTTTCATTAAGAATTTTTAAATTATCTATTTCATTTTAAAAATACACCTTCCATTCGTTTGGTAATTCTGATGTTAAAATATACGGTCGATTTCTGACATATTTAGATTTACTAATGTTCATAAATTCATTCCAGACGATTTTGGCAACTATTCAGTAATCATAAAACATCAAAATAAATAATGATAATAATGATTCAGATCCCATAAAACCCCACATAATACGATCTTAATGTAACCATGACCCATATTCCTTCATCTCCCTAGTAATTGCGTCTGCTTCAAACAATCCTACTGGAAATTTGTAATATAAAGTCGTTATATATATTATAACATTGGCTGCCACAAATCTTTTCAAATTACTTGGATTGTATCAATAACTTCTTTCCAATCATGACCACAAGAAACTTCCCTGATACAATCACCCTATCTGATGAACTCAATAAATACCTACTACAAGCCATTCATCAATATCCAATCATCTAAGCTCATTTATACCACTAGCTTATCTATACTGCTGATCCACATCCCCTGGCCACTGTTGCTTTTTTATGCACCTATTATTACTCATGCAGTTATACATGCTGAGCCTTGCTGCTGGCTTTTGTGTTGAAACTTTTGTTTATTTGAGATACACTGGCGGAAAATAAAAGTGATGCACCCAGACAATATAGTAGAATTTCAGGAAACTTTGTAGATATATCCAGGGTCATATCCAGAAGAAATAATAATATATTGAAATGGATTAGGCTAAGTTTATTACCTTTAGATACAGCTGTCAGTAAGATGTCTGCCCAGCTTCAGCACCCATACATTTGTGGATTCCTGCCAGAAACGAATCAATAAGTTTTTGGATGACTTCTTGAGGTATATCACTCTGTTCCTGCATGTCTTGTGGAGTCAGCTGTTGCAAAATTTGTACTGCGTGTCCATGTGATCTAAGTTGCTTACTCCTGTAATACTATAAATGCTCTGTTGGGTACAAATTTGGTGATCGTGCGGACCTAATTGTGATCGTGACCCTTTGCAAGGCTTGTGGTATGAAAGCCACAGTACTAGGACATCAGATGCGCTTTGGATGGTGGAAGTGAATGGTATCGCAATAGGGCGCAGCACCCAGTTGACATAGTAGTATTCTATCAATGTGCCTTCAAAAAACAAAAACAAAAACTGATTGCCACCAAACCATAATACCTGAGACGGGACCTATGTGACGTTCTGCAAACACAGCAGGGTAAGCTGTTTCTCTGCTACGGTTTCTTACATGTTGCCGATTATCAATTTGCCGGAACATAATCCAGTCTCGTCTATATACACAAATCAACGTCATTCATGTGTCCATTTTCAATATGCATTAATCCAGCATAGACGAAGCTAGCAATGAAATCAGGTTAATAAAACGCATTGCACAGGAGCAGAGAGTTTAACCCAGCTTTAAACAATTGGTTTACAATGAACTTTGTATGCAAACACTGCTTGGATCTGGCCTGCAATCACCCATAGCCAGTGACAGCCACCCACATAATTTGGCGGTCTTCATGTGCTGTTGTCCTTCTGAATGGACCTTTGCCTGCTCTATGAGTGCTAAAGCATTCTTTCATCTGCTGTGCAACAAGTCTGCATACTGATATAGCAATACTTTGAGAGATTTCGCGACATGATGCACCCATTTAAAACACGAAAAGTCTCCGACCTCTCTCACAGTCAGGGGCGGATCCAGGATTTTGTTTTGGGGGGGGGGGGCCTTGAGCGGACTTTGGTTTGGGGGGGGCTTGGCTTGAGTGAATTTTGGTTCAGAGGGCTTGCGTTCAGTGGATTTTGGTTTTGGGGGGGGGGGGGCTTGAGTCGAGAAAAAGGTAGTATTTATAGCCTCCTCGGGCCTCAAATCCGTAGAGCTAAAAAAAAAAAAAAGGTCTCAAAACTACAATGTCAGGGGTGGACCTAGATACGTTTGGGGGGGGGGGCTTGAGCCCCCTAGCCCCCCCCCCTGGATCCGCCCCTGCTCACAGTTACACATTTTAGGTATTAAGGTTCGTTACTCTCTGCCATGGCATTCTTGGTCAACTTGTGGGAAAACAGGTGTCACGTTTCACCACATTATTCACTACTTAAACACTAAAAATCAAAACTATTTTTGATGGTAAATAACCCCGTAATAATCATTCTATTACAAGTAAAACTTTCATTTTTTTAATATTCTTCATTTACGGATACCAGCAGCCAACTTTTATTGATTTATCAACACTCTCTTGGTGTTGCACTTTTAATTTCTGCCAGTGTATTTGTTTCTTAAATCTTAAACCTGAAGGTATTAAAGAATATTGTGTTCTTACGTTATATAACTGTTGTATGAAAGAAAATGAATTTTCTAATTGAGTAAATGATATTCTGTACTGAATAACATTAAACTTCCATCTAGTTTATTAATAGAATTTCTCTTTTTTACGAATTAACTTTATGTCTATAAACATAATAAGTGATAAAGTTGATGACGCCTAAATTACTGCTATTACATAAATGTTTCATTTACGGTATTAAATGTAATGTATTATAATTTTATTATATAATTGTCACTTGTCTTATCTTCACAATTGCAATACATTTAAGATGTGATAATATTCTTGGTATTATTTTTTTACGAATTTAATTTAATGTCTGTTACTCTATATAATAATTTATTTATACAAGCAGTGTATGAATAAATTCCTATTATTTGTTTGCTATTTAACTATTCATACTCTTTCCTTAGAGGCATATAGCTGTTATTAGTCTACAGAGATAAGTTCATAATATTTTATTAAAATTGAAACCTCACAATTGATCGATAGCATATACAATATTTATAACAATACTTCATAAAATGTAATTGCTTTAATGGCATTACTCTTTAGTAAGAAGTATAACAATGTAAATGTGTAATTGTTTGGTTCTTTCTATTATAATTCATAACTATTGGTATACATTTCAGTATGGTTTCATAAAATTATATACATTTTTGTAATGACCTTAGAGATTTTATTAATTTTTAAATTTATTCTGCATCCATCTTGAAATATCTTAATTCATATAAAACAATTAACAAAGCTTTGTTTTTTTAGTATGCAAACAGTTAAATTTCAATAACATAATCTATGTGGTGGCCAGTTGATTTTTTTGGAACATTCTAGAGTTTGTGCTCATACAATTTACCGCAAAAAACAGGAGTTGTTTTTTCAATATGTGTGCCCTATGTGCACAGAAATTTTCAACTTTTAGATAACAAAGCATGTATTCACACATGTCTTTGTATTACAGTGAAGTATTTGATGATTTTTACAACCTTCATCTCCATCAGTGATTTAGTTGGTTGCTAAGTCATCAACGAATTTGGAAATAAGGTAAGTCTGATCCTGCAAATTTTAATTTTATGCCTCACTATTACATCAAATCTTGTTCTTTTCTGTTGTACAGGGTGTTTCATTTATGACGCGTCCGTGTGCACGGCAATAATCGCCTGCACAGCACCCCCTCACTTGCCGGTAAATCACATTGCACATCGCCCGTCCTCAGGTACGCCTCATATTGCGTTGATTTCTTACCTTATAGCACGTGCTGGAAATGTTGGCCATCGCCTTCAGTACGCACTTGATATCTTCTAAGGATGTTTTGGTTAACTCTCTGCAGTGTTTGTGAAGAAATGTTATTAATTTTAGTTCTTATGTTTTCCCTAAGTTTCCTCTTTCGTACAGTGATTTGAATCCTAAACTCGCTGTTTTAGATAACCCCACAAAAAGAAAACACAAGGAATCATGTCTGGAGAACGCAGATGCCACAATCCACGACTGATAATTTGATTCTCATTGTAAAAACCCTTTAAAGCAGGCATTGAATTTTCGGCTGTATGGAGAATTGGACTGTCTTGTTGAAATTAACCGTAATTTCTTTCATCTTCTGTCAGCTGTTCAAAAAAGGTACTTAAATATTGTTCACATAGCGAGAAGATGTAATTATTTCAGTAAAAAACACTGGGCTAATAATTTGCCTCGCACTAATTGCGCACCAAACTCTAACATTCACATCGTTGTCGCAGCTGTTCTTGGATAAGATGTGGATTTTCTTTATTACAGTACCGACTGTTTTGATTATTTACGCGTCCACTTAAATAAAAATACTCCTCATCGGTGAAAAATGTTAAATGCGGATCCAGCACGCCATCGTTCACAATTTGCATAAACCAGTTTTCAAACCTCATTGGTGCAGTGTAATCTACTTATTTTAATTCGTGCACAGCAGTTGTTCGATAAGGGCGCATTTTCAGAATTTTTGTAGCCCTATATGCACTTCCTTCGGAAACATCGACTTCATTGGAGAGTCGTCACAGGGATTTTCTGGGAGAGTTTTCGAAATGAGATTCGATTTCTTCGACTTTTCTTTCAGAAAGAACGGAGCGCTTACGTTTCTTAGGCATGTCCATTAGGGAACCTGTAGCACGCAATTTGTATACCAATCTTTGTACAGTTGACCTGGGCGGAAATTCGGCTCCTCGAAATTTTCATTAAACATATGCCTGCACCTCCTTGCAGATTCGTTTTTCACATAACAGTCATAAAGCTAAACTCGTTGCTTCAAAATATACTTCATCTTGACTTCACAGTATCTTCACAAAATCTAACTGAGAACTATGTTGCAACAGCGTATTTGCTGTGTTGCAAAGGGCACGATATTGTCCGAGGGGCGGACCACGCATTGTCGGAGCTCTGGGGTTACCTGTACCGAAGTGAAACTTCAGGAAAATATTAGAACCAAAATTAATCATATTTCATCCCAAACAGAGAGTTAGCCAAAACATCCTTAGAAAATGTCAAGCGTTTATTGAAGGCGATGGACAACATTTCCAGCACGTGCTATAATGTAAGAAATCAGCGCAAGCATGAGGCGTTCCTGAGCACAGTCGATGCGCAGTGTGATTTACCGGCAAGCGAAGTGGCGCTGCGCCGGGCGATTAATGCTGTGCTCCCGGAAGCGTCATAAATGAAACACCCTGTGAGATTACTTTAGATATCCTAGTACTAACTTAAATGAGGAAAGATGCTCTGTACTCCATAATGCTTGAAGCTTTTTGCTATGGAAAAAACACAGTAGCTATGGTGAACACTGTGTCACGTCAGTAAAAAGCTTCAATAAGAAACGTGATATTCCAGGAAAACCGAATTGTGAAATGTGTAACTGTTTCGGTATTAATCCTAAAATTGGAATTTGTTAGTAATCTGTTTTTAAAGTACACAATTTTGGAATAGGGCAAAGGAAATTTGAAAAACCTTTTTTTAAGTTTTAGTGCAGTCATTAATTGTGAGTTATTACGATTCTCTGAAAAAACTTACTATTGTTCATCAGGGCTCAGTTCAGTAATGAAATCATATGGCCTTTAAGAGTTATGACAATAGGTATAAAGTGAACAGTCTTGTAATGTAATCGTCGGTGTATTACTGGATGATGCAGATAATACATAGTTTCAACAGCTGCCTCTGCTCTCTTTATCAGGTGAAGACAGCAGAGGCACCTGACAAATAGTTGAGTTTCTGTGATGCCATCTGGTCATAATCCCAAATATAATTTATTGCTCCATTACGCCGGGAATGTCTCCACTCTCGCATCACATGAGAACACGCTTCTTCAAGTTTAATGGTCAGGGATCAGTGATGATATGCTGCCAGTTAACTCCAAGAACACAGTGTTGGTTATGTGTCGTATTGGTTTGGTGGTCTTCCTCTTAGTCTCTGATGGTAACATAGCTTTACGGCTGGCCAATTGCCACTTCAAGTAGACTGTATTCTTCAGGATGTATTTGACAATTGTAAATCATCTGATCTCAGTAGCTCGTTTCTTGTCTTTTCTAGTGAAACCTATTTCTGATTTATCCATAGTTCTGTTGGCTGGTGTATATTCATTGAGTGTTTAGGTTTTACATGCTAAATTCAGCATTGGAAGATTGAAATAGTTGTAAACCAATTTACTTCAGTGTTTTGGACTAACAGAAGGTTCAATATTGCATGTGCTCGAGGAAAATCCGACAAGGAGATTAGTGACTAGAAAAATGGAATGGGTAGCAGAATACTGACGCGTTCTACACCCAGAGAAGAGGTCATCTTGTGTCTGGGAGCTGAAGAGAACAGAGCGACTCACTCGGGCATGTGATTGTGAAGGATTCATAGCGACGCACTATATCTAAAGGCTCAGTGAGTTCTATTAACGATTAGCCAGTTTGTTAGTCTAAAGTTGGACTTTGCCTATTAGTTGTAGATAGTAATTATACAGCGTATCAAATATGGTGGTCTGCTCACGACCTTATGGACGGACTGGTAAGTGCAACAGTTAGTAACTTGCATACTTCAAACTTCCAGTAAATTCCACAAACACCTAAAAAAACGACCCGCAGAGTGATCTGCAGAGAAAGATAGGGACTGATATGATAAAAAAAATTCCAGCAAGCAGCAATTTTATTCAGTCGGTCAGTTGGTTTATTTCAGGAATTCCATAAGATTATTTTCTTTGTACGTTTAAATCTGGCAGATATATTCAGTTGTAATTGTCTCTTTAGTAAAAATATATATGAAGAAATACACTAAGATTTGAACTTGATAACTTATGTATCTGTTAGAGAAAGTTAAATGGAAAGTTAACCCTGCTCATACAATCAAAAAATTAACTATAAAAGGCATCCAACATAATTAGCGGTAATTAAACCAATCCCTGATAACCCAGGTAAGCCATATCTATTACAAGCCAGCCACCTAGAACTCCTTGCATGCACATAATCTTGCCCTGTGTGAGGTCCCCACTCACCAGTCATTACTGAGTTATATTATTACTTTATTAATTGATTGTAAATAAATTTATAATTTTATTTGTAGTATAGGTCTTCCAGCATAGTAGTTTGTGTAGAACGGGGTAATTATAAGTTAGTTTAGTAATTTCATGTTGCAAGAGTTGGCAGCATGGTATGGTTGTGTTGTCGCGGAAGGAACAAGCCAATATGGCGAGGGAGACTATTTTTGGCTAGCATAGGGTGAACATGTGGAGAAACTGATTTCGGCTAGCGTGATGCAAATATGTACAGAATAACTCTTCAAAAATATAAATGTATGCTTTCGTCTACAAAAAAATAGAAAAGTTAAGTATGAGTTGAAATATATGTGGTGAGAAGTTGAACTTCAGATGTGTAACACCCACAATTCTTGGAAGTGACACTTGACTAAACCCTATATATCAGAAGCACTGCATGAACCGCAAAATAAAAATATCCACAGGAAACAATTTACTGCATAAACTGATAGGATCACAGTGTGGCAACCAAAAACTTTTCCTACATCTGCAATGGATCTTTGTTATTTGTTGCAGAATATGCGTGCCCACTCCTCACATCACTGCAAACATATAGATGTGAGCCTCAATAACACCTGCTTGCTGGTGATAGGCTGCCTAGGTGAAACACAGCTGACAGGCTTTATCAGCCTTCAGGGATAACAACACCCAGTACCCAAAGAGAAGTGGCTGCAAACAAAGCGAAAACAAAAGTAAAATTGGAGTACGCTATTCCACTGCCATGCACCAGCAGCCCCGAACTTCCTGAGAATATCACAGGAACTATTTGGCGTGTGGGCAGGGTCAACCCACATAAAAATGTTACTGATTACAATCAAACACTCAATCAACAACTCAATGTGTTCTGAAGATATATTGTATGGTACGAGTAACACATTACATGAATATTACATTGAATAACAGAAAGCTGCAACAGACTTAGTGTCTACTAAAATAGTCAGTTTGGAACACGGCTGGTTCGCGTGGAGTTTCTGGAGACCACTTCCACGACACGACCTAAACTGTGAGAGCGAAGACTGGCCGATGACTGGCGAGCAGTGGGGTCTCTTCCTGCTGGCCGGTGTGGCAATCAGATGCACAAATACCGCTCTGCCCTCTGGCGGCCACTACCATCTGTTGCACGCTCATTATCGTTTGGAGTGGTTGAGCAATGTCTGCAGTTGCTATTGGAGTCTCCTCCGTGTGCAAGATATCGCCACAGGCAAAATATACCACCAGGGGTATATAGGGTTGTTTCAAGCGGCATGCACAGTAAGCCCTTGGCTAACATAATTACTAAGAAAACAGAAAACGGAAAAAATACACCAACCAAGCATGTGTGAATAATATTATTGTAATGTTGTGGTTGGTGAATCATTAAATTCGGATGACCGTATTTATTTATCTATCATTTCAGCTCTAAGGGATATGCTAGGTTGAGCACTTTCTTGAATTGGTAAATTGGGAACCAATGTTCTATAGGAAAGTGTAAAGTTAGATCAAGATTGAATTTGCTATTTCCTTAAAAAAAAAAAACTGTGTATGGATATACTGAATGACTGTATTTATATTTATATATTGGAATACAATGTTCCCATCTTTTTATATATTTTTATTATCCTTATAGACTATAAAGCAGTGGTTATATAATTATACCACACTAGTAGGTAGCATCTTCTCTTGGAACTGGATCATCCGAGGCCACTTGAGGTCTAAGTGGTTCTTACTTGTCGGGATACTGTGGATGGCCGAGACCCCACCGTGTTGTTACTGCTATTGTTTTGTGATATATAATTGTAGATCGAATCCAGCTCCTCGTAGAGGTGACTTTGAGAATCTATTGCATCAATGTACTCCGCGGGTGGCATACGAGGAATACCCGGCAAAGGAGAACCAAACCACGATCTGTAAAATACATTACATGACCATGAATAATTAGACACCAGAATCAAAATCAAATTAGACATTTATGGTTAGCTTTTATGGTCCATCTATATTCGAAAATTTTGTTTTATGTGTTATCTTTGATATTTTAAAATAATTTCAACCTTCATCAAACAAATTAAAAAATAATTCAAAATGAGAACCTCAGGAAATTGGTTCTTAAATCTCACATACACAAGCAATGTTGGTAATGATTACAGAATTGTTATCCATATTATACGCGATGGATCTACAGGCTGTCTTGGTAAAACGACTTTTGAATTGAAAATGTAGTCTTCACGGGTGTACCGCCGGATAGTGTTGTGGAAACACAATATTTCAACGGCTGGCTCTGCCATCTTCTTCAGGTGTAGAGATATCTGCACTTGTTGGCTGACCCACAGATACTGAGATGGTTTGTATTGTTGAATGCACAAACATTTAGTTTATGTGGCTAAAATACCGAAAGTTGACTATCATACAGCATCATTCCTCTCTGCCAGGGAAGCAGCTCCATTTTTGTATAGCGAAGAACCAGCGCGTGCCCTTGCCATTGCCAGATCGCTCCTCTAACATTCTCTGCGACCTCTTATCACAGCTTCCAGCCATGAGAATTTCATTAAAATGATGGTTGGCCTACTTGCAGCAGTCAAGTATAGTAGCTGTTATGGTCTTGTCTGAGAATACAGGTATGACTCTTGGAGAGAAAATTAAATTAATAAAACCTAGTACGTGGCAGCTAATGGTGCAGGGGGCCAAAGCCATGTAAGGCAATTTCGTCTAAGCTAGTGCTCGAAGCTCGTTGCGATAAAGGGTATGCCCGAAGAATATACAGACCTGCAAGGAGAGCAGATGTTCCGATATTCAGTATTTTGTCAGATCATTAGAAGCTGGGGGGAACCTACGGGACACAGAAGTCATTGATCACCTTGTTCCAGTAACCGAAGCAAGTGGTAACGATGGCCAGACAGGATTTCGAACCCGTACTGTCAGCAGGACTGATTTGCTGAACCATGGATAATGTCATTAATATATTTACATCAACGGGCAGAAGAAATCAGCATAAATACCTAGACTGCGTCATAACGGGGCCAAGTTAATGTCGGTTTTCTACAATAAGCACGTTACAACCAAGACTTGAGCTTGGGTACATGCAGGTTGAATCTGAATTGATTTTAAGTGGAAATTCGGAAAGGTATATTCGTGCAACTAAGAGTAAGGGCCAAACAAGGCAGCAAGAAGTTTTGATTGACGAAGGGGATTGGTTCGCCATTTATATGGTTTACCATAGTTGAAACAGGAACGACAAAACTGTAAGCAAACCGGGAAAGCTGTCATAACACAGAGATAGATGTTTAAGGGGATATAGCAAGTAGAAGCGGAGTGTTTTGTGTAAATGGGAAGTAACTGTTCATTAGGAGCAGGAAGAGAGTTACAGGTAGGTGGCATAACGAAGGCACCAAAGTGCATTACTTTGCCAAGCAGGTAGCCCGATTGACTGGGTCAGCCATAGCGGCAAAATTCGGCAACCACATTAAGGGCTTGCATAGTCACGGCGACGCTACTACTTGCATTTGGGACAGTCAACTTAAAAACGCGCGTGAGGACCACCACAATTGCAGCACTTTGCTTTCAGCCTGAGCCCTGAGCAGATAACTACAGCGTGACCGCATTTGCAAGGATCGCACATCAGCGAGACAGTGCATTCATAAGACCAACGCCAGATTTTCAGGCAATGGTACCAATGGTCATGTGAATGTGGGAGCTTCTTCTGCGTCAGCTGCATTGAATCCGTGGGATTTGACTTGGAAATACATAGCTGTTGCTGTTTGTAGCGTCTTGATCATTGCACCGTGGTCATAGTGGCGGGTGAAGGTGATATTGAGCCCTAGTATTGCATACACTAACTAGATTATGAAATAAATTTACTCCTTCAGTAATATTTGCTGAAGATTTGCGCATTTCTTGCTTATCATATTTTGAGGTGTATTACTGTGGCTCATAACTAGCTAGCGACTGCTAGGTGATGTGAACGAACCTGGCTAGCGTCGATGCGACCTCGTACTGCTGCTTGCGGCGCCTCCAGCGGATCAGTAACACTGCGCCAACAACTACCAGCGAGGTCGCTGCAGTGGCCACCACGCTGCCAGCCACGGCAGGTAGCAGCGCAGAGCACGTCTCACCCAGTGGCGCCTGCGGTGTACTCTCAGACAGTGTGGCACCGCTCACCTCCGAAACGCTGTCTTCAAACACTCGAGTCGTACTCTGTGTTATATCCTCGTCTTTACTCGGTGTGGCGTAACTACTTTGTGAAGATCTGGTACCGCTCACCTTCGGGTCTCTTTCTTCCTTGAGTGCAGGCCTTCCTTCCATTGCCTGTGAGGTTGGTTTCGGAGTGAGTAGAAGTTCCCCCATTTCCTGTAAAATGAATTTTTTTTGATATTTTGTAACCATTTTTTAAACTGAATAAATGCATTTAATTATCTAGACAGCCCTATAAGTTTTCAAAGAACTATAAAACAAGTTTAAGATTCATAAAACCACAATACTTATTTATTTATTTAGAAACTTTAAAGCTAATTTTTAGGTGTGCAACTGAAACTGAAACTTCTGAACAAATGTTTCTATAATCCTGTATTTTGTAGAAATTGGAATAGTTGCCTTCAGAGCGGAAGGTTGTAAATTACATTACAAATTGAGAAGACTTGGAGAACAACTTCGGCCGTTTCACTTCGAAGCAATGTTCCTGATTTAACAGGAATTAAATCTTGGTCTTTCAACAGAATATGCAATGAGTTTTGTATTCTATTAACTGTTATTAAATTGCCTCCAATGTCTGTATTGTAGGATACAAAAGAGTCTCAATGATATTTCTACTATGCTGTTTTAAATTAATTTTGTGCAGCAAACTCTTAGGGAAGCCTGAAAAATTTGCTTATTGCTTGTTATACTTCTTTCTTAATTTCTTTGATATCAGCCACTAAGTATTTGTTTGTCTTTTGAAAAATGAGTTGATTAATAACTATAAAGTTTGTTGAAAATATTACAGATTCATTTATCTGCATGGTACTGTAGGCTTAATGGTTATTATTTCTTAATGAACACCACCACCTTCATTATCTAAGCTGTTTTCCTATTTCTCTCTCATCCTCTTAAGAAAATTTCATTTAGTGGGTGAAATATTACCCTATGTTCAGTGAAATTAATAATATAGGAACGTTTCAGATTATGTGATTTTCAATTTATACTATGACGTGCATACTGAGATTTTGAGTTATAGCCTGTGGTTATCCTCGAAATAAATACCTTGAATATAGATATGTTGATGATACCATATGACCAGGCGGAAAAAAAATAGATGGTTTCTGTAAAAATCTGAATATGGAGCAGGAGGATTTGCCTGCGATTTCTAGACATCGAGATGAGAAGAAATTCAGATGTCACACTAAAACTCGGAATATACAGGAAACCAACCCACATTGGCCTGTACCGCAGAGCGCAAAACTGTTGCCGACCTACATCCAACATAAATTGATTAAGAGTACCTTTTGCGAGAAAGACGATAGAAAGGCACGGAAGCAATAAACTGACCAACATGCTCTTTTACCACATGCTGGAGTGAATTTAGCAACAATCGCCAGATTGTTGGACAATGTCGGCATGAACATGTTCTTCCATCTTGCCAGTAGGATAAGGGATTTAATTCGCAGTGCAAAGGATGACCTGTACTCAGACAGCCTGGTATTTATTCAATCCCTGGTGATTGTTAGCAGCAGTACATTGGAGATAGGCACACTCAGTGTTTCAGTCCTGCAAGGAACACAAAAAATTTGACGAAGTAGGTGGTAGTTTTGCATAACATAGAGAATGACACAAGGGTTTTAACTGAAAGGGACACAAAAACCAGACCATGAAAATGGACAGGGGGAGGCGTAGACTCTCTAGACTGTAGAGATTTATCTCCCAGAAGGTGTTGTAAACAGATTTATTGACCAATTCAGAACTGCATGGAATCCAGTTATTAGGCAGTTAAGAGCACAGAGACAGAGGCGTCAATGTCACTCCAGAATGCCCTCTGATCTCCAATTAGTTTCGTCCAATGCTAGTTCCCCACCATGGCTCCCGCTCAATAGTCTAACTCGCCCCACAATGCTTCTGAGCCCAACAAGGACGTTCGGCAAACGTTAACTGGTGCGGGTTATATACGGACAATCACACATCAAAACGCCTCATCAAATCGACAAACTCCTCAGGTGGAAGGCCCGAGATCATTTATACAGCTTTCATACAGATATGCTGCACAATGTGTTTTAGAACTCAAGCATGAAGACATTTGTAAGGAATTAATCAAAAATTTGAGAAATAAATCTATGGTAGCAGCTATTCCCATATATTTCCTCTTCCATACCACTTGATTACACTTTGGATTTAAAGTTTCCCTTCTTTCTCATTTTCCATACCAAGGCGCAATCCTAAGCAAATTAGTTTTGTAGTATATCTGTGCTTGAAGCAAAATCCAGCAGAATAGTTCGTTTGGTTCTATATGTTTCAAAAAATTATAAAGGACAGATCGTGCAGGTTTATGCCCCAATTTAATGCCATTCAGATGAAGAGATTGAGGACTTTTACGAGAATCTAAAGGAGACTTTTGAGAAAGGCAGAGACTGTCACTTCAAATTGGTTATCGGCGACTTTAATGCCAAGGTCGGCCCATGGAAACAGGGCGACTGAGTGGTGGGTAATTATGGGATTGTTAAGAGAAATTACACAATTATCCGATTTTTCAAAAATGCTTATCATGAACACATTTTTCAATTCCAGAAAGTGGGCATGGAGAAGCCCAAACTTCAGATTTATAAATGAGATAGATTTTATTCTTTCGAATACTCCTCACATTGTTAAAGATGTATCATTTCTAAACAAGTTTAACACTGGCAGCGATCACCCATTAGTAACAGCAAGGATTGAAATAAATGTACGGTCAGAAAGAAATAAAATCGTAAAAAAAGTCTAAAAGTATTAATATTAAAAACTTGGAGGAAAGCAAAGAAGAATTCCAACGGATGCTGCAGGGAAAGCTTCAAGAACCCAACGATGAAGACTTAGCAACAGTATAGTCACATGTGCACAAGAAGTTGGCTGCTTCTGTAGTAACAATGAACAAAAGAGCAAATTCAACAATGAAACAAAAGATCTACTGAACAAGAGGAGGGAAATGAAGATTCGGTCCGATTATAACATGATACAGTATTCTGAACTGTTTAAAACTTTGAGGAAAAGTCTGGTATACAATGAAAATGTTGTAAGGGATAGTCTTGAAAAGAAAACAAGCTTAGAGCGAAGTGAAAGCTTATACTCGGTAAGAACCAGATAATGGCAATGGATGGAAATTTATTTATTTATTTTACTATTTATTATTCTTTTTTCATGTATCCCTGCTGAGGAAGGACCTCTGGGATGTGAACCATGTCATGGATAATACACATACATACAATATGAGTCATAATCATAGTAAAAACAATTATATGTTACAAAGACAAATAAAGAGAATAAAAACGGCATAATCGCTGATAAAGATGAAATTTTGGAATTCATCAGAGGTTTTTATAGCAACCTATATAGCAGCTAAGAGGAAATTCCGATATTCTCTGTCCCCTCAAATGTACAAGTATCCACAGTGACAGATATATTTCCATCAGAAGTCAGTTATGCTATAGATAACATGAAAACAGGAATGGCCACTGGAGACAACTATCCCTCCATTGATATTTTGAAGCTAGTTGGTGAACAAACTATCAATCACTTGGCTAAAGTCTTCTCCTACTGCCTAAACAATGCGTCCACCCTTTCTTCTTGGAATAAAACTAAAATCATTCTGCTACACAAAAAGGGAAGTATTCATAACATCAAAAACTACAGACGTATATGCTTGTTGGCTGTTCTGTACAAAGTTTTTACAAATATCTTGTTGAACAGAATCAGTTTCACCCTTGATTCTGCCCAACCAATTGAGCAAGCAGGATTCCACTACAGCTTTAGCAAAATCTACCACATTCTTGCTCCCTCCAAGAACTAATTAGCAGTGCAAACGAATACCAGATATCTCTTTGTAGATTTCGAAATGGCATTTCATTCAATAAGTCATAAGGCTGTCCTCCAAGCCTAACAGAACAAGTGTGGATACAGCATAGATTAGAGTGCTGCATAACATCTATGTCATTTCCTCAGCCTTTGTCAATGTTAGAGAACCAACCACTGAGTTCCTAATCGAAAGAGCAAGGTGATCCAATTTCTCCAAAATTATTTTCAGCTGTCTTGGAGATGACAATTTCAGACCTAGAATGGACTGAAAAGGGAATTAGAATCAATGGCAAAAGACTTAACAACTTGAGATTTGTTGACAACAATGTACTTTTTGCTAAAGATCTTGATGAAATCAAATCCCGCATCTGAATGTAAAACTGTTGGCGAATGAATGAATCTCTCAAAAATAACAATTATATCCAACAAATTGGGAACAGATGGTAGTGTAAAACTAGATAATCAATCTTTAGAAAATGTCAGTGAGTACATTTATCTTGGCCAGCTTGTAAATATTGGTGGTGATGTAAGACCCGAAATTTTCCGTTGCATCAAGCTGGGGTGGCAAGCATTTGGGAGGCATTCCATAATCCTGAAATCTTAATGCCCAGAAATCTAAAGCAAAAAGTCTATGACAAATGCATTCTTCCTGCGATGACATACGGCTGTAAGACTTGGATTCTAAGTGAATTTACAATAGGTAAACTAAGGACTGCCCAAATTGCTATGGAGATATCAATGCTAGGCTTATCTAGAATATACAAGAAAAGGGCAACTGACAGGTCAGTTACAAAGATCACAGACATCTTAGAGAAGACAGCATCCTTGAAGTGGCAATGGGCAAGCCACATTGGGTGGAGAAAAGACCAGAGGTGGACAAAAACAGTGATAGAATGTAGCCCAAGTGATCAACCAAGATCCAGAGGAAGACCTCCAGACCGATGGAATAGGGACATATGCAAGGTTGTTGGAGTTAACTGGCAGAGGATCGCCCAAGATCGTGCGACTTGGAGAAGACTGCTCAAGTTATGTCTGATATCATGACTTTATGGGGCCACATCAGAAAATGATTAAACTGGTTGATGATGATAATAGTATAGTAATATTGTTAATTAACCTAATTAATCAAAGTGCTTATATTAGTGACAGTAATATGCTATTTTTGTTTTAAATTTTAAGATTTGCATTAATTTTTGAAACTGCATCTTAAATTGAAATAAAAATAAATAAACATTATTACTTTAAAAAGTAGTTACTAATTGTGTATCCTTGGAGAGTTTCTCTCTGTATGGTGTGTTGTCTCTGTGTATGCTGTATGATGGCCAATTTTTCGGGCATTGCAGTGTCTTGGGAAATATAAGTTATGTGTGTTTATTTAATTGCTTGGAAAAGGTTGAGAATATAATTTACAAAATGATATAACAAAAGCAAAAACTCGTGACAATTTGGTACAGTTCCATTATTCGAGGAATTACGCAAGCACATAGTTAGAATCAATAAATCTGTTGCATATATTTCTAGCATAAAATATATTGGGCCTTATATCTTAAGCGAGAATGATGTGCAACTAGATTTTCAAGATGTAGTCATCGGGTAAGAGAACTTGGAATTTTCTTTGGCTGTAGGAAAATTGAGAACCAGCATAGTTAACTCCTGGTAAAAAGTAGAGAGGTGATTCAGGACAATTCAAAACTAATGTTCCATACAGAACTTCAGTACTAACGTGGAGATAATTAGAAATGAGCATCTTAAGATACATAACGGTGTAAATACTGAAATTGCATTGTTAAGGACTACTAATAATGGGAAATGTCAAATAAAAATAGCTATTTTAGTGGATAAAGGAACAACGGCGAGAATAGTACGTCGGCCTAAATATGTTATTGTCTTAGCAAGCATTGAGAAGGATGTTATAAATCAATTGTTGTTATTTACACACTCGTGTAAAAGGGGAAAAGACTGTTGATTACAACGCAGAAGGATGAGCCTTTAACTTTATCCACAAAACATTTCGCAATAATTTCTCAACATGACAAAACTCACCAAACTCTCGATCAAGATGAACTTCATTTATCGTATACCGTCTGCTGACAGGGAAGCCGAAAGCAGCTGGATATTAAAGATTTGAAGAGCTAATTCTACTGTATTGACATCATGGTTTATGGGGCAACTTTGATAAGTAGCTGAAAACCTGCAGGAAATAATTCTGATGAAGATAACCGAGCAGGTTGTCGAAACGTCGTCGTTTTATGACACCATCCGGCTGGACTCCCGAGAAACTTTCATTGAATCAATACGCCGGGAAAGTCTCCATTTACATAAATAATTCTGTTGTCAATGCATACCAACTTAAAACTTAATCCAAAAAGTTTTGGGTATTCCAGAAAGAATTTTATAACTGGTGACGTATTTTCCAACAATATCATCACAACTGACACAGGAAAGATAAGTGCTGTGAAGGCATGGCAGATGCCAAATGATGAGACAACTACAAACTAGGGCGCGAATGACCTCGGTGTCGACATACCAAACAAAAAATAAAAGAAACACACAAAATTAACCACAGTCAATCCTGGGACTCTGCATGCTCTATAGTAGGTTTGTCCAAAATTAATTTCTGCTTTTACGATCTCACAATTAAGGAGCCACAGTGGATGTGGGCCACGAAATGTCAGCAAGTATTCGAAACATTAAAATCTAGGTTGTGCAGTGTTCAGGGCCGGCGCTAGGAATTTCGGGCCCGGGGTAAAATGGGCGACCTTATTTTTTTAGTTCTACAAACTGGCCGGACGACAATGGGTGGATTCCACGCTTCATGGCCTGAGAGCCCCTACAATCGCTATTCGGGGCCCCCCATCAACCGGTGGGCCCGGGTACTTTTGACGCGCTTACCCTCCCCTAACGCCGGCCCTGGCAGTGTTACACTATTGGTGTTCACTGTTTAAGGGAAAACATTTATTATCGCCAACAATAGTAGTAGGTTTGCCATTGGAGAAGTTAAGATCAGAGTGCGCATAATTGCTTATTTCAATCAGAAGAATTTCAATCCTAAAATGAACTATTCTATTACTGCAAGAGTGTTCTTGTTACTAATGTAAGTCGTAAAACATTTCCACAAATTATTTTTATGAGCAGGAAATCAGGCTACGAACAGACGGAGTTGCTGATACACAGCTTCTCCAATTTAATAAACCAGAATAACAAAAACAGTTTGTTTTATTGAAAGGCTTAAAGAATATTAAATCGAAAATACATTACAGTCTCCGGATTGTAAGCTGGTGTCATCTTTGAAAACATTAGCATACACTGTTAGGAAGCAATGGGAGACCTTTAAAATACTATCGAATAGTAATTAGGATTAGGCTAGAATGTCTGAAGAACAATACTGCGTTCCTAATCAGTCCACTGATAGAAATGCAGAGGGTAGCAACCATTGTGGCGAAATACAGCCATGGAGGAAAGAAATATATGGAGACGATGCAAGAGACCTTCACCACGCATGGAAGTGACGCCGGACGGAGGAGGAGTGGGGGGGCCTTGCCGTACCCATACAGACACGGGGCACATGTACAAAAATCTCAAGGGAACTCTAGGATAAATGTGAAGCCGTAATCTGGTGATAAAAAATTAACAATAAAATTTTTTGATATCTGCTTTTAGAGATATTCTGTCTCGAATGTGAGATGATTTTGGTTGAAATTCAGAAGAAAAAATTGGTCAAAGTCAAATTTTTTGACGGATTCTTATTTAAAAAGATGAGACAAATAAAGAATAAAAATTTTCGACATCTCACCTAGCTCTCGAGATATACCTCAAAAGTGAAGTGTCTTGAGTTGAAATGCAGAAGAAAAATTTCACAAAACTCAAATTTGATTATGGATTCTTATGTAACACGACGAGACAAATCGAAAATTAAGACTAAACTTTTTCCATATCATGCTTAGTTTTCAGGATATACTGTCACCAAATTGAGGGGATCGGGTTAGCATGCGGCCTAGAACAAAAATTAATTCTGCCAAAGACACAATGAATTACGTTGTGGACATGTAGAATGGATATGTCAGTTTTTTACTACCACTTGTGGTTAGGTTGAAATGTGGCCTAGACCAGAATAAAAATAGTTATCTTGTTACCATTCATCATAAGCTTAATTGGGAATACCTGGAGGTAGTTTATATCGCGATACACGTTTTGTCACTAACTTGGTTCTCATGAAATTACTAACAGCAATAGATAAATTCTTTGCCCCTTATCGAACAACAAAACCATTCTGGTACAGACTGCATTTAGACCTAACCACAATCTCCATTAAATTGCCGCTACAGAATCAAAAAATGTAGACACACCCACACACAAGTATTTGAATTGCAAACTGTATTTGCGGTAACAACATCGTTTGCTTCATCAAGATTCCTAGATTGCATAGCATAATTTAACACATTTAATTTCAATATACACTGTCAGTATAAACTGCAACATGACGAAATAAAGCGCAATACTAAATTAACTGAATCGCGATGTAAATATCACTCATTTAAATCTCATTTTCAATACTCATTAAAAAGTAATGCTAGTCTATTATGTGCAAAATAGCAGGGTATGCTGATTTTCTACACTATACCAACAAAAATTTAAGAACAAAGTCATCCCATTGAGAGCTATGACTAAATATTTATAGACAGGAACCAAAGTTTCCAATACCAACTGCACACTTCAAGAACAATAATTAGAATGAAACTTACTTATGAAATGATATTCCAGGTTCTTTCCTCTCTTGCCTATTTGTGCAACCATATGCAACACAAGATGGCTTTATAAAAATTTTAAACACATTATGAAATGAAATAATCACAGCATCAAACACAATGTGATCTTTGCATTTGTTTGGGTTCGCAATATGGCCGCTGCCACCACCACGCATGCGCAAGTGTTTAGAGCCGGCGTTACAGAATTAACGTCATTTCTCCTCCATATATTTCCTTCTTCCATGAATACAGCAGATCAAAGTTCTAACACACAGTTTACTGGAGGCAGTGGAACTCCTTGCAATGGAAAATACAGCAGGAAATTTACGCATGGGTAATAAATTGAAATCCACATTATCATCTCCAGAAATAAGATGGAACTGGTCCACCACAAACTGTGAGATTGCATTGGGGGACGTCTGGGTACAAAATTGTTCCTTGAAGAAACTTCAATCAAGGTTTTATTTGGATTAATATAGAGGAAAAGTAGAGTAGATGTTTCAGGGCTACAACACACACATGGTTGTCAAGGAGCCAAGAAGAAAGAAAAATATCTACTCCACAGTATTTCTGGTTTATGTCACGTATTTTTTATACCGTTAAAATAATAAAACTTATTTAAATGTTGTTTTGTTAATGAGATTACCTAGACCTTTATATCAATCAATATTTAGATTGTTTTTAAGAAAACGAAATAATAATAATTTTTCAATTGAGTTATATAAAAAAAATATTAGTTTTCAGTATCACAATTTTGGCACATAACTGTCACATGGTTGTTTCGCACACATGTTCATGACATTGTTATTGGTCATTTGTTCTTCGACATGTATGGCATATTTCTTGTAAGAATACGACTGGCTAACCCCAGAAGAAGATTTGATGCCCTCAATTTGCTGTCACTGATTTAGACATTTTTGTCGTAGATGGGTATACCAGATTTTTACATTTGACGAGTTTTGACAAAATCGACAGGCAGCTGCTTTAAAAATGCTTTTCTGGATTTATTGGAGTTAAATTTGTCATTATAAATCACATCTCATTACAAATCTATGAAGGTATTCACTAGGTCATATAGAATGTAATGACTCATTATTTTATTAAAAAAATCCCGAAAGTAACTAAAATCAAGACATGTTACTTTGGATTTTTACTTATTAAAGTAAGTAGTTTAAGTAACATATTGTTTTAACGCATTGCATTAAAATAAACTATAAAGTTCTTAACTCAAAATTTGCACTGTGTATATGTATACCACGCTCTCTCAGCGCGATGACACACAATGAAGCACCGATCGAAAGTTATTTACAAAGGTCTTGCCCTTTTCAGAAGCTACCAGTACAACTAATGTGTTGAATTAAAATTTAAAAAATTATATCTATATATGTAAGTAGAGCCGTGATTTACATGAGATTAAGTATTTGAAATACTGATGCAAGGTACAAAATACGTATTTTCTTATTTTGTATCTGAAATACTTTTCTTGATATTTATTTTGTATCTTGTATTAAAATCCTTTTTTCGTATCTTCATATATTGTAAATACTAAATGCTACTTACCAATTTTTTACATTACAGCATCATGTAGACATGATATTGTATATGTAATGGCTAATTTAAGCAAGAAAATCAAGTTATTTTCGTTTGTTTTCAAGGATGAGAATGATATAAATAGACCATTTATTTTAAAGAATTGTTTTAGACATTAAACTAGAATATGGATATATATGACAGGAATGTTACTGCAGTATGCAATCAATATATGCCTAAATGTATTAAAGGGTAGTATAACTTCTACCTCAAACTTCTTTTTAGCAATTGATGAAAAGATTTTTGTACAAAGTATTAAATAATCGTATCCTTACAACATTGTTTACTTACTAATAATTGCTTACAGATTTTTTCATTAGAAATATTAAAGTTTCTTTATATCTATTGAAATAAAAACTTAATAGTATAACACTCAGGAACTCATAAAATAGTTCAAATAATATTTAAAACTCTATTCTTGTGCCCCTATATTTCAATATACAGCCTCCACTACCTATCACAGGCCACTGGGGTGTGTATGAAAAATTAGCATTCAGTTTATACACAATGTTCGCTGAATTCCGGCAAGTTCCTGTATTTCTCTTTGCTGCCACAACATAACACAATTACCAGTGTTTGTGAGCGATAGTGGCCTTGAGTCTCCCATCATTTACTATGGTGGTTGCATGTGAGTAGGTGTGGGGGTGTGGGAGACATGGTGATAGAAATTTATCGACGGTGGGCATTTTTATATTTTGACCAATGATATTAGTGTCATTATATTTAATTCTCCAGGCAAAAGTAACTAGTGCTGACCACTGACAGTTGTGTATGGTGGTAGCCTTGAATTTTCCATCATGCACTATCATGGTTGCATGTCGGTAGCTGTGGAGGTGTGGGAGATATAGTGGTTCAAAGTGGTCGACGAAGGGTATTTTGTTATTTCTACCAAATATGTGAGTGTCCTTATATTTCATTTTGCAAACGCAACTACATAGCATATATCAACAGTGTTTGTGTGTGGTAGTAAACAAGTCTCCCATAATGCACTATGGTGGTTGCATTTTGGTAGCTATGGGAGTGTAGGAGATATGAAGGTTGAAAGTAGTCGACCGAGGGTATTTTCATATTTCGACCAAAGACATTTGTGTCTTACATTTCAATTTGCAGCCATAAATACCATGTGCAGATCATTGGTTTTTGTAGCGGTATTAGCTTAGAGTCTCCCATCGTGCACTATGGTGGTTGCATGTTGGTAGCTATAAACCAAAATTCTTTACAAACACGAACGAAGTCATGGATTGCAGGCAGTATTTCTTTTTTTTTTTTAAATCCTAAAAGTAATGCTATTGGTCGATAAAAATAGTTCTCACATTTGTCTCCAAGCATCACTCAGTGATTAAATCATATATTTTTTTGTTTCAGAGGAAATGGCATGCAGTTCAGTATCAAGAGTAACACAAACCTGAAAAAAGAAAATGTACATTCTGGGAATAGAAGGCATTCAGAATCACTAGGAGTTTGTAAGAAATTAAAGCAGGCTGTTCTTTTAAGTGTACCAAGTTTGTTAACCTGCACTAGTTGGCTGTGAAATTTATTGTTGAATCTATATTGCAATAATGAATTGTGGAGTACAATTCATTTAAACCTTTAATTGAAAGTGAACAGAAACTAATGAAGCCTCCAAACGTTTTGTGCCGTCGTTCAATCCAAAATGAAATTTGTGATGAATACAATGAATTGAAAGAAAAAATAAAGATAGCTCTGAAAACTGCGGAGTTTGTGCACCACAGCTGAGGTTTGGTATTCTTCTAAAAGATGCTTTTCCGGGGTTATAGTCCACTTGATTGAAAGTGAGACTCTTGCGAGGAAAAGTGCTGCCATTACATGTAGAAGATTCAAAGGAGCTCACACATATTACAAAGTTTCACAAATTACAACTGTTACACATTCATAGTTTGATTGAAAGCTTCCCAACATTGATAAATCAGTAACTGAGAATGGATCGAATATGGTAAAGGGCTTTGAAGTATTTGGAAAATCAATTTCAGATATACTGAAAAAGTTTCACATGAAGAAGTTCTTGAAGAAATACCACATGGTGATGATAATAAAGATGATGACTTGCTGCAAGAAACTTTTCCAGATTCTTCTTCAGAACCAGAATTTGATGATTGTCTACCAGGAAATAAAAGATAGACATACAGAGATTAGGTAACAGTATACCTGCTGAACTTGATTTTTTCATTGACAGTGTTGCTGTTTTCAAGCGACTACTCATACGTGAGTGGAGTCAGCACTGCTGGACATAGTATACCGTTATAACTATTTGGTTATCCCACTATTATTTGTTTCTGTATTTCTTATTTCCTGTAACAATTTTTAATTTTCTGAAGCTGTATGTTATGGCTTATTATTAGTTTTTGAATATATAATAATATTATCTGAAATATTTACCTTCTTTTTTCAGTAATTTTATTCCATAATTACTATTTTCATTCGTTTCTTATTTTAATTTTAACCAATTGTTCATTAATAATGCCAACTGTGTTTGCTAAATATTTATCATAAGGTAATTACTAATATAAAAGGGTTTTTCAGTTTGAATAAATAAATGAATAAGAATGAATAAATAAATAAAATGCACATTTTATATGTGGTTGCCAGTTGAGATTTTGAAGAAGCAAGATTAAAAAACAATGTTTATAAGATAACCGCACTATTCGGCCTAAGAAAAGAGCTAAGCACTCTGGGAGTTATGTTCTAGATTCCTAAAAGCATGTTAAAACATACTCAAAAAGGGAGCCATCAACTTCTCCATGTGAATCTTGGTGGAAATCTTATTATAATTCCACAAAATACCTTTTAGTAGTGTAGTGAAACCATGAAAAGCCTTAAATTACCATGAAGTACCAAGAAATACATTCTGTATGTAAATATGTGAACAGTTCAAGCCTACAGCAGAAGTTATTCAAACTATGCAAGGTGATGAAGACAACTACTATACTTGTCTACTAGCTTAACTAATAAGAAACCAGCATATGGTTTAACATCTTAAAGTGGAAAATCGGTAATACTGCAGCTATTTGTTAGATGTCATCGAAAAAATAAATGTATCAAAAGATTTGCGGTTTGAACCTGTAGCAAATGATGCAATACTAGCCTCAGTGCCTAATCCATATTTTTTTACTTGAATTAATCGGCACCAAAAGTATGTAAAGAGCTTATACTTACTGAAACGCTGAATCATAATCAATCTGAAAAACAAAAATCAGTGGCTTTAAGGAGCAATGGATAGGACTTAAAGAAGACATAAGACAAATGTTAATATATATTTTTAGAGGAGTCAGGTTCCTCTATTAACAGTTCCACTAGTGGTGACAACACAGGGCCTACAGGCAGCAACGGTGATTTAGAAACACTTTAATACCTTGGTATTAAGGACATTCACCTAAAATTTTAAATATTTATCCAAAAATTAAAAAATTATTTTAAAAATATAACAAATACTGAACAAACTCTTCTGTTTCGAGAGAACCCATCAAAGAAAAATGAGACGAGTAATCAGTTGTTTGAAGAACTGGTTTCACTTAAATTCATTTAAAACCTTAAGGAACTTGTTGTAAATTGTAAAAAAAAAAAAAAAAAAAAAAAAAAAAAAAAAAAAAAAAAAAAATGAATATGTTTGAAAATAAGTAAAAAAATACATTATATAAATAGGTACTTTGAAAATATATATTTTGTATCTCCTATTTTTAAATATTTATTTTATATCCTTTATTTCTAAAAGTATCTTGTATCTGATATCTCACTTACATTACTTAAAAGTATCTAAAATTTTGATGACGTATCTTGCACATTTTTGTACATCAAGGCAGGCATTAGGGGGGGAGGGCGGGGAGGGGGCAAGCGGGTCAAATTAACCCGGGCCCACCGGCTAATGGGGGGCCCTGAATACCGGCTGCAGGGTCCTCCAGGCCACGAAGCCAAAAATCCGCCCATTGTCGCTGTGCTGTTTTGTAGAGCTAAAAAAAAAAGTCGCCAATTTTACCACAGGCCCAAAATTCCTAGCGCCGGCCCTGCTGTACATAAAGCTTCAAACATTCTCTGTGGTGTTCGACACCCCACGCAACCAGTTGAGGGTTAAAAAGGAACCTCCATTTACAAACATTAACCAAAGAAACCTACAGTCTATTAAATGAGAGACATTAAGCAGAAAATTACCAAATATAATTCGAAAACAAGAGCACCAGAAAAGTTCAAATAGAAAATCTTAATCTTTGCCGATGTAGATATTCATTCTTTGATATCCATTGATATGGATGTTTTGCAGAAGAGGATGCAGAAAAATAAATTTATAATTATTTAGATTTCAATATTTTATCAGAAATAACTTTAAATTATAATAAGTATATATTTTAAGCCAAATTCATAAGTCCCTTGTTCAAATCTCTGTCTCACCTGTAATTTTCATGGGTCTTAAAATCGACAGAAACCTTTGGAAAAGCTTTGATTTATAAATGCTAAGATGCTGGGATGCTCTAAGGTTCGAATTTTACGTTAATTTTTAGGTCTCCTTTTAAAATTAGGTTACAATGATAGAGGTATTCGGCGTGGCTGATTACAAACTCTGTGACTGGAATTTTTAGATCAGACGAAATTATTATTATTTGATAGAATCTTTGCAGTCTGTATTTAATTAAAATGTATAATAACCTTATTAATTACTTTAAAAAAATATTTAATGAATCGAAAAGAACCTCAACCAAATCAAACACGTTAAATGTGAAGAGAGTGACGCTTGACATTTCATTGTGACTATGTTGAGATATATGAAAATCTTTCAACGCAGTACAGAGATGATCATTTGTGAAACTGCGTTGGGATACTATTACTGTGCATAAGAGATCAAACAGTGAGGTGATACAGGAGTCAGGCAAATGTATATATATATTTTAACGAACTTTGTTACTTTTGTAGATGATAAAGCATGCCTACACAATATAAAGTATAGTACTCTATAATAAAGTACAAATGGTAACATTAGCTGCGATCCTGAAATCACCTTTAAGGTAATTTTTCATCATTAATTCCGTGAAACAACCAAGTGTAATTTTAAAGGAGACTGAAGATAGAGTAGGTACCCATCCGTCACATAGACGAGCCAAAGACCAGCGTGGAAGCGAGTGGAGCGAGCAGTCAATCAGCTGAATGTCGCTGTGGTGACAGTGCGGGTAGGTGCGGTCTAATGTGGCCTGACCTTAAAGTGGCCTATTCACATTCCAAATTATAGGAAATCCGTGAAGAACTACTGCAGGGTGCGCTCACCCATTCACGATACTCTAGATGTTCCAAGCAATCCTTTCTCGCGGCAGACCATGTGTCCTGAACACACAGTAGTAAGATGTTACCTCAAATAGCTTCCTCCAATATCTATAGCTTGTTGGACAACAAGGACCCTTGTCGATTTCCTGGGAGTAAAATAACATGCAACACAACCTGCATGTATTCCTGAAACCTCTTTTACGGCACATCAAGAGTTCTTTTATCAAAAATTGGATCTCGTAGGTCCTACAAGTTGTACTATGAATGCGCCACTAGAGCGGCGGGAAGGCGGGTGGCGAGAACGGAACTGAGCGTGGCGGGTAGGCGGTAACGGCCTGGCCTCGCATTCGGGAGGACCCCAGTTCGAATCTCCGTTTGGGAATCCAGATTTAGGATTTCTATGGTTTCCCCAAATCATTCCAGGCGAATGTTTCCTTTAAAAGACCATGGTCAAATTTCTTCCCGTTCCTAGTCCCGATCTTTTCATGACTCTAATGACCTCGAACGCGGAGATGTGCGGTGGCATAGCCTTGTGCTTCACTCTTGAATTAGTCGAGCCACGAACTCCGCAAAGTTCATGTGACAAAGACTTGTTTTAAGACGAATGTAATTATGTAAATAATTTAACTCACATTCGAAATCATCTCACATGTTTTGTATTTGAAAGATGATGAGGCAAAAATAAATCAATATGTCAGTATTATATGGAAATAGAATTTACTTTAAAAAAAAATAGAATTTGGCATAGAATATCAACTTATTTTGATTTAAAATTTATTTTTGAAAAAATGTTGAAATCTAAATATTTATAAATTAAGTCTTCCACATCCGCAAAAGATCTCCATCCGTGGGAGTCAAGCACAGAACATCCGCATCCGGAAAGATGACATCCGGTACAACCCTACTTAGCTGTTATATTATTTTTTATATGTTTTGTCAATTTCGATCCGTATTTATTTAAGAAATTCTTATGCCTCTCAGAAACTTATCAATGGTCTACTTCCCTTAAATCCAATTTGTTGATTTTATAACATACATTACGGCTTTCAACAGAATCAGCAATTTTTGCTTTTGTAAACGACATACTGGAATCAATGCATAAAAAATTAAATTCCCTAGGAATATTCTGTGATCTTGCTAAGGCTTTTGACTGTGTTGATCATGAAATTCTACTAGGTAAATTAGACCACTATGGGGTTAGTGGTAAGCCAGGACATTGGTTTAAATCATACCTGGAAAACAGAAAGCAATGTGTATCACTGAAAGATGCTAATACAGGAGATGTTATAAACTCAGAATGGGGTATAGTTAAATGTGGTGTGCCACAGGGTTCAATTCTTGGCCCTCTGCTGTTCTTAATCTATATAAATGATCTCCCACATATACTAGGTGATAATGAACACATGGTGCTCTTTGCACATGATACTAGCATATCCTTGAAAGACCCATCAGCACAAAACCTCGAAAACACAGCAAATGATGTTATAAAGAAAATTAACAGGTGGTTTAATGCCAACAAACAAACTGAACTGGAAACAGCATATTCAACAACTTCTTAAAAAACTGAATTCTGCAACATTTTCACTGAGGGTAATATCTAGAATAGCTAATATAGAAACCAGAAAGTTAGTATATTTTGCATATTTTCATTCCCTGCTCACTTATGGCATCTCATTCTGGGGAAACACAGCACAGAGGGTATTTAAATTGCAAAAGCGTGCTATAAGAACTATTTGTGGAGCAAGCCCACAGACATCGTGCAGAAATCTATTTAAAAACCTGGGTGTACTAACAATGCCAGCACAGTATGTATACTCTGTACTATCATTTGTAGTGGAAAATACTGAACACTTTAATCTTAATGCTGACATACATAGCCATAATACTAGGAATAAATATAATATTCACAAGGATTACAAATCACTGTCAATTGTACAGAAAGGGTTAACATTTACTGGAGCTTCCTTATTCAATGTATTACCAACAGAAATTAAATGTTATCTACAAAAACCCAACTACTTTAAGTCCAAACTGAAAGAGTTTCTGTTTCAGAACCCATTTTATACTGTGAAAGAATTTTCTTCTTGGAATTTGGTTACTAAGAATGACTGATAAAATAGTAGTCTATACATGGTATATGGAAGGGGAAGGTTACAAAATTATCCACAATTACTAAAATGATATATGGTTTTTCTTTCTGTTGAAACTTTTGACAAATAAAGTAATTACACTGTTTACAGAATTTCACTCATATATAGTAACTAACATGGGATAGCATGCACTCAAAAACTGCTGTGAAAAATTATCATACTAACAGGTTTTTCAGTAATTGACTGCTTATGAGTTGTTGGTAATATAATTGATATTGCTAATAGGTGTGTGTACTGTTCCACATAAATAGCAACTAACATAATATAATATGTAGTCACAAATTACAGTGAAACGTATCATGGTAACTGGTTGGTAAGAAAATAACTGGTTATTAGATGCTGGTAACAAGTGTATACACGGTTCCATATAATAAGTATTAATTAACTAGGGATTGTATTTGTAGATTACAGGAGATATTGGTTATACTAATGGGTTGTTGCTAACTTGTTGTCAATATATAATAATATTATCAATTATATAGTAATATTGTCATTACTAATAAGTGTATGTACTATTCCACATCCCCAAGATTATTCTCACATGGGATCAAAGTGAACATATCTATCTATCTATCTATTAGATCTGGCTGCGTGATTTCTACCTAGATCTATTATTTGATTGAAATAAAAATTTTATATTTAATTTTTAGTAGGAGAATAGAATATCGCCAGGTTGCCTATCAAAATATGGCCTCAAGTATTATTGATAAATTTTTCAGAAATAAATCGCTAAATTGTTTTTTAAACAATTATAATTCATTGCAAAGAGAGATACACAATGAATTTAAAAAAATTGGTGTACCTCAGTAAAGTGGCCGCAAGTAGGATTTGCTAGCGGTTATTTAAGAGTGAGAGTCCGACAGATAGTGTCATACACTAAGTTTAACAGCTGATAAACCCTAATTACGGCCATCTTTATATAGGGAACCCAAGCTTATTATATTCTTTCAAAGTCTCGTTTTTAAATGAATTGTAATTTATTTAAAAGAAACGAGTAAACAAAATTATTATTATATTTTTTATTTAATTAAAAATGTCTGCGGCAATATTTTGATAGATAACTCAGCAGGATTGTATTCTGCTACTAATAATTATGAATAAAAATTTCATTCCAATCAAATAACGGATGGATCTAAATCATGCAGCTGGATTATAGGCTGGATTATAGTGTAGGTTATGAAACGTTCAGTAATCCTTAGATATGTTTATTTAATGCCAGCTGTTGAAGCCATTTATCATCGTGAAACTTACAGTTCAACTAAAAAAGTATTGAAAGCTCAATTCAAGCAATCTTCTGATTAATTTTCGTCTAGAAAGCCCCAGCTTCTTTGTACAAAAGTAACGTAGTTCGAAGACTGTACTTAATCCGAATTTTTTTGAATTAGTGTTCAGAATATTTACAATTTTCACAATAGATTGAGCATTTATTTCAGTGGCTGTGTTAATTTAATTAATTAATTAATTAATTATTATTATTATTTCTTTTTTTTTAATTCTGCACAAAACTACTGACCAGTGAATCTTCCAAGTTGAGACTTGGTAGCATATAATCCAGAACAACCGACAAGGACTAATACGTACCATCAGGGACTTCTGCTTAGTTTCATAAAAGTTATTGATAAATCGTTTTAGCAAGTACATACTTGAGTTATTATTGTTTTAGATGTTTTCAAATTGATATTTCTAAGAAATACGCTCTGATTGAAGTTCTTCTCTTACAAGTTTATAATTTATTAAGGCAAAAATAAAGAAATATCTGCACAGTTCTCAGTTTACTTATTAGGAAAAGTGTGGTCTTAGAATTTACTGAACAAAATGGGAGGAATGATGATGTTATCTACTTTGATAATTTTTTCATTGGTTTTATTATTAGCAAAACTGAATACTGAATGAACTTTTGGCTGTGAGACAACCAGGTCCAACCGCAAGAGGCTTCCTAACGACTTGTCTGCTGATGGCAAACTAAAAAAACAGTGACTGTGTCCATAGATTTTCAAACCTAGACATTGGCTATTGGAAATGGAAGGATAAAATGTAATACATTTAGTATCAACTTTTTATGGCAGTGTGGAAACTACTGTTACACACAGTGGCATCAATATTAACAACAATGTATAGTGCTCGCAGCAACTTCAACGGATGGGCCCTCTCCCAGGGCCGGTCATCAGGGTCCACCCTAGATGGGGGTCTGTGCCATTTTGCCCGCCCTGCCACACAAAGAAAAATATGGGTTTAAGTCGACAATTTCATTTCCAAGAGTCATCAAGGACAACAGTACCTTCATGAGTGGGGTTGATACTGCTGACTGACTCATGGCTTTTTTGAAATGCTGACAGAAAATCACCGAAATCATGGTACAGATTGTTTTAGGAAGTATGGATATTGTATTCGTCAATGCCTACAACATAAATGGCCTGATATTTGAAAAAAAAGTTTGTAAAAATTTCAAATTAGTTATGCAGGATATGATGACTATGAAGAATATCGGTAAGAAGAAAAGGTAATCTACAGATATTTCACCAAGCCCTCATCCATTCAAAAAATGCATATCAGATTATTCCATAGTAAGAGATGTATGATTGGGAGACACAGGTATATATCATTCCAAATGTTCCCCCTGCTATGTCTTTTTGTGTCTGAATGAGAAAAAAGAATTGGTTTGTTGAATATCATGAGGCAACCATTTGATACTAATACGAACACAATTAATTTCAATTGCTATTTGTGTACATCCTGTGACACACATAATGCCTGATTGTACTAATTTGTACTGGTGTGGTAATTAGCAATTAGTAATTAGCTAAAAGAACACATGAAACAATATTTGTATTTAATTTAAAGTACCTTTACAGAAATATGTAATTGAAATTATAAATTTCCCTGTATTTCCGATAGCTGGTAGGAAAGGGTTAAACTGTGTTCAATTGTGGCAAATAATTGCAATACTCTACCTTTATCAGTTCTATCTTGTATACAATGCACCCTCTACCAACATCCTCAGTTAACAATGTTTACTATGCATACTTCTACCGATATGTTTTATGGCACCCTACAATCCTTAGTTATATAACTTCAGAGTCATCTTAAATCTTCAATTACCCTACCAACAATAAAAGTTTTCAAACCACTTGTAGCTGCTATCTAGGAGCAGATACCTTTTTGCTCAATTTTTGAATTCCAAAATCCCTCTCATAGCTTTGTCCGCAATATATTAGGGTTAGGGAAGTGTCAGAATATGAAGAAAAGATCAGGGAGGGTGAGAAGGATGGTTGGGAGCTTATAATAGGTCATAGGTTGAAATATCGCTAATTGGGCGAAGAAGCCAGGCAATTATGTGCTTGTGGGGATAAATACACTTATCTGTTACCGGAGTTAGGAGCGAAAAAGCCTCATGTAGATGTATGAGTAGGTATGATGCAGTAGGATTTTAGGAAAAAATAATGTGTAAGGAAACAATACGAAGAAATGGGTTCTGCTGCTAGATAGTAGAAATGGGAGAGGTGTAGGCTCTTTTATACTTGATCAGTTAGGCACAGGCTACAAGGTCACAACTTTTTTCAAACCTAATGAAACGTTATATAATGTAAAAGAGAGTACTGCCTCATTTTTGGAGGGGTTTTCCTAAGAAGGACTGAATATATATAGTGGGAAATGCAGGGAACGCTGCTGGTAGAAACGTGAGTAATAGTATGGAGAATGACATAAGAAATGTGATGAAGGTGGCGCAGCATACCAGGGTTGAACTGAAGTGGGTCCTAAGTCACCAGGCTTGTGTGCAGGTAAAAGTAGAAATGGATGAGATACATGTAAAAGGTAATAGTTTCCTCCCACTTGGGGGATGTGAAAATCGTTATCATTGGTGTGTGCGGTTTCACTAGGCATGGCTTATACCTAAATAGTAGTGGGAAATAGCAATATCTAAGTTGTTAGTTAAAGCTGCAAGGGAACCCAGTTCAAGTTCTGATAGAGTCAGGACTGTGCCTTTTTGGGTTAGAGGCTAATGGTGTGGGGGGAAAACAAATTTAAAAAATGGGTGATTACAGGTATACTGAATGCAGATGTGGGTTGAGAAAATTCACAAATATTAAAAGAATATTTGAGACCAATAAAACAATTACAAATAGGGTTAATACTGAAAAGATGAAGGTTAAGGTTGGAAATAACACAGTTTTACTTGTCAACTAAAGGAGTAAAATGAGCAAAGTAATAAAGTTTTGTAGTAATAGGAATAGAGTCTTAACTACAGAAAAGTGTGTTAGACCATAAGGTTCCTGGTGGTTGCATAGTGTAACAAAGAGATACACTTGCAATTGCTGGAGATAAACTGGATAGCAGAGACTGCTATGGTTCACTAGTATTCAAAGACCACAGCCATGAGTTACTGTGTAGATTTGTGGGTGTTAAAAATAAAATAATAAAGATGTTGGCTGTGTACCGCAATAGAAGAATGAAGGATGAAGTTGAGATTCTTGGGAAAAGCTAAATAAATATTAAGAGTTTAGAGGTGAAAGTATCATCATCATCTAGGACAGCTTCCAGCCAATGGCCAGGTCTGCTGGGAGCAAAAGCCTCGCCAGCGCTTCCTGTCTAGCCACCATCTCTCTTCTTCCCCTGACGCCCAATTTTCTTCTCTTTCCTCCGCACACTTCTTAACACCTTTAATCCATCTGTCCCTCGGTCTTCCTCTAGGCCTCTTCCCTTTCAGCTCCATGTCCAGCATCTTCCTTGGTAACTTCACCTCTCCCATTCTCTTTACATACCCGTACCACAGTAATCTAGATTTTTCGATTCTCTGTTGTAGAGGTTCTTCTTTATCATCTGCCTGATTCTCTCATCCCTTACTTGTCTCTTCTTGTTATTCGTACTCTACTCCTCTGAAATTTCATTTCCACGGATTGTACTCTCCCTTTGTCTCTCTCCTTCATTACCCACATTTCCATGTTAAAATGGCCACAAAGTATGTTTTATAGATTGCCTCTTTGCTCTTTTGCGGGACATCCCTACTCCATACCAGACATCTAATACTTTATAAAAATCCATCAGCACATCTTCCTCTTTTGTTTATCTCCATCCTATTTCCTCCATTTTCTTCAATACACCTTCCCAAATATTTGAATCATTTCCACTCTATTAAGTTGCTCTCCTCCAAGTGATATGCCTATGTCCGTTCTTCTTTCTTGTTATTATCACCACCTTTTTCTCGCAGAGAACTCAATACCATAAGCTGCAACTACTCTCTCCCACACATCCAGTTGATCCTGCACCTCTCGTTCATCCTCCCCCCAAATAATAGGTTATCCGCAAATACCATTGCTTTCATTTTTCCTTCCCCAATGCTCTGCACCACCTTCTTCAACATTTCATCCATAGCTACAATAAATAACAAGGGTGATACGGCACTTCCTTGTTTAAGTCAATTTATCAAATGTAACCATCCAGTCCTATCCCTTCTCACTTTGACAGAGCTCTTACTACCCTCATACATATCTTTCATGCTTCCAACTATCTCCATTTTTACTGACATTTTCTCAATCCTTCCAACACTTTGTTTCGGCTGAAGCTGTCATATGCTTTTTCAGTGTCCAAGAAGTTCATCACCAGATCTTTTCCATACTCATAGTGCCGGTCTTGTAGCTGTCTTATTTCAAATATAAGATAGATAGTTGACCTCCGTGGTCAAAATCTGTATTGTTCTTCCGTTAGCTGCCTTTCAACCACTCTTCTTATTCGGCTTTCTAAAACTTTCTCATATACCTTGGCGCAGTGGCACAACAGGGTAAAACCACGGTACTTCTGCCAGTCAGTCCTGTCCCCTTTCTTAAATATTGGTAGTATTACCCCTTTCCTCCAGTAATCTGGAATTCTTCCTGCCTTCAAAACAGCCCGCATCATCCTGTAGAGCCACTGAGTTCCAATTACTCTAACAGCTCGTATCATCTCTAACTTCATCCATTCCAGGTGCTTTACCTCCCTTCATTCAGTTAATGGCGTCCTCCAATTCCTTCTATGTAATATCTTCCTTTTCCTGTTCTTCCTCTGTACTCTCATTCTCATCGTTGGATCCTGAAGCATTCAACAGATCCTCAAAATACTCCATCCAGACTTCCTTTATGTCGTCCATCCATTCTTATGCTTTGTACTACCTCCTTCAATTCTGCTTTACCTCCTACTTTTTTATCGTGGCATACAACACCTTCTTACTGCCCTCACTATCCTCTTTTAGCATTTCCATCCATTTTTCCATCCATTTCTTCTTTTCTTCCTGTATCACCTTTTTTGTTTCTTTCTTTTTGCAGCTGTACACTCTTCTGCTTTCCTCTGGTCTCCTTTGGGGCCATTCCCTGAAGGCTTTATTCTTCTGTAGCACAGCATCCTTTGCCCTGTCATTCCACCATGGAGATTATTTTTCTCTTCTCCTACCAGCTGTACTACACATACTGCTTCAGCTGTTTTCACCAAGGTGGATTTAAAATGTTCTCATTCCTCCTTCGCCGACTGCAAGTCGTCCCTAGGGATTTTCTGCGCAAGCTGCTCTTGGTACTCCCTCCTGCATTCGTTATCCATCAGTTTCCACTCCCTTATTGTCTGATTTCCTGCTCCCCTTCTCTCTTTCAGACCGGCTATTAGTAGTATATGGTCACTATCTAAGGCTTCTGATGGGATGACCTTTAAATCCACAATTCACTGTCTCATCTCTGTTTTGATTAGGCAGTACCCAACAATCGACTTCCGAGACAAGTCTGTACTATACCACGTTACTTTATGGCGTTCCCTCTTCATGAACCAGGAATTACCCACAATCAAACCATTGTGTTTGCAGAACTCCAACAGCTTTCTTCCTTCTGCATTTCTGCTGCCAAATCCTTGTGTTCCAAGGACCTCTTCATACCCTCTCCTTGCAGTACCAATATGAGCATTAATTTGGTTGCTCCTACCAAGCTGCTGCTGCAGACCCTTTTCAAAATTTTCCTTGCCTGCTCAGTGCAGCCTACCTGAGGGGCGTAAACTTGTATTAACTCCATGTTCTTGTCCCTAACTTTCACTTCCACCTTTATCATTCTGTCGTTTATTCCTACTACTTCATCCCTTAAACCTTCCTAAATACGAGTCCTACACCAGTTCTTTTTCCGTCAATATTCCCACTGCAGTACAGCTAAACAAGCTATTACCTTTCGTAATTCCTTCACACCCTCCCCCCTCCATCTTATCTCTGCTAGTCCCAGTATATCCAGTTCCCACCTTTCCATTAAATCTACGATTTACTCAGTCTTTACCGTAAATATTATAACGTTTAAAGTCAGTATTCTTAATCCTTCTCGTTGTCCTTTTCCATTGCCAGGACGTCTACATTTATAAATTTTTCCGAGGCTTGTTCCTTTATATCTGAAAGCAATCAATTTATACTCGTACTGTTGGCTTGCTAAGCCTAACACAGTCAAGGATTTTCTATCAGGGTTTACTCCCTTAGCCTTTGAAGATCCCTCTTCACCACAAAGCAGTGGTGTTTCCTTCCAATTTACCCCCTGAGAGCTTGGGTGACCCCTTCCGCTATTTTCACCAATCTGAAGTTCTCCTTCTCTGCCAAAAAACTGCCATTGAGGCAGAGAATAATGGTATAATGGTAGTTATTATCACAGATTTAAATTTGCCTATTGTCAACTGGGAAGGAAGTAAAAATGTTAACAAAAATATCTGAGCAATTTGGACCCAATATATTGGATACATCCCTCATAAAGCCTGATAATAAACTTCTAAGGTCTCAAGTAACTGAAGTAACATGTGGTATTATATCAATTATGATGGATGTTTGAGGTATAAATAAATTAGTGGTCAAAGATGAATATTACAACAGGTACAGTTATAAAAAGGCAAATATTTGAGAAATGAAGAATCAGTTTATGCAAAGAGGGAGCAAAGACAATGAAGTTAAAGCGGAAATAGTTCAGGGTGATAATAAAATTGGAAGAAGAAATGTTTATACCAAAAGACAAAATAATAAGGAATAGTATAGAACATACATACATATTGCAATAGGGGAGCTAAGAGGATAAAGAGCCTGGTAAGAAATCTTAAGAGGCCAGAAATTTGGGGACACTGAAAAACTAAACTAGGATTGATAGTGAATAAGGAAGACTATAAAGAAAGATTCATAAAAAAATGTTATCAAGGCAGGAGAAGTACTGAATGATGCATCCAGAAATTTCAGAGGCTTTTTTTTATATCTGAGAGAAATAGAAGATATTCTGACAATTATGGGTAAAAACTGAGAAAATGTTAATGTTCATATGAAAAAGGCAGAAGTATTAGGTAACTAGTTTGATACGACCATTAAAGAGTATAATATAGGATTGGTAGTGTATAATACAGAATTATTGGCACAGTGGGAATTGAGGTACATAATTTGAAATTAATTCTGAAGCTACTTACTTACTTACTTTCCGTGTCCAGAAAAAAAACGACCTCAGATTCCCTTCTCCATAAATTCAGCGGCTTTCATCGCCTTGTCATTTGCTTCAATCAGATCTTTGTTTGAGCACACTGTTCCCATGACGTTGCATATAAGCAGGTGTTCATGATCCTGCACCTACCCGCAGTCACACCTTTCATCGTCCTAGTATGATTACTTCGTCATATTCGATTTACATTTGGAGAACCCAGAACTCAATTGGTTCAGTGTCAGCCATGTGGTATATTTTAATTTGTCGCCTTCTGGTAGTTCTTCCTTGGGGTAATTATTCGGTAGGTGAAGAGTTCCTCTCCACAATTCCATATGGTGCATCTCAGATTGATTCTCCAAAGGCGCTGTTCTTTTTAGGACACTAATCCTAGATTTCAGGTGAGGTACAGGAAATTCTTGGCCATGCATCTGGTGTCAGACATTTGTTTTGTTCTTTCTTTCTCTCCTATTATTCTTCATCTGATATATGGTGGAGCTATGCCAGCTAGGGTATAGATGTTTTTTTATGGGTATAGGCCTGGGGCATCCGGTCACAATTCTCACTGTTTCATTTAGGTTTCTACCTGCCTGAAGTGCGCAGATTCTTCGAAACTGGTGCAGCATATTTTCCTGCCGAGAAACAAAGTGCCAGGGCTGTTGAGTGCAGCACCTCATGGTGTGCTCCCCAAGCGGTTCCTCTGAGTTTATGAACGATGTTTTTCTTTGCACCTACTTTCTCTGTTAGCTATTTACGTTTCTGTTTAAAGGATAGGATTCGGTCCACCGTTATTCCCAGGCAACTTGGGTGTCTGCAATGTTGTAGTCACTCCCTTCTCCATATTATATTAAACTGTCTTCTTGCTTGCCAATTATGCATTTGTTTTACCAGGATTTGGTCTCAGTTAGTTTTCTTCGTAATAAGCTTCAAGATTTTCTAGTATAGTTTTCAGTTTTTTTATATGTCTTATAAAGTTCTGCCCTGTACAGTGATGCATAAATAAACATTTTTGCCTTCAGTATTGTTTGGTTGGTCATTTTTGTAGAGGTTATAGACAATAGGGGATAAAACACTTCCCTGTGGGAGTCCGTCCTGGTTTCTCCACCTACTTTTCTCTCTTTGGAGTGTGATGTAGAATCTCCTATTAGGTAGCATTCCATTAATCACATTGGTAGGGAATCTAAAAAGGCATAAGATTGCTGGAGTAAATAATAGTACTACAGATGTCTTATAGTAGCAAACGTCAATGTAAGTAACTTTTTTTTAAATGGTATTTAGATTGAGTATAGAAACTTGCTTCTTTCCAGAGTACAGGGAAAGTGCGATAGTAGTGCTGGTATATAAAGGAGGAGTGACAAACAGTCGAAAATTACAGGATGATTAGTTTGACCACAGTGGTGGTATTTTTTAGGAGAGATTATCTGACTTCATTAGAAAAGTCTGTAAGGAAAGAAATTGAGTTTCGAAAAGACAGCATGGCTTTGGGCAAGGGTATTCCTTTGAATCTCAGTTAGTCAGTATATCCAAGGTATTTCTGCATGAAATGGGCAATTGAGGCCAAATTTATAGTGCAGCACACGATTTTTCTAAGGATTTTGTCAGAGTGAGCCATAAAATTGTGATGAATAAGTCAAAAAACCATTAGTGTAGATAAAAACGTGATTTGCAAGGTAGAAAAGAATTTTTAAAATTTGAAAAGAAAACCATTAGGATAGAAAATGCAGTATCAAAACAATTGGAAGTGAAAATAGGATTGCCACATAGTAGTGCATTCTAATGAATATGTTAATGTTTTACATTCAGAACTTAGATTATTTGCTGGTGACATAATGTTACATAGTGGGAGAAGACCATAAACTGATGCAGGGTGACTTGGACAGGATATCTAGGTGGGTAGATGAATATGAGATGAAGTTAAATGCAAAGAAGATTTACAACATTGGAAAGAGTTATGAGAGGATGTCCCAAGAAAGTGATCGGATTGGGTTGAAAACTTTGCTCAGTTCATTACTTAAATATAGTGGTGTGGTATCAAACTCACATTTCTGGTATCAGTAACAGGAGTTGGAGGATGTGCAAATGGAAGCAGTTAATTTGTTTCGGTAAATTGCCACAGAACGCAGTCAGTAACCAATATGATAAAAGAGCTGGAATAGGATTCATTCAAAGACAGGAGGAGGGTGAAGAGAGTTATGGGTGTGTACAAGTTGTATATTGGCGATAAGGTGTTGGAAGATATTAATGGTCCATATAAGGGAAAAGGTAAGTGTGACCTAAGCAGGTACTCGATTTTAGGCAGGGAGTGGAAAAATTTTGTTGTTTAAGTAAGGTAGTCCAAGACTGGAATGAATTACTAAGAGAATAGATGATTAATTTAGCGTCACCTATGTAACAATAAAAAGTAATATTTGTAGTGCACAAGTAAGTAGTTACAAGAAATGGAATTGAGGTGGCACCCTATCTAAATTAAATTTTGAGTATAATATTTCATCACTTACACTAATAACAATGCACACTTATTCCTTCCAACAATTGCAGAAGTGTGTAGAACTTTCATCCTGTTTATCCTGTTTCTCCTACAGGCTTTTGCAAATTCATAACTGTTCATTATTCACTTCCCAATTTGTTTGTAATCTCACCTTTCTGGTTCTATATACTATATCTGTATTGCTTCTATCGATTGGACAACAACCAGTATTATAAAGGAGCTGGAATGTGATTCATTAGAAATCAGGAGGAGGGTGAAGAGAGTGATGGGTATATATAAGGTGTATATTGGTGATGAGGTGTGGAAAGTTATTGGTGTATTAATAGTTCATAGAAGGAAAAAGATGACTATATCCATTAGCTGGGACTCGATTTCAGGAACAAGGTTGCAGGAAGATTTTCTTTTGTAGATAAGCAATAATGAGAAATAATGGATAATTTACCAAAATTGTTGAAATAATTAAATGTTGAGGGTACAGGAAAAGGGAAAAATAGGCGTGTAAGTAAATTAGCCCCAGAGCTTGTGCTCCTTCACTATTAAATCAAATTATATTAAAACCAACATACTCCACAACCTAACTTAAGGATCAGAAGCAGACACATGGTCTGGAATAGATAACAGCTGGAGTGGTAAATTTTCATTTGGAGGTTAAGGTATCAGAGATTTGAATAAAATTGAATAAATTACCAATAGAAGTAGTAAATACTTTAGGAAACAAGCTGACAGAAATAAAATAAAAATTGTGAAGGTAAAATGTAAGCAGGTACAAGAGAGTTGGAAATTGCGCGGTTAGGGAAAATGACATCAGAGCGTCCTTTCTATTTCAATTAAATTAAATTAAACATATAAAATAAAATATAATGAAACAGAGAAGTTTTGATGCAAAGTATTAAAACCTTGGTTGGCGCAAATGAAAAAAATGGTGAAATATAGACGAAGAAAGTTTTATGTTCCAAACAAACCTAATCATATTACAAAAACTTTTATGATTCACATTATAGTGGATTGTATCAATTAACATACTGCGACTATGCAAATAAATGTAATAATACAATATGAATCGTAGGCTGTTTATCATATTAACTAAATTTTGACACTTGTTTACTTTACAAACATATTATGCAAAGTTACAAAAAATAAAACACATATCAGATAGTGGGCCCCAAACAAATATTATGTTGTACCTACCTCTACTGTCAGTGTGCAGTAGCCAGTAATGGAGTACCACGGGACTTCATGCCCCGAAGGGTCCAGGCATCGGGGGTGAGTGATGATCGAACCAGTGTAGATTTCCTTCTGGTCGCAATACTCTCGCAGTCGCTGCAGAGGACAGTCACAGCGCAGTTCGTTGCCATCAAGCCTTAATGACCTCAGCCTTTTCAGTCTCCAGAAGTGCTGTTAGATATACAAAAATTTATAGATTAATTTATTATTTATTTATAATAAGGCTAAGCAACTAATTTAATTCATATAAATATAGGACATATATACAATGACAACAACACTGATAGTATTCACAAACTGATGTCCAGTTGTTGCGGCAATTTTATAAAGGAAGTTGAAGCACTAAAAACATCTTCAAATGGTCCATCATACTTTCTTAGAGGGTATTCCTTGATGATCTGCTCCACACCCTGGGAAGGAGCTCCACACTCACAGACTGCAGAATCCTGAAGTCCTCACATATACAGTTTGGCGTTGCATTTAGCATGGCCTATTCTTAGACGATTTAGTTTGACCCAAAGGTCAGGTGGAATTCCGCAAGTCCAGTTGTGGGATCTTTAGCAACAGGATATTTCACAGATGCAGAATTCCAGCTTTGACACCATTTTTTTTCACATCGAAGTAAAGGCCATATTGTATTTCTGGATTTAAGATGGATTTAGGACCACGTGGATTGGGAGATCCTGTGGATGGTCAGGATGATGTATTATTCACTTTCGTGCTATTGATTCTTGGCGTCTTATCTCTGGAAGTCGTTTATTGTTGATGAAATGTAACCAGGGGACTGCGGTGGATTTTAAATGTGACAGATATTACAATTATACACTCGTTCAGATGGATGTCGATTTTTCTGGTGTCAGCATGATGTTGCACTGGAGCAAACAACTCAGCAACAGGGTAAACCACGGTGAGTGAATCTTTATCAGCTCTGCACAAATTACCAGCTAATTTCCTGTGTAGGCTTGTTGGAAAAGAGTATAGGTTATAACTGTGGTTAGCAATGGGTTCGGACCGAGCGTGGTGGGTGAACAGTTAACGTTCTGGCCTCGCATTCGGGAGGACACCGGTTCGAATCCCCGTACGGGCATCCAGATTTGGGTTTTGCATGGTTGCCCCAAATCACTCCAGGCGAATGCCAGGATGCTTCCTTCAAAAAGGCCTTGTCCCAGTCCCATCTCGCCTCTAATGACCTTAGCCATCGACGAAGCGTAAGGCCGTAAGTAAGTAAAAAAAAATGGTTTTGGCACCGCTCCACTCTTTGTATTTAAGAAATCAGTGCCGATGTGTTTTGTTCAATGCATATCATTTCTTTTATTTTAGTCACCATATGATACATTTTCATGTATATTGGTTTCGTCATTTTTAATTTTTATATATAATATGTAGGTACAAGTTGGATATTCAACTATAAATTTAAGGCATATAGAAACTGTACCTCTGGAAAATACTAGCAAGGTGAGCTGAAATCTTTGATTAATACAAAAAAATATCTGAACGCTTGTTTAAACAAATAGTTCTGAATCTCTTTTCAGCTTGATCTGTCCATATTATATGTAGGTGTTGTCACATTATAGCTTATTCCTAATATCTTTGACTAGTACATGGGAGGGGGGGGGGGCAACATCTGTTGCACATCATTCAGTGTCTGTGTTCGTATTCGGTCTTGTAAGGGTATTTGCTTTTTTATTTTACCCTTCTCTTAATGTCAAGCTGCTCGTATAGTTGGTTGTGAATATATGTAGCTTCATTCCTCTTCTTATTGAGTAGTATTCTCCACACTTCATCTAATTCGAAAGTAATTTAGCTAGAGAAGTGAGAGCAAAGAAAAAATCATTTTCAACAAAACAAACAATTAAATTGCTACCGATTTTACACTGAAAATACTTCCCTTTTCTAATATTAGTTAAAAATTTAACTTTGATTACTTTTCGCAAATTATTTTGCACATTAAACATTTTACAATATTTCAGTTTACCGGTAGCAAATAAAGCGAGGTACTTCCTCCTGCTTTCTCCATCATATCTTCTTCTTTAACCCCTAACAAAACAAAGATACTCTTACACTGTCTGTTTTATACTTTTACCTCAATAGAATTAAAAAAGAACATTGGATTGAGAATAGAAGGAAAATAAATATACACATACAGGTATGTATGGGAACCTTATTTCTGTACATATCCCTACAACCATTTTACCACTAAAATTTGCTAATTTTATGTGATATATACTTTAACATTTTCATTCTTTATACAATCTTAAAATACTTATATTTCTTATCTATTATAGCAGTTACTATAAGGCCAATCGGTACCTAACACACCCATTACAAGCATTGCAAGAAAGAACAATTTGACATAAGATACTATACAATGAAAGAGTCTATACACATACAAAAACACTTGATTAAAACACACAAATGATCTAATTACTGTCATCAGTAACCATCAGTGTTAAATAAAAAACACATTTGGCCTTGCCAAGAACACCAAAAAAGTGTGCTTGCAATACTGAATAGTGTTGAAACCTTTACCAAAATAACACATATGTAAGATGAGGCAGCGAGTTTTATTTCCTCCCCAAAAGAAAATAGTTTTTTTTTTTCCTAGTTTTAATTTTTTTCTTCTTCAAAGTCACACCAAAATAAGAAACGCCTTTTAGATTTTTTTCGCATCATAAAAATTTGGTAACCCACAGAATGACACAATCACCTTTCTGATTTTTTAACACTAATTGAAGTGTAGCTCAGTTTGAAACATTTACTAAGACAAGCATATCATTTAAAACACCACCCATTAACCAAACATCCCCTCCATTGAACATATCACCATTCAATGAAACATTTACTCCAATCACACCATCATCATTCATTAAAGTCTCAACCCCATTCAAAACACTGTTAGTCCTTAAAAGATCCAAATCATCATAATTCACTGAAATATCAGCTCCCTTCAAAACTTCATTATTCACTGAAAAATCACCCCTCTAAAAGTATCATAATACACTGAAACACTTACTACATTCTGAACATTGCTGTTATCGATTGAACCATCTACTAATCATGAGTCTGACCAGAATCCTGTCCCTAATCTTCGTCCTATACGTCCATAGGTTTTTGAGATATCCATTCTTTCAATTTTGAAGTTATATTTTGTTTTCAAGTGTGTTTAACTAATAAATATAGCATCAATTTGTATTTGGTGTTTAAGAATTTATAGTTCTTACATTTTATTACATAACCTGTTCGCAATGCACTCTTTTTTTTAAATGTCTTGTAGATTTTGTTATTGTATACTGGTCACTAAGTTACGAGAGTCATTATAATCTCAGCCATCACCATTAGATTTTCAAACTTTGCTTTTGTATCTCTAAATTTATTGCAGCAGTCTTTAATTCCTACATTGATCAGTATCTTCCGTCAAACATATCCGCAAATGAGCACCGTTTTTTTAATCTGTTTCTCTTTCTTTGTGGTTTTATTCCTTTCATATTTCAAAACAGTTCCATTCGCTTGCTTTACTATCTTCATTTGGGGGTGTACTCTTAGCAGACGTATGGCACTCTGGTATATGTGATATCCCCAAACCTTGTCGCAGATGGGTCGCTCTGTCGGATAGGCTTTACTCGATCCCTGTAACGGACACTATGCCACGTCAGTATCACTACAGCCGTCCCTACCATCTGTCCAACCGTGCAACTGGCCAAAAAACGAGCACAAGAAACAACCAATGGCCAATCGGCCCCCTGCCGCCAACCAGAAGTGTTGCAACACCAGCCATGACTGCGCAGACCAGAAGAAGAGTCATCTGACGACCGTTACAACCACCACGACGCCAAGTTATCTAGAGTGACCAAGCAGCTTATCACCACAACTACCAATTAACGCCAAAAGTGGTGTGACTACAAAACGAGGATCGTTCGAAAAGATAGTTTACAGTGCAGATTCACATATATTAGTAAGGAATATTCTCTGGAACAGTCAACGCCCATCTCAAAGATATCTGTCTGTCTGAGTCTTCATAGGGCGCACGTTTATAGTGCTGTACTTGAAAATAGTGAATCATAGGTCTTCGCGCTAAACTTGGGAAAATATCGCCATCTTCAGTGACAGTGACGAGGTGTAGTGTCCATTGCTGGATTAGAACAAAGCCTAGCTGAGCGGACTGGCGTAAGGGCGACCAGCTTTAGTAACGAGTGTCGTATACGCCTATCGTTATACACTGTAACACTGCGTTAGTGGCTTCTGACACTCAGACCCAGTAGCAGGAACCTCATCGAACAGTGAACAATATTGTAGTAACGCTAACCAGAAGACACTGTGCTGTTCTTAGTGGCTTCTGTCACGAAGGAGGCAGGGCCAAGATGCTTATGATTAAATTTGATACATCCAAATAGTTAAACTCGATTGTTGATAGGTTGGAGGGGAGCACCAAGGTTTGTAGGAGCTCCTAGGATCGGTACTATGGACGCTTCAGTACTCGTTCCCTATATAAGTTCTTACTGTGTCTGAGAGTAGATATGTGTTAGTTAATTTGACATTTAGTATTTCAGATGTTCTGCTGTTGTCATGTTTTGAAAAATTTGCCCAACGTTATTTCCCATAGGCTGCCATGATTATGTTTGGACGATTTCTCACATAACTTGAGCTTAATTTATCCCCTATTTATTCCCTATCATCAGAAATTTTAAACAGTAAAATCACTTCTCTTCAAACGAAAAAGGGCAGCCAAAATGTGCTTTGAATATCGGGTTTAGACAGTCATTTAGTAACAATATATGCTTAGTGCAATGATTTTTTTTCCCAAATACATTATTATCAAAGAAATCAGAATGAAAGAAATAATATTTTCTTTACTCACTAATAAATCAGTATAGAGCTGAATTATTTCATGAAATATCTCACTTCGCTCACCTTTATGCTCAAAGCCGTTATCCCGCTTCCTCTTAAGTCGAGTTCCTCGAGGGCTGGCAGAAGGCTGAACGTGTGTAGCTCAATGTCTCCCAACTCACAGGTGGTCAACCACAGCGTCTTGAGAGACTTAGACCTCAGTGAAAACCCAGACGGCAGTCGCAGAGGGTTGAAGCTCAAGTCGAGATGTTCTAATTCCACCAGTAAACTGAGAAGATGAATGTGAGTTAAAATCAGTCGGCAGAATAATAACTCTGTTAATAAGCAAAAGAATGGCAGTCGCTACTGATATTACGAATGTCAATTCAAAACGTTGTGGTTTTTTTTGTATCGAATGTTCATTAACATAATGCTAATGGAAGTAACTTCTTGCTAATAGTAGTTTTCATCGATGGTTCAGATGAAATAAACTCTACCATCAATGTCCTTGTGATAACAAATTCATGTTCGTAGTCATTTAGACCACTTCAAATGACTAGCTAACCTGTGACGTAGCCTACCCAAGGAAAAAAGGTAGTTATTGTGGTATGTGTGAAAAATAGCATAGACAGAAATGCGAGTTATATTACATTGCTTTTAATAATCAGTAGGAATACTGTGATTTAAGTAAAACCGTTTTGTAGCTTGGTAAATATACGCAATGCACAAAAATGGCTGTAGGGGTAGAATCTGGCTTAACAGTGATCACTCTGATTAAATGTGAGAACTGTGTTGGGGATCTACAACAGTACTTACACTCATTAATAATATCAATAATATTAATAACTGATAATCAGTTCGTTACTTAAAAACCCATGAGTATTATAAATGTTTACTGTAATCTGCAAATACATATTGTCCCAAGTTACTTTACATGAGAGCAATTTTCAAATAATGTGATAACCGCATTTGCAAACGGTTAAAAAGAAAACCATACACCATTGTAGTAATTATGAACTAATTGTTGATCTTATACTTCTGCAACCTTAAATATTAGGTATTTTCTGAGTAATTTATGTACATCATTTTCTCATTCTTAGCTACAAAATTTCAAAGAGAAAATTCTTACACAGAGTAAAATGTGGCTAAAACTAATCCTGTTTAGATTTAAAGTAATTAGGATTTCGTAGATAAGATTTTGTTTTTCTTTTGTGGTAGGAAATGTGGAAATGGAGGAAGATGGAGGATGGTAAAAATAAGTTGGAACGACAAAGTAAGAAATAATAAAGTGCTTGAACGAGTAGGAGTGGAAAGGTCTCTCATAAAAAGAATAAGGAACTGGTCATGTGTTGAGGAATGATTACCTGCTTAAAACTGCTCCGGAGGGGATTGTAAATGGAGGGAAAAGAAGAGATCAGCGAAGGAAGAAAATTATTGATGACATAGATAAATGGGAAACATATAGAGATGAAGAGAATGGCGCATGGAAGGCTGTCACTGTGCATGGACCTGATGAATAGCAGGAAACCCTTGATGATGATGTGACGATGGTAGGACTTTGAAAAAGATATTCCAGTGAATGTTATCCCTTTCTGTGGAATTAACAATTAGTTGTAATCTTTGGGACTGTTATATTTATTTCTAGTATTATAGCTACATGTGTCAGAACGAAGTGTTAAGGAAATAGTAGCGTGATTATTCGCTCGATATCAAACAGTGTTTACAGAAATGAATAGAGTTAATACTGTGTACCAACCAGGTACTTAACTCTGTAAAAAATGTTGTATTACTTGAAATAACCCACCGCAGGACAGACGCACTCCAGGCGGTAGCTTGGGGTAGTGACAACAAAAGGAGCAGGCGTCGCCCGCAAGCTCGTCCACCAGTGGAGAGTTTCTAAGAAGAAAGATGCCAGTAATTTGCATGTAGAGGTCTACAGGAGTCCAATGAAATAGTTTTTATAGACGAGATGCGTTAATGACAAATTGCTCAACGCGTACTTTGGTGATAAGATTAAGGTTTTTTTTTTTTTTTTTTTTTTTTTTTTTTTTTTTTTTTTTTTTTTTCCCCATGGAGAATGCAGACATGAGACATGGCGGAGAACAACAGGTTGTTAAAATGTGATTTACATTTTTTGCTTCCTGGAGATGGTAATTGGGAACTTCAAGTCTAGGAAGGACTTAAGAGGAGCTGGATGCCGCAGCCAGGAGAGGATGTATTGAGCCTCAATGACTCAAGTTTGGGTAATCTGTCTGAGTACATAAACTTTATATAACATTCTCAATAAGATATGTCACCTAAGAGTGCCGGAAAGGTGCAGTTGCTCCAGCTGATTTAATCAGTTGCTGTAGCATGTTTTCTTGGAGGCATGAGGAGGCTACACTCTTCGATATTTATCCCACCACATCATCTACATGCTAAAGTATTTAATTTTTGATCTTTTTATTGCGTTTTCGCGTGACTTGCCCGAAAAGCCCTTACAGGTAAACCAGTGATATCTCATGTCAAATTTAATATTCGTTTGAAACGGTCAGATGAGTTTTTTGTTTGAATTCTGTACATTTTGAACAATGCAAAGTTATGGCTATTCTTCACCCTTTGTAATAATATATCTAAAACTGGCAAATAATTTGATTTCTAACACCCTGCATGATATTTCATACAAAGGTGCTAATTTCATGGGTTGCCTAGGATTGAAAAAAATATTTAAATATTGATATTCTGAAATGATTGTTGTAAATAAATCACCTCCCGAGACCGGAACTAAAAAATTGTATTTTATTGCTCATATAAGTGTCATTAATAAAACAACTACATTTCTAAGACGCCGGTAAGAATAAAGTATTTTGTGTAACGGTGAGGCTGCTATGATATCCACAATGTAGGTAACTTATACCAGCTAGATTATATCATTGTCAAGCAAAGATTAGGAATAAAGTTCTAGACTACAAAGAACAAGCAGAGCTGAAAAGGACGCCGAAATTTAAAAGAATAAAAATCAATATATGTAGAACAGACTATAAGTAAAAAAACTGAAACAAGTTGACATGAGAGAGAAATTTGCAGGAATGGTAGATATGGATACAAGAAATAACTCTGAAAGGAGTTCAACTGAAGTCGAATAGAATACACTGAAGAGACAAATAATCAAAGCCTGTAAAGAAATATTATGAAAAGAGCCGCTTGAAAACCTTGTACTGTATTACCAAAGAAATTTTGAAGAGGATGAATCAGAGGAGACTTTGAAGAAAAGGTGCTAATAGGAAACCTCTTTAAAGAGAGAACTAACTGATGGGAGCGACACACAGGAAAACATTATGATGGGGCTCATTTGAACTACAATGTATTGGAAAAAGAAGTAATGTCTATGTTTATTACCTAGCTGATCCAATTTTGAGGACACAATTTAATTGAGCTTTGAATGATTTGAAATCTAATCAGGCAGTTGGAATTGGTGAGGTTCCTGAGAAATCCTGAAATCCTTACGATATGAAGAAATCCAAAGAATTCAAACTGATATAAAAAAGTTATCAAATAACGGAAATTCCCAAGGATTTTAATAAAAGTATTATCTCCACACTTTCCAAGAAAGCACAAGCAAACAAATATGATAATTATCACATTATGAGTTTCATATCATATACTTAATATAAGTGACCAGTATAATATACAGAATAATAGTAACCATAGTAGAAGAGATAGTAGGGGAAGACCAGTTTGGGTTTAGGAAACCGTGGTACAAGGGAAGTTCTTCTGGCTTTAAGATTAATGAATTAAAGGCGTATCAAGAAAGACAAAGTTATCTTTATGACATTTGTTAATTTAGGAAAACTTTTGATAATGTAAGGTGGAACAAAAACAGGGCATAAAAAAAGGAGAGAAGATGGTGGAGGGAACAGCCGAAGGAAAGAACTGCAAAGGAAGAAGGAATTATAAAATATGAAGCAGATAATTTTGGAAATACGTTATAAGCGATTTGCTGGGATGAAATATTTATTGGAAGGAAAGAAGAAATGGAGTACTGTATAAAACCAGTCAAGCCAAAAAGGAAAAGGTAAATTATGTGAAACGAAATACACCACAGTACAGCCGCGAACGTTACAACTGGCTTATTTAGATCTATCCACTCGACTGCTACCTTTTCCCAACTGCAGTGATTTGACATTAATGCCACTTGTCGGGTGCTGTTGGCCTGAGACGCCTTTTTACGCATTTGTTTGCATTCCACCCATGCTATCATAAAGTTGTTCCAGATTGCTAGAAATAAGTTGGAATGTGACAGTGAATAGAGTATCGCAGAATATCGATAGGAGAGTCAGAGTAGTGTAGTGTCATGGGATAAAAGATGGCTCAGAGAGATTGGAATGGATGAGTTAATTGAGTGGTAGCAAGTTAGACCGCAAAGCAACTGAACAGATTAATGATAGGCTAATGTGTAATAACGTCAGGTATATTAGTGAGAAGAATGTGCAACTGTGAATTACGTGTTAGTAAACTGTGATTAAGTGTGCGGCGGAACAAAATAAACGTGCATATGAGTAAGGAAAAGTCTCTGACGGTATCATCCATGGAGGAAGGAAATATATGGAGACAACGCAAGAGACATTCACCATGCATTGAAGTGAAGCCGGGCATAGGAGGAGTGGGGGGGGCATGGCCGGAGTGGAGAGGGGGGGGGGGGCCTGGCCACTTCCATACAGACACGGGGAATATGTACAAAAACCTCAAGATGACTCTAGGATAAACGTGACGCCACAATCTGGTGATGCATTATTATGTAACTCCATGAGACAAATAAAAAATGAAGAATAAAATTTTATGATATCCTGCTTAGTTTTCGAGATATTCTGTCCCAAATGTGAAATGGATTTGGTTGAAATTCAGAAGAAAAAATTGGTCAAAGTCAAATTTGATGATGGATACTTATTTAAAAATACGAGACAGATAAAAAATAAAGAATAAAAATTTTCGATATCTCGCCTAGTTCTCGAAATATACTATATCAAAAGTGAGGTGTCTTAAGTTGAAATGGAGAAGAAAAATTTCGCAAAAGTCAAATTTAATGATCGATTCTCATGTAACACGACGAGACAAATCGAAAATGAAAAATAAAATTTTTCGATATTTTGCTTAGTTTTCGGGATATACTGGGATTGGGTTGATATGCGGCCTGGACCAAAAATTAATTCTGCTAAAGCTACAATGAATTACATGCAGAATGGATACTTCAGTTTTTTTACTACCACTTGTGATTAGGTTGAAATGCGGCCTAGACCAGAATAAAAATGGTCATCTTGTTAACATACTTCGTAAGCTTAGATGGAAATAGCTGGAAGTAGTTTCCATCGCGATATACGTTTTGTCACTAACTTGGTTCTCATGAAATTACTAACAGTAATAGATAAATTCTTTGTCCCTCATAGTACAACAAAACCATTCTGTTACAGAATGCATTTAGACCTAACCACAATCTCCATTAAATTGTTGCTACAGAATCAAACTATGTAGACATTCCCACACACGCGTATTTGAATCGCAAACTGTATTTGCAGTAACAACATCGTTTGCTTCATCAAGATTCCTAGATTGCATAGCATAATTTAACAAATTTCATTTCATCATACAGTATAAACTGCAACGTGACGAAAGAAAGCGCAATACTAAATTCACTGAATCGTGATGTAAAACACACCCCGTTAAATCTCATTTTCAACACTCGTTAAAAATTAATGCTAGTCTATAATGTGCAAAATAACAAGGTATGCTGATTTTCTACACTACAACAACAAAAATTTGAGAACTGAAGTCATCCCATTGACAGCTATAACTAAATATTTATAGACATGCTCCAAAGTATGCAACTTTACCGCCCACTTCAACAACGATAATTAGAATTAAACTTACTTATGAAATGATATTCCAGGTTCTTTCCTCTCTTGCCTATGTGTGCAACCGTACGCAACACAAGATGGCATTATAAAACACTTATATACATTACAAAATGAAATAATCACAGCATCTTATACAATGTGAACATAGCATTTGTTTGGAAGCGCAATATCGCAGCTGCCGCCACTGCGCATGCGCGAGAGCTTAGAGCCTGCTTCACCGATTTAACGTCACTTCTCCTACATATATTTCCTTCCTCCATGGCATCATCGAGTAAGTTACTGTGCAAAGAAGCTTCATAATTATGAACCTGCATCTTTGGTGACGAAATCTGATATCAATTGAATTAGGTGGTATTCCTTGGCACCTGTATGTTTGATTGATTGGGTCAACTAAAATGTAATCCTGTGAACAACTTCGTCGTTGTCAATGGAAGCGTATAGTTATCACATGTGTTTCAGCAAGTAATGGAAGTATGATCAAGCTGCCAGTAAGTGACCTGATCAGGTTAATCTAATTATACGCAGGCGACCGGACAGTCAACGAACCAGACTGAGATTTGAGGGGAGTGTTTATGTAACTGCGCGGATGAACAGAAGCTTGCGCTAGTTTACTGCATGAACTGCACGGACTTGTAAATGCAGGGATTATTGAGCAAACGAGTATCAGTGGCTTGGAGGAATAAATAATTGTTTAGGAAAGCCCTCGCACAGTCATATTTAGGCAATCTATGCTTCCAACAAGTGAACGAAATCTAAAAGAACTTGTTGTTTCTATCGAACTTTTAACTGGTCAATTACCACCGCTAACTACAGCAAGGAGGTTACAAAGTTTTTTAGCCCTGTATTCGAATAAAATTAGTATTTTAAAATGCTTGATATTACCTTTTTCGCACAAAGTTGGTACTAATTAATTTTCTTTAGTAATATCTTACCAGTTAAGAATAAAAATGAGGAAATCATTCATTTTGTCCCCGAGGTAATACTGTGCTTAATTTTAATTGCTGTAGCGAATGTTTATGGTTGTTTGCTGACTGTTAATGTGTTGCACATCAGTTTCTAACGTACAATGATACTATTTTTATTAAGTATGTAAGGAAATACAGTCCCCTTAATCGTTTACATTTTTGTTTGTATTACTTCAGTTTTCACTGTTTCTGAATGTATATTTAAAGGTGAAAAATGTGTTGTTTAAGATTTACTGTAGGTTAATTAATTTTTTGTTTGATTTATTTTCTTTTGTAAAAGAAAAAGATAACATTTAATACTCAAGAGCAAAGAATAGTGTGTTAAAAAGAATTCCTTTGGTGGACAGATGAAGAGCAAGTCAGTATGAAAAAAGATGAAAATTCAGTGGACGAATTTTTCTTCGAGATATTCTTTGAATATGTTGGATGAATGCTTAAATAAAATGTTATTTGTGTGTAAATATGTGTAACAATAAAGAATATTAACTAAGAAGCAACATGAAAATGTTCTTGTAATAATTGAGGGATGGTTCTTGATATAGGCCTCATCTACGAGAAAATAATTAATTAAATCTTGAAATGAACAGCGACAGTATCATGAACTGTGTCAGTCGAAGATTTTGCTATTTTCTGAATTTATTTTAAATAAACCTATTGGAAACTCTTATAGTTATCAGTGCTTCTAAATTGAGCAGAAAGGGGAAGAATTACTTAGAATAAAGGTATACTATGTTTTCAAACATTCGATAATATTTAGTCTTCCTAAACGTTCAAGGACTAACATGACGATGAGTAATGATAGCTGTTTTTGCTATCAACAACTGGAAAGGTTATTTGTGCCGCTCACTTACATGCACCTTGCTTGCAAATTGCTAAACACGAAGAGTAGTATTGAAGAATATTGAAATACAATTATTGCTTAAAATCAGGATTGGATTCTTTTACATCACACATACTAAATAGAAAGCCAATATCTATGTATTAATACGCTAAGCGAAAACTTTGGAAACATTTTTCACAATATTGCGCACACGGAGAAATGTGAGATTTGGCATAGTTAAAGTTTATATGGGGAAGAAGTGCATAAAGCCAAAATGTACATATAATATGTGTTAAAAATACATTAAATTAAATTAAATAAATCATTCGTTGTATACATTCTATTGTTTTTAAGAGGTAACGACACATAGCGATGTCTGTGATCTTTGGTCAACAGTAAAAAAAAAAAAAATTTAAGCATAGTTAAAAAATGTTACAGATACGTTATTAAATGAAAAATAAATTCGGGAACGTGTGTGTGAGTGAAATCGGATCAGAGCCAACTATGTGACGTGTATTTCCAGCATTGAGATACTCTGTGGTCTTTGGTGAAATCAAAGAGTCGAGCTTAATCTCTGAATTTACATACAAGCAAGAAGCAACATTTCGAAACGGAGTATATTCGGAATTCATTAAATCGTGATTTAGATATACGATGTTACAATGATGCAGTTCAAATTGATGTAGCTGTAATATGATGGTGAGCCACCATTTGAACGAAATCTGGTAGTTAAAAAATAAAGTGATTACATGAATGGCATCAAAGTCTTTATATACTGAGTTTAGCAATACGTCGGAACCTACAAATATTGTCCTGTCGGTCTGAAATTTGGTACACACATTCCTTAGGTGATAATATTTGATTTAAAGTGTATATCGTAAGCTTCGAATATGTTGAAATAAGGAAAAATGTGGGTAGATGCATACATGTTATTATGCAAGAAATACACGTTCATAGCTGTTGACATTTATTCCACATGTTTTTAAGTCTACAGTATTGAATAAAAACTGCTTTCCACATGCAAATAGAAAATCATGTAACAGTTACGATTTTTCTGAGCGGGCTGACATACTGTTTTTCAGTGCTAAGATATATGGCGTCTACCGTAACTAATAGCAGTTGTGGTTAGGTTGAAATGCAGCCTGGTCCAAAAATTAAGAGTAAGAAACACACAGAAATAATATCGACATGTAATAACGTGTATTTCTTGCTTAATAACATGTGTGCATCTACTCACATTTGAAGTGATTTTTCCTCATTTTCACGCATTCGAAGCTTACGTTGGAATGTATGTACTAAACTTGATACCGATAGGACAATTTTTCAAACGCAATAGAACAAATTCAAGAAACTATTTGCAATAATTATTACTCTGTTACAATAAAAAAATACTAATTAACTTAATGAATTATGGTCGAATTTCGACCACTGGGCGATCTCTAGTTAGGAATTGATACTAGGTTGGTTTCTATTCCTATGGTTCAGTAAAAGGTATTATTATTTATAACCTACTGAACAAAAATGTTGAGTTAACTGTGTCACGCTATATTTCACATTTTAACTGAAACATCGTTTTCTTCCTTTACAGTTGCCTTTCAATGTGATTGAACATGACGACATTATGGAAAGTGTTCAACTGTCAGATTCTGATTACGTTTATTACTCAGAAACTCATATTGTTATTTGCAAATAAAATATAATTTCATCATAGTATACTGTTTAGATTTCTGGTTCGAATTTGGCAATGGGCAGCTATAGGCGGAATGGAATTTGTTTTTCATTTAGGAGTGGTCTCAATTTTTAAAGTTGACAAGGTAATGGCCCTAAATAAAGTTATATGTAACATTCCAATCACATAATGAATGAATAACTAGAGATTTAGATAGGCATCGGTCTTATTTATATTGACATAATCAGGATTAATTGGAATAGAAATGTATAAAACAACTGTGTTTCTCTTAAACATTTTAATATGTTAGTTTGTTGACACGATTGGAGAGCCCCATTAACTTAAGAAAAGAAGCATGGTGATACTTGCTGAAGGACATCAGTTAAGATTAAAAAAAAAAGGAATTGAGAGATCCTAAAAGACAGTATGGCCTTCCTTTGATGCTCTCAGACAAATATCTGTGCCCTGTTAACTATGTCAATATTTACCATAAGTCTATTATGAAAAGTTTGCACCAAACGTACTCTATGTCGCGTATGAATGTATCTTCAAGTGTTGTGATGTAATTCTTGATAATTGTGATTTTCACGATTTGCAGGTCCAATTTGAACCGCGGCACCTGGTTCAGTCCACGGTCACTGCAGTCGACCACCACCTTCCCGTTATCTTGTGTGCAGTCGCATACTTCTGGACAGGAGTACTCGAGATCTGATCTGATCTTCAAGGGCTGTTGCGGTCTGTACGGGACATCAGTTTCTCCTTGAGACCGCACTTCACCAACAGCAAGCAACAGGCAGCAGGTAGCAACCAGGTGACCGAACACCACCAACACCTGAAACAGTTGGAGCACGGCGCAATATCCATCATCTCAATTTCATTTAAATTCATTCAGTTAGAGTACACGCTCTGGAAACGTCTACTGCGACACTATCATCTTCCTTTCATTTGTCCATCTAATCCAAAATATTTTCTGGATAGTCCACTAATTGAAATTCACCTGTGTGTCAAACCAATCGGCCTATAAATATTATCTCTATTTATTGTTTCTCCTATACTTCAAATAATCATCTTGTAAACTTCATTTACTTTTCTTTGTTTATTCAGTCA